>VXAA01005483.1:13202-82478 GCA_013399115.1 Anseranas semipalmata
TCATGGACTGACCGCAGCCCCCATTCCCCGTTCCCCTGTGCTGCTCGGGGGGAGGAGGTGGGAGAGGGTGGGTGGGGGAAGGTGTTTGTAGTTTGCTTTTAGTTCTCACTGCTCTAGTGTGTTAGTAATGGGCAATAAATTACATTAATCTCCCTATGCTGAGTCTGTTTTGCCCATGATGGTAATTGTTGAGTGATCTCCCTGTCCTTATCTGAACTCATCAGCTCTTTTCATCATATTTTCTTCTCCTGTTCCTTTGAGGAGGGGGCATGAGAGAGCAGCGTGGTGGTGCTGAGCTGCCCATCGATGTGAAACCACCACACACACCTTCTGTTTACTGCCTCTTCCACTCTCTGCCTCCCTGTGCGTACAGCTCCCTGCTGAGATCTCAGTGCTCTTCCCACCCAAGACGTGATGTCAACCAAGAGGCACTCAGTGATGGAGGGAGGGAGTGTGCTGGGAGCACGGGTGACACTGAAGAGCACATGGCTAATGCCTCCTGGCCTCAGTCTTGGATGCACACTCATCCCCGTGGAGGCTGTTTTGTTTCTACAAAATCAAATGTTTTCTTTGAGCTTGGACAAAGCAATTAATTTTAGCCATGTGATATTTACATACAGACAAGCAGCCAGGCCATACCTCTGTCTATGGCTGCATCCAGTGTTAGGCAAAAATATCCCACTATTTGATTTATTAGCCAAAGAGCTCTACTAATAGCTAAGCTAATTTTTTCCTTTCCTCAGTGCTGGCTGACAGTGACTCAGTCACTACCTGTTCTGGAGGAGCATCAGTACCACGGTGCCCAGACTCTCAAAAACTGGCATTTTATTGCCTGGCCAAAAAGCAGGGCCTGCCACCCACACACCACTGTGGTCTGTCTTTGGATTTCCTCTCTTTCTGTCCTTTCTGTGTAGTTACAAAGTCTCCCCAGAGCCTTCTCTTCTCCAGGCTGAACAACCCCAACTCCCTCAGCCTGTCCCCATAGGAGAGGTACTCCAGCCCTCTGATCGTCCTCATGGCCCTCCTCTGGACCTGCTCCAACAGGTCCCTGTCCCTGTTGTGCTGGGGCCCCAGAGCTGAGCGCAGCACTGCAGGTGGGGCCTCACAAGAGTGCTTTGCCTTGTAACTTTTACCGTCAGAGCTCTAACTTCTATTTGAGCTAGCCTTGACACTGAGCCTTGCAGTGGGACACAGACTAGGGGTGAGGCAAACTTCTCCTACAAGATCAGTTATTAACCATGACAGAAGCCTTTCCCGGCAGAGATGAGCCTGGCACGATTTGTTCTTTTCCCGGGTTTCGATCCGTGTTTTTGTTTTTGGAGGGGCGGGCAGTGTGCAGCTGCAGTTTGAGCAGTTTGTGCTAGCTGGGGATACCAACCCCAGGTGAGCAGGGCTGCCTGGGGACCTGTGGAGGCCAGTCGCTCCAGCCGAGGGCCGAGCCCCGCAGCAGGCCGGAGCAGCGCCTTGCTGCGGGGGCCGGAGGTGCCTGAGCAGGGCGCTGCACACGGGGCACAACCAGACGCCGCGTTCCCCAAGCTTGCCTCCTCCCGGCAAGACGCTGCCTGTTCCTGTATCACTGCTGCTGAGCGGTGGTAGCTGAAAGTGAACTTTGCGTTCCCCTCCCTTTCCTGTTCTCCCTGGCCTGCTGCCTGCGACGAAGGCAGCGCAAGCGGCCCACCTCGGTGTCCCTGCAGGACCTCGTCGCTCCCGTCCATTACAGCCCGGTCCTGTGTGCGGTGGGGAATCCGACCCAGCTGGCACCGACCGGCTGGTGCCGCGGGGGTAGGGCTGCGCAGGAATGTTTGGAGCGCGGTGAATGTGCTTTCTGCATTGTCCACATCTCTCCCCCCTTCAAGTTTTCATTCTCTGCTCTGCCCAGAGCCTGCCTACTCCTGACTGCTTCTTTACCAGCTGCAAGCTCCATAATCTGTGCTAGACAGGCTGAAAGCTGGGGTTCGGGTGAGAGCACTGCTGTGGGGCCTGCTGCCCATGACCAGCGTGGCAGCTCCGAGGCCAGATGCTCTCCAGCGGGTTCCTGTCCCTCCGGGTGCTGCACAGGGGACCTGGCAAGCAGCATGCCACGGCACAGGCACAGATGCTGATGCTCAAATGGTCCAGGCTGGGCCATGGGTCTCTCGCTCTTGTGCTTTAACTACAGAATTAAAGGGCAGAAGGCATTTCACCTGCTGATTTTGTGAATAGGAGACTTTATGCACAGCCCAACAGCAGGAGAAATTGCTCGGGGCAGCAGGATGGTGGCTGGAGCACTAGGATGGGAGCAGGACTGTTGACCCCAAGTCCTTCCTGCCTCCTGATGGAGGAAGGACTAAAACCTCGGTCTCCTGGCTGCAGATGCTGAGGATAAGAGAGCAGGAACAAACTGAGCTTACACTGCATGCCTGCAGCCAGGAGGGGATTCGTGGCTACAAAACTTGAGGATAAGCAGGCTTCTCATGCTTTTTGCAAAGTATGACACCTGCTACACAGCCACAAACAGGTTAAAAGCACCTCCCAAGAAAGTCAAAACAGGCAATGTAAATAATAAATAACAGTTATGTAACAAGTCCCAGAACAGAGGCTGCAAAGCCCATCTCTTCTCTTCTTTTAAGCTGATTTAAAATCACAAGTCTGCCAGGTCTGCTCTCCAGAGACCTAGAGCTTTGCACTTGTAATTTAACCTGTGATCTCAATCAGCCACCCATTTATTTAAAGCACAAATTTAATACTAGTGTTTCCTTCCACCCTGTTGTCAGTTCTAGTGCCTAAAAGCAGTGCTGCTTTTATTTTTAAGAGGAAGTGCTATGTACACACTGACAGCAGAAGCTCTGTCGTGTGCTCAGGGCAGTGACGGGATCCTGGGACTGGTGGCTGTGCTCTTCGCACCTGAATCTGTCCGAAGGCAGTGCTGGCTGTAGTAAAGTCAGAAGTAACTTGTGGAAAATATGATATTACATATACGCCTAGCAACAGTCTTAAGGTGTATTTCAGCAGCAAGGCATGGAGAAGGACCTCCTCGCTCTTCCCTACCATGGCGAACGAGTCCATCTTTCAGGAGCTGAGTTCCTGCGGTGGCAGGAATGCGTTAGAGCCTGTCTGAGCTTTGTCTGACCAGCTGTGGCCATCCTGGGCTCCCTTTACAGCCAGCGCAGAGGCATGTCTCAAGGATGCCATCTCATCGTCACGTAGCCACAGGGGATGAGTCCCCCCATCCTTGCGGTGCCTATTTCTCCACATGGGCTGCAGGGATGACTCCATCTCCATCGTTGATCCATGAAGGCAGGTGAGAAAAACCCCACTGCTTGGCCCCACAGGGCACACAGAGCTATAACCATGCCCCCCTACCTCGTAGTGGTCCCACTGGTATGTCCAAACCTTTAATGCAGAATATCTTGCTCCTCCTCCCACTCCTCAGCTCCCAAATATTGCTGTGTTGGAGACAGGCAGCCCTGGGTGTGGCTGCTATCTTGCCTCCTGATTAAAGCTGGGTCCTGCCAGCAGGTTTAGCTTTCTCCAGGATTATGGCTTTCTCATTCCCTCTTCGGAGATGATGCAAGCACAGCAAGCCTGTACCTCTAATTTCGGTCCCACCCATGAGTCCTCTGCCAGCGCAGACTGTAAGGAACAGCCACACGCCTTGTTCTCATGCAGCACCTGGCACAGCAAGGTCTCAGCACTGGCTGAACCACACGGTGCTTTTGAAAATATCAAATATTGACAATTAAAAAAGTAATTAATAATGCCTAGAAGAAAAGCATGCAAGTGACTGACTTTCCTGTCCAAAACAAATTTAAGGCGTGAAAGAACTATGCGGCTATGACAAACTCGCAATCTGTAAAGCAAAGGTCATCCAAAGCATCATCTCTTTCAGTCTTGATTTGAAGAATGGAAGCAATGGAGCTTTCAGCACATCTCTAAATAACTCATTCCAACAGTTAATCATTTGCACTGTTAAAATCATTGCCTTATACTATCTAAATCTAAATCTAAATCTAAATCTAAATCTAAATCTAAATCTAAATCTAAATCTATCTAACTTTGGCTGTCAAACGCAGGATTGTTGTTATGCTTGTTTCTAACAGCCTGGATTATCATAAAATCATAGAATCATCTAGGTTGAAAAAGACCTTCAAGATCATCATGTCCAGCCATCACCCTGGCCTCCCAAGTCCCATCACTAGATCATGTCCCTTAGTGCCACATCCACACATCTCTTAAATACTTCCAGGGATGGGGACTCCACCACTTCCCTGGACAGCCTGATCCAATGCTTAAACACTCTCTCCATGAAGAAATTCTGCCTAACATCCAATCTAAACCTCCCCTGGCACAACTCGAGACTGTCTCCTCATGTCCTTTCTCTTGTCACCTGAGAAAAGAGACTGACACCCACCTCACTGCAATCTCCGTTCAGGTAGCTCTAGAGAGCAATGTGGTGTCCCCTCATGGGGACTCCATAGACTAAACAACCAGGCTAAACAACCCCAATTCCCTCAGTCGCTACTCATAAGTCTTGTTTTTTAGTCCCTTCAATTAATAGAGATATCTCGAGTCTGAAGGCTGCGATAAAGTGCTAAAGGATGTAGTTTCTGGATTGTATTACTTATATTCAGTACTTATGCAATGCATTAATACTTCCTGGTTTACAAGGTGCCTGTCAGGATCAGAGTCCCACTGTGCAAGTTTTTGCACAAACCCAGAACCGGTCCCTGTCCTAAGAGGGATGCTATCACCTAGGAGCCAGGTCAGCATCCCTGGCGGTTCAAGGTGTTTGGCAGCCTCTCGCCAGCCCACCCTCTTGTGTAAGCATCACGGCAGAAGGAGAGCGATGAAGCAGCACTGTCGGTGATGCTGGTTCTTCACCAGCATGAGGGACACCGTGGGGGGAAGGTGTGGAGGTGTCTCCCTGAACATCTAACAGGTAGGCAGCAGAGACTGTCACAAAGACCTGATTTAAGGTAGGACTCAAAATTGCAACAGTGTGCTGCTAAGCAATTCCCTAAAGAGTGTATTTTCCTTCTGCCCCCTCCCCCTCCCATCCTTGAATCTCTCACTTTTATCCGGAAAACTGTTTCACTCTTGCTTTTCTCCCTAGTTCAGCACTGGGCTCCTTTCCCAGACCGTTTTTAAGCTAATTTTAAAAAGAGACTCCATCCCCATGAGACAAGGAAGTGCTCTCTGACATGCAGTGGCGTGTCTGCTGGGACTGCCACGCTCCAAGCTAAATCTTCGGCAGCGGTGTCTCCACTGAATCAAAAGGTGTTGCTTCCAAGCAGGACCGTTTGCCCTTGGAGTCACTTTCTTCTTCCTGTTCTTCCCAGAAGAACGGGACAGTCACACACAGCACCGGGGGCCCATCATGGCAGGAGACAGGAGATCCAGCCTGGAGAAATATTTGGAGTCAAGTATGTTTTGCAAGACTAGTCTAGAAGGGTTGGGCATGTGAGGAGAAAGGAGCTATTTGCAGCAAGTCCAGTGTCAACCGTGTGAACAGAGAGACCAGGCTGGAGGCACAGTGTGGGAAAGCAGGCAGACGGGCCTGGCAGCTTCTTGTTGCTACAGGGTTTGGATACTGGCGTATTTTTTGAGTTCATTTTGCACATTGAGACATTGGTCTTGGTGCTTGAGACCCTTGGGGAAGAGGAGGTCATCCTCATTGGGTTAATGAAGATGGATAAAAGCAACTTTTTAGTCTCCTTTCCCCCTCCTCCTCATGTTCTCATTTTCCTATCACAGAAGGAGACAGCTTTCCTCAGCTGTCTCTCATCTCTTCACTTGACCTGTTTGATTCTCCCTCCTGGGTTTCCTTACACCTATTTCTATTCATTTTCCTTCTTAACCTTGCCTTAGTACCCCCAGTTTTAAGGAACGCAGATCCCCCTCAACTCTAATTTTTGCCCCAATGTCTTCCCTCCCCCCAACTATTTTCTAGAGCCTCACCTTTTTTCTTGCCCTTTCCGCTCTCCAATCTCTCTGTCTTAAATCTCTTCTCCACCATGCACTTTCTGGCATGCCTTGCAAATTCAGTGTGCAGGCAATCTCTTGTATGAAGCCTTTTCTCTCCACCCACACACCTTCACCTGCTGCTGAGACATTGCTTTTCTCACTTGTCCCTTTGACCGCGTCACCTGCCTCTTTGCATCTTCTGCGCATCTTCTGTGGGCTCCCTCTTCTCCATCGCATCAAACACAAGTACTTGCCTTCACTGCCAGCCCTGATGGGCTTATCGCAGTGTCACCCCTTGGTCCATGTTGGCTTTCACATTGATGGTCTTCATGGGAAAGGAGATCCCGAGCCCTCTTCAGGCTGAGTCAAGGGTAGATGATGATAAATACAGAGAAAAATAGGCAGGTGTAGCCCAGCCTCACAGCCTAAAAGGAATGAAAGTTCCCAAAAGCAGATAAGAGGCCCTTGAGGCTAGGAAGACAGTTTGGGGCTGTATGTCCCAGTGAGGCTGAGGAGCCCTTGGAGGCAGGAGGCAGATGTGTGGGTCCAGGAGCAAGGCAGGATGTCCCTGTTTCCTGGTGGAAGTCATCCATCTGCTCAGCGTGCTGTTTGCTGTCGCGCCCATCTTGAGACACCTCAAGCTGCCTTGTCACTGCATTGGGACCATGCCTAGCTTGGGATCATGCAGATCAGTCTTGATGTTTAAAAGCACTGCATTGCCTTGCTTTCGCTGGGCTTACCGCACATGTGAAAATATTTTCTTCTGCTGCCTAGATAATTGCAAGCCTGGGGTCAGATAAACATCGAATAGCTCAGGGTTAGCTTCAGTTTTTGATTTCCCCAGAGCCTTTTTTTACATCCAGGAAAATGAAATGTTGACCCTGTCTTTTGGAGCTGCTGTATTCTGGCTGGGCTGTGTCTGTGTTTTCATTCCCATCATCTTTCCTGCACATGACTAACTCTTTCTGCCAGGGCTGAGTGACCAGGCGTCTGCCTGGAAACCAAACAAGCCACTTACTACATTTCCTGCCATTCCCCAGCCTGTCCAGCCTGCCTCTGTCTCCCCCAGCTGATAACATCACAAGAAAAGGCGCTGACGTACTTCCCTGCCATGCTACTTGAGAAGTCATCCCCGAGTGCAGGAATGAGAGTCTTAGAGTCGGGGCTATTTTTAGCACTTTTACAGGCTTCTTCTCTGACCTTGGGCAGGCGCTTTAGCAACCCTCCGTCCCATTGCGTCATTCACAATATAGGCTATATTGCAAATATAGCACATTTGCACAGCAGCTGAGAGTTGGTAGCACTTGGGGACTCTTGCTTGGAAATCGTTGTAACGATATGAGACAGGTTTGTCTGAAGACAACCCGAGCCCTTTCAGCACCTCGGATTTTCTAAGGTGTTGGGGGGGAATTGTTGGCAATATGTCTGATCGTGTCTAACTTCTAGGGTGGGAAACTGCACATTTTCTTGACTCTGAGGAAATGCTCTGTGGTCTCCTTTCCATCCCCACTATTGCGAAAACATTAATTTTCCCAGTCACTGAAGTAATACAGACTTTTGCCCAGGAGAAGCCTAGCTGTTCCAGGCAGCTGTTCACTGGGCAGGTGATAGCTCTGCTGATCATAAACTGAAGGTGTGGTTTCATTCCCTTTAGACAGATTTTTTTTCTGTCAGTTCTGTGTTTGGTCAGGCATCCAGAGGTGGCTGCTGACTGGGGTGTGAGATCCAAGGGTCTCTGTCTTTCTGCCTCCCCCAGGGGAGGTCCTGCCAAGGTGCGGTGATGCTGCTTTGCAGGAGGATTTCAGATTCCCCATCCTGCTCCAGGAGAGTGCCATTCCCAGGCTCCTGTGCAGCATGGTGCTGGCAGCAATAGCAGCGATAGAAACCCCAAAAAGGGGCAAAGTGGGTTCCCAGCAGCATCAGTAAAGTGCTGCCTCTCTCCTTCCTCTCCTCTCCCTTCCTCCCTCTCCCTCGGCCAGGCTGGTGGCTGGGCAGAGCAGCCCACACCTTCTTCTGGGTGGTGGATCCGACTTTGCAGCATCCCCCCCCGGCAGCCCCAGGAAGATTTCTGGCTGCGTCAGCCAAAATTCCTCCTGGGGACTGTGCTGCAATGCAGACACCACACCCCGCTGGTGCTGCTCAGCTACAGACCAGCACCGCCGAGGGCTTTCCTCCTCCTCCTCCCAATTAGCCCCGATGATTTCAGGTTAGCCGGCATCACCTCCTCGGGGCCGTGGTGATCGCAGCGGGTGTCAGCGCGGCATCGCTCACGTTCGGCTGCGCGGCCGCTGCCTGCAGAAGCGCTCGCTCCCCGCAGGGACCGGCGGGTTTCAGATTTCATTTCCCTCGCACGCTACACCCCAATTCCAGACACTTTCTGGCTCCGCTGCTGCATGGACGCGGACCATGGGTCCTTCGCCGTATCCAGCACAGACGGACAGCTCAAGGGAGTGGACCATGAAGACGTCAATTTTATTTTTGCTTTGCATCTCGGTTTTCCCGGGCTTTTCCCAGGGCAGAGTTGTTGGAGAGGACGAAGCTGGTTTTGCCGAGTGTAACGTGTTTTTCCCTGGACAAGTCCCACCAGAAGGATTCACTGAGCCCTTCCACGTGAAAATCTGTCAGCAGTACAACAGGGAGCCACGCTTTGCAACCCTCTACAGCACTAAGGACAAAATCCCTCTTTATTCAGCTTTTAAGTACACAAAAGCAGCCCAAAATGAGGAGGAGAGCTGGCTGGTCGAGCCGCAGGTAAGTCAGCATTTCCTTCTCTGTAAAGCAAATGTTCCCTGGGCACATTTCCTTGGATGAAGCTGTTAGCAGGGCAGAGGATTTTACAAAAGAGCCGGGAGCCCCGTGAATGCTTGTGAACCCCCCTTTTGATATTCATTTGCCGTGAGCAGAACTTAGATAGTTTGGTGCTTGGAACTGAACAAACAAATAGTTCCTGGTCCCACGGAGCTTGTCAGGATGGCTGGGAGGCTGCTGGGTGCGACATGCAGTGTGGGGGCGAGGAAAGCCACCCCCTGCACCAGATGTCCTGCCTCGCCCCAGCCGGGCAGCACTGCCGGTGGGTGACGGGGTTAAACATCGCAGCGAGCTGAAGTTTGCTCTGCTGCCAGCGCGATCCTGGTGCTGATAAGAGCTCTTCATCCTCATGGCGCGGGGACAAAGCGTGCGCTTGTGGCTCACCACGTTGACTCTGCAGCGCTGCGGTGTGCCTCGGTTGCAGATTTGGGTAGTGAAGGGGGCTGCCGTGTCCTGCAGCCGGGTGTGCGGTGCAAACTGAGTGCTGCTGCAGCCTCGGTGGGTTGTGTCTCCCCTGACACTCGCCATGTTCAAGCAACACCGTGAGCCTGTTATATTTAAAAGAAATCCTTAAAAAATTGCTGGTGCCCTAAGAGAACAAGTGTGCTTCACCTTAACTCTTTTTTTTCCCACATTTGAAGTTTTTCAGCAGTGACCATTTTGTAGCAATCGCCGAGCCAGCCCCGTTTGAGCAGAGACAGGCGCAGAGTGAGGGCAGGGTGCTGGGGTGCAGGTGCTGTACGCAGGCAGGATGAGGCCCCCCACCTCATCCCAGGAGAGCTGCTGCCATGCTTGTGGCCCCCATTTGGGTGATGAGATACCAAGACCAGAAGGTCAGGGGAAGGGGAGACGGAGAGCTGGTGTCCCTGTCCTCACCTTGGGCTGGCTCTGCTCTCAGGGCTGGGCCGGGCTGCTCTCCTTCCATCACACAAACACCTGCGAGAGGTGTCCTCTTGCCCTTTGAGACAGAGGACAGCTTTTAGCAGACTGCCATTACGGAGATGAGGAAGGGTGAGGAGTTTTTAGAGCACAAATCGCACCTAGCCAAGCGAGCATCTGCTGTCAGTGCCACGGGGGCAACAAGGCAAGGCAGCCAAGATGGCGTCCTCTCCCATTCGCCTCAGCCCTTGACGCCCGTCGTCACCTCTGGCCACCGCGCCTCCTCCTGCTCCTCACGGCCTGACTCACCGACCTGCTCGGGCAGGCTCGGGTGCCTTCCAGCGGCTGGCGGTCCCGTCACCACAGCTTCCCTGCCTACTTCTCCAGCACCTCCTGTCAGCCCGCTCGCCCGGCCCTCACGCTTTGACCGCCTCACGGTTGCCCCTGCTAATGCTCCTGAGCCCCAAACCTTGTGTTTCCTGCCTCAGGAACTTACTTCAGCCCCAGAAAAAATTGGCTCGGCTCTAGCTCGAGTGGCTGTGGCTTCCCACCAGTACAGCCCTATGGGATGCTGTGGATCTGTTCCTAGCTGGTGCTTGGCCGTGCTGATGGGTGACAGTGTGACAGAGCTGAGAGCTTTGAGAACTTTTCTTCCACGAAGCAAGCTGCTCTCACCTTTGCTAAGCAGGAAAAATCCCCTGGACTCTCTCACGTCCCTCTTTCCTCCTTTGCCTGCTGTTTTCTGAGTAATTTGTTTGCTTGTTTTGTTCTTTTTCAACTCAAAAGCATCCTTTAACTGACACCATGGCAGATATTTGAAGGGATGCTCCACGTTCGCCCATGTCTGGGGCGAACTCCTTACTAAGATTTAGATCTTTACTGGGGACCAGTGAGCTCCAGGTGAAAGAAGCTTCACAAAGTGAAACAAGATGTGGTCTTGGACCATGGTGAAGGAGTCAGCTAAGGAAAGATCCCAGTATGGCCAGCTTGGAGGAGGCTGCACTGTGGATGGGGACATCGCTGAGCCCTGTGTCTGAAAGCTCCTGTGCCACATCAGGTGGCATTACTGGGGGAAGAGGGAGGACAAAGCAAAGATCATCTCCCTCTTGCTAACCCCAAATCCCCCTCAGGAGCCAGTCTCATGGTGGTTTTGATGAACAGCATGTAGTGGAGAACTTGCCCATTGCTAATTCAACGCTGAAGGCCTTATGGGGCTGCAGACCCCCCCAGGTAAAGGCTGGTGGGGGGAAAGGCTGGAGCAAGGCTGTCAGCTGGTGCGACAGCGCACTTGTGTTCTTTGTGGTATAGAGGGACTGTGCTGTGGGTGAGCAGCGAGGCTCAGGTCCAGATTGATGCAGGAGGAGAAAGCGGAGAACAGATTTCGCACCTATCACGCGTGTTCCTATCAAGGCTAAGTCAGATGGTGGAGAAAGGTCAGCTGGTCCCTAAAGGGAGCTATTCACAACACCCGCTCTGCAGCAAGGCCCTGAAAGATTACACCGGCTGTTTTCTGTGTGACTTCCTTGCTGAGACAGGGGTAGCCAGGTACAAACAGGCTCAACAGCACAGTGGCGTGTGCTTAGTTATGTGTGCATGCACACCCACATGCAGAGATACAGCAAGCAGGAGGAAATAACTATAAAAATGCTCTTTGCACGCTGATGAGTAACTCAGGATTGTCACATGCTTTTTTTTTTTTGTAATAGATCGTGATCTAAGTTGTGAGGGCACTGTCTCGCTCCCTGCATGCCTACCTCCTCAGGAATGCATGTACCAGAAACAAATGCCAAAAGTAGCACCGAGGCAGTCATCGGGTGAGAAATAAGAGGAATGTCAGCAACACCCACTGATGATTGGCAGCTGGAAACAGTGAATTAATCCAGGAACAAGGATTATTACAAAATGAGAGGGCGGGAGTTGTAGGCTGATGAGCAGGACACTGATGGGAAACCTCCAGGCTCGGGTCCCCAAACCTGCTCTGTTGCTGACTTCTTAGGGTTAAGAGCAAGCCACTATGGTGACTCTCACCTTGTCTCATTTCAGTCATCTGAAAGCCTGTAGTTTGGTCTGAGTCTTGGTTTGAGAGAGATGGAGAACACTGGAGTTGCTTTTTGTCTCCTAAAATAGGACAGGCTGGGTGAATCGCCTTGTGTTTTCATCTGATTGACGACTTCCATCAGCCAGAGGGCCAAGGTGGGATTTGCACCACCCAGCCATAGCTACATCTGAGCTGCCCTTCTTGTCAGCCTTGGTAGACCATCAAGAGAAGCAGGTGCTTCTGGAGCCACCCATGAGCTTCCTACAACAGAGACCTCAGCATGAGGTTCACCCTCTTCTGCCCCTTCTGTAAAA
Source organism: Anseranas semipalmata (assembly GCA_013399115.1). Taxonomy (NCBI): domain Eukaryota; kingdom Metazoa; phylum Chordata; class Aves; order Anseriformes; family Anseranatidae; genus Anseranas; species Anseranas semipalmata. The sequence goes on from VXAA01005483.1 coordinate 25,185, forward strand.
TGGCAACCCTCACTTTACGAAGCACATTTAATATTGATAGGTGCTTGGACTCAAATCCACACAGGTGTTTGGATGCATAATTTATTTTAAAATCCCCCAGGAGGGGGATGTGTTTACCTGTCTGCTTGGATCTCGCTCCGAGCTGTTTCAGGGTATTTCAGCAGGTGGATTACGGTTGGCTCCACGGATGCAAATATGCTCTTGCTGTGACACAAACCAGGGGCTTTTTGAAGCAGTGAGGAAAGGCAGCTTGCATGCAGGATAGATACAGTGCTGGAGACAGCTTGCCTTTGGGGCTGAGTTACAGGAGGCACGAAACACTCAGTAATATGTGAGTTATTACAAACCATACTATGAGTTATTATAAGCACCAGCCCTCGGTGATGTCAGAGCCTTACGCATGAACAGCACTCAGCTGCATTTTTCATACTCTTTCTTAATTGCACCCAAGCAATCCCAATGGTATGTGCAAAGCCCTGCAGCTGAACAGGGACCTGGGCACACGTTTGCTTGATGGCACCTCCAGGTATGCATGCATCAGCCCATAACCAGAGAAATTCAAGTCTACGCCATCTGCTACATGCAGGCTGGGAATCCCAGCAAGGAGGCAGAGCTGAGCAGTCTCAGCTCTCCATGTCATGGTACAGCACCTCGGTCTCCCCCCACCATTTCCCTTAGTCTGTCAAGAAGGCTGTAGGGTCCTGAGCAGAAAAGGGGCTGCAGCACTGCAATGGGAGCAAGAAGGGACGAGGGTCCCACCCTGACAGGGTGTGAAGCTCAGAAGGGGGCACAGCACCATCATCTCATCGAAATGGGGAAAATGGGGGACAGGAAGGGACTGTGATCTTGGGGAGTGCAAGGCAGCAAAACGCCCGGCCAGCTGCAGCCCATAAGCTCTAGGGCAAGCTTGGGGTGTCTAAGCAAGGGGTGCCGAGTAAGGCAGACGTGCAGAAGCCTTTTAAGTGCTGCCTTTAGCAAAAGCTAAGACTTGTGCATCAGCACGTAGGAATCCTTCCAGTCCTGAAGCCATAAGCATCAGATGCTTCAAAACGAAGCAAGAACCCTCCTAGCAGGCAGCTGGGGGAAATGCAGCCCTCTGAAATGGCTCGTGTTGGCACTGCGACCAGCCCTGGTGCAGAGACAGCCCTGAGGCCAGGCTGCAGGGGCTTGGCTGATGCAAGAAGCAACCAAACCACAGTTTGTACAGCGAGGATGATGGATTGCTGCGTACACTGAGCACAGAGCACAGAGAAGGTGATGCAGTGACTGCCAGAGACCGCCTGCCACCCTGAGTTTCTACCAACACTCTCACCCTCTAATTTGGGGAAGAGAATGACAATCTGGCACACGTCTCTGGAGAGGCTGTGGTGTCCAGAGGAGTGACTAAGGAGCAGACAGAGCTGTGGCCACCTGAGAAAGCCCTGAACACACTGTGGTGGCCAAGTGCTCCTGCTCCCACCACTTATTACCTCCTTGCCCGGCTGTGTGCAAGGCGCCAGGAGGGGTTGTTTCTGCCTCAGGGTCCATGGGTTGGGAAGGGCAGACACGAGCACATAGCACAGATTCCATTGAGGACCTGTGGTGAGAGCGTCCTCGCCCACATGATGCTGGGAGGTCATTAAAAGTGAGGTTCAGACTGCTAATGACAAGCCCTGAGCTCACTGCCATGCCTGCGTTCAAGGCAGTGAAATTCAGGTCACCTGCCATGGTGTCCAACTTACTCTGTGAGTGGGGAGAGGTAAATGCCTTCTCCAGGCATCCTACATATCATGGCTTTTTTTTCTTCTTTGCTTAGATTTGATAGTTCAGAGACTCTGGGTTGCTCGTTGGAATTAAAGGTGCTGCAGTAGGTGCTTAAGAGAACTGGAGGTACCACCAGCTTAGGAGGTGAGAATGTGGCCCTAAATCAAGCCATCTATTAAAAATCCCTTCTAGATTTTCCCTTAGCCCTACCAAAAATCTGTTCTAGAAAAAAACACAAGTTGGAGGCTTAGTGGAGGGTGGCTGGTGAGATGCTGGGGACGGCGTTGTGCTGCAACCAGCCCTTGCAGTCTAAACCGATGTGTTTGGCAGGACAGCTCAGTGCAGCGCACGCTCCTCGTGGTCACTGCAAGGACAATAAGGAAGGAGTGCAGGATGTGATCCGTGGCACAGCACGTAGTAGCAGTCCTCATGGAAAATACTCTTCAAGGCTCATTTTACACGTTGCTTTCTGGGAAGGCAAATTGCATGCACTAACTCTTCTCTCTTCTATTTCAGATAGACGATCCGGAGAATGACCAGCATGAGATGGTGCTCGAAGCTGATATTGTTGGCACGGTGGCCAACCTTGGTGCAAATCAAGCCCTGACCTCAGACTATGTGGGCTCTGGTTATGAGCGAGGGCTGCTGAACCCCAGCTTGCTCAATGAGGAAGACTTCCAGATGGCCACCTACACGCTCACAAATGCTGTCCCTCTGAGTCCCTCTCTGAGCAAAACCTGGCACAGAGACATTGGGAGGGTAGTGGAGCAAGCTTTGGCCCCTCACTGTTCCAAGAAGGATCATCTGTATCTCCTTGCAGGTGCAATTCCTTCCAGCGTCCAAGTTAAAGGCAAGGTGTCAGTGCCAGAGACGCTCTGGCTGGCAGCGTGCTGCGATGCTCCAGAGGGATGGTCTCTAGGACTGGTGAAAAAAGTCAGTGATGAAAACAGTTTGGCAGACCTCACGGTGGGAGAGCTGGAGGAGCAGCTCCTAGCAGGAGCTGACTTGTTCAAGGGCAACTGTGGAGAAGACAACAAAAGCAAGGAGAAAACGGAAGCAATACTGCAAGCTGTTAGTCAGATTCGGTCTGGAGAGCAAGTAGGAACAAGTGACAACCAGGAGGCCAAGGGCAGTGGCTGGGTGAGAAAAGTGGCTGGCATCATTGCTACCCCTTTCATCAAACTTCTGGAACTCCTCATTTACGTGATTGTGGAGCTGGTGAAATTTACGTTTTATTTTCTGTGGCTTGTCATCAAGCGGGTTGGCAGTACTGTTCTGGATGGAGTCTACAGTATGTGGAATGGGGTGGTGTCCTACCTTAAAGCCATCAGCATGGTGCTCATCAACATCCCCTACGACTTGGGAAGGGTCATCACCAACATCTCCCTGGGCTTTCTGGGAATTATTCAAGATGTGGCATTCGTCACCTACAGGATTCTGCGCATCCCCATGGGATTTGTCCTTCACCTCGCCGCTTTCCCTTACTATTCCATCTGTGCCATTCCCTCTGTCCTCAAAGACATGGCCACTGGGATCGGTGGCACCTTCTCGCTGGCCATTGATGCCACAGGCTCCCTTCTGCATGGCTTTTACTACGTGGCTAGCCACATAGCCAAACGGTTTGTCCCTAAAGGCTCCTCTGGTGACTGATCGGGATAGAAATCAAGGCTGCGAAGACAAGAAGCGAAAGAGGAGTGGGGCAATGCTTTAAGATACGTGGCCAAACGCTGTCAATTTTGTTCTGGTATTTATTGTAGTGACGTTAATAATAATGAACCGACTGGGGAGTAACAGGGAGGGCCGAGGTAACCACCGTTTGCAACTCAAGCTCTATCTATTTTAAAGTGTTCGGATTTTGCCGGTGCAGGTCACAAAGCCTCTGTGACCTGCAGACATCAAGCTGCTTCCTCTGGGAGATGCTCTCTAAACGTGGTACAAGGTTGTTTCTTTCCCGCTGCGATAACACCGGGACCTACGCGCTGGCAGGGAGCTCTGCGGGAGCCCATCCCTGCTTGGGTGGAGGTGGCGGTCTGGGGAGGACCTCACTTCCTGGAAGCTGGAGAAGGGACGAGGAGGGCAGGGAGCAGGGGTTAGGGCTTGGGCAGCGGCGGGGCGAGGCGGGGAGCGGGGAGGGAGCGGGGCTGAGTCCTGCTGCAGGTCGCGCTGCTCGCTTCAGCGGGGTCCCGCCGGCGGAGCCCGAGGAGGAATTCGGCCGGGTGTGTTTCACAGCTCTGGGGCCTTGGCCTTTCAAGGCAGCTGAAACCACGTGGAGGAAACCACTGTGAGGAAACACCACCTGCCGGTTCTTTCCTATGGTAGGAAAACATTTTCCCTTCGCCATACCAAGCTCACTTTCCCTGAACTTCTCCTTGCTCCCTGGGGACCACTAAAGATCTCAACCAAAATTCCTTGCCCTGGCTGGTGGGCTCCAAAGCCTGGTAGAGCCATGTGGGTCATGCTTTTGGCTTTGAGTCAGCCCGCATATGTCAGCGACCAGCCTGCCCTGCCTCTGTTCGGAGCTCTGACAGTTTGCCCGATGCACAACAACACCTATGTGCTGCAGGATTGTGCCCAGGCTGGGAATCGGAAATGTCACGGTCATCCTTCTTAGGCATGTTGTGAAAGTGCAGCTCACGTGGAGAAAATGATCGTCCCCTGCTTTTCTGTAGGACAGAAGAAAAGCGGCTCTGCCTTTCTCACCGGTCTGGGTCGGTTGCAGCAGTGATGTCCTTACAAAGAGGCACATGGGGAGTGTGGGGCAGGAGGTGAACAGGGAGCATGGGGGCAATTTTGCTGCTTTCATACATTTTTGCATCTTCACAGACCTTTCCTGGAGAGCAGGTGGAGGCGAGGGAGGCCTGGGGCACAGTGCTCATTTTGCTATGTAAATACCTGCCTGGCGAGCCCATGACTCATTCGCAAGCAATGATCAGGTCAGAACACTGCACTGCTCCTCCTCGCTGCTCCTGCTTCTTCTTCAGCCCCTGTCCCCACGGATGTGAGCCAGGAGTCCCCACAGCTGGGACACCAGGGCTGGGGTGTGCGTGAGGCTTTGCAGGGACCAGCCACGGAGCAGCGAGGTGTGGGAGAGGAGAAAAGGGATTGAGAAGGGTTGGCAATTTCTTGCCACAGCTCTGTCTGTGGAAGAGGTCAAAAAATCATAGAATGGTTTGGGTTGGAAGAGACCTTAAAGATCATCTCATCCCAGCCCCCTGCCATGGGCAGGGACACCTCCCACCAGACCAGGTTGCCCAAAGCCCCATCCAGCCTGGCCTTGAACACCTCCAGGGATGGGGCATCCACAGCTTCTCTGGGCAGCCTGTTCCAGTGCCTCAACACCCTCACAGTGAAGAATTTCTTCCTCATATCCAGTCTAAATGTACCGTTTTAGAGTTTAAAATGGTCGTCCCTAGTCCTGGCGCTATAAGCCCTGGTAAGAAGTATTCCTCTGCCTTTCTTCCAAGCCCCCTTATATACTGAGGCTCTCGATGCTTGCTCTGGCTGGGCGCTGAGTGCACGAGAGGCATTTGGGAGTCCTGCATGGCCATGCACGGACCCTGCCCTTCACCCTGGCCTGTGGCCCTCCCTTTGGTGCTGGTTAATCCAGGGACCCCCCGCTCTGCCATAGCATCCCAGAAGGAGTCCCCACCCTTTGCCCCAAGGTGGCAGGGGACAGAGGACAACTTGTCATCACCCCCCCTATGGGGCGGAGACGTAAGGGATGCTTCGTGGAGGCAGAGTGGCCTCTGCAAGGAGCGCTGGCTTCCTTTATGAGGAAGGGCAGCTTTGCGTGCCGATCGGGGTCTAATCAGGTGAAGTCAGCGACATTTGACAAATCCCTCCTTTGCACTGAAGCTGTTGGTAGAGGGACTTGGATTCAAGGGGCCAGCAGACAGGCAGCAGCCCGCCTTGCATCCAGACCTAGCTCTGCATCTTTGGACGTGCCTTCCCCACTGCAGAACCAGCTGTGGAGCGTGGTCCTGACGGACCTTGGGGTCCTCTCCCCAGCAGGGTCCTGCCCCAGACTCAGCTGTCCCCTGGGGCTGTGTGACAGCCGTCCCGGGCAGGAGAGCCACCAGCTCAGGTACCAGGAGCTGCCGGGGTGCAGCGATGGGCACCAGCGTGGGTGACGCAGGGTCCCTGGCACCCTCTGAAGGCACATTGGTGGCACCAACACGCAAGCGTGACCCGAGCTGCCCCCTGCGTGCCTCTCTCGTGCCTTATGCATGGCCTTATCTCTGACCCACCCGAGCCGTGCCCGGCGCGAGGGTGACGCCCAGCACACCGGGAAGTCGGCGTTGCCACATCTCCATCACCATTGCCACCCAGCCTAGCGAGGTTTGGGCCAGCCCATGGGCACATCTCCGCGCTGCAGCCGTGTCGTCTGGTGGCAGCGTGGGCAGTCCTTTCCACCTAGAAGGCTGCAGCACTGTGGGATTTGGGCAGATGTGGAGCTGTATTATTAAAATTGTCTGAACATGCTCAGATTTCAACCACGACGAACCCCAGCCAGCACAGGTCGTTTTTCTTCTCTGCTGCGTGTCTGAGCAGGCAATGGGAAATCTGCCTAAAACACCCAGTAATTGTTACAGAACAAGCAACATCCTGCTACAGACTATTGTTTCAGATTATTCTTATCTGGGCATGATTTATGGCTTGTGAGCTTTACTCTATCCTTGGAAATGTATGGCTTTAACAAAATAAAAGTTACTTTTCCAGAAAAGGACTGGTATCACATTTCTGTCCCAATTGCAAACAAGATAATGCAGCCCAGAGAGCTCTGGCTAATCAAGAAAGTAGCAGCAGCATAGTCGCTCTTTGTTATGGCTTGACATCTGATATTAATGGCCCTTTTGTACTTCTAAAACACCTTTGCATTATCAAAATGCGTTAAAAGAGTTAATTCATTAAGCTACGGAATATGTAGGTAAGAGCTGGGGGTTGCAGGCAACAAATTTAGCAGGTCACCTCGGCTTTCTTTGCAGCTGACGGGGGGAAACTCACTCTTGCGTGATGCTGTTCCCTTGACCAATATTAGCACGTCTTTAGAAGACCCGTCACTCCCAGAAGGGGCTGTTCTCCTCCGACTACCGGCGGCCTGGGGCGAGTAACCGAGGTGTCGGCGCCTGCTCCGTGCAGGTGCCTCCGCCTGAGCAGACGCACGTCCTCCCAGGGCCCGCCGGGTCTGCAGCTCGGTGCACGCGAGGAGCCCCGAGCCATGGGTGGATGAAGAGGGGAAGGGCTGGCCCTGCTGATCTTTACAGTGGTGGTTACGGGCTCGGAGTCACTCCCAGGGCAGGGAAGACGATGTGAATTGAACTCGCCTCAGCCAGATCACCCAGCCCTTCAACACAGGAGTTTCTGCGCACGTCAAGGTGACCCTGATCTCTGGTACCTTCACTCTGGGGTTGGGCCCGGAGAAACGAGCCATGCACCTATAACCACTGCAACCCTCATGGAGCGCAGCCCCGGGCTCAGGCCCTCTGGATCCCACCTCTGCTGCCATTGCAGGCCTCGGAGCTCCTCATCCCTGCACGGCCCTCCATCCTCAGCCCGGCTCCTCTCTCCAGACAGGGAGCGGCTGCAGTTCGGAAGGGAATCGAGCCCTGCTTGTTCACAAGTTATCTCTTCAGCTTAGGCAGTGCCAGCAAATGAAAAAGGTATTGGAAAATAAATACAAGCGTAACTTGTTTGGCCAGAAAGGATCGCCTGGGAGCATAAAGCGTAAGGTGTGTCTGTGGTGTGCGCCTTAGCGAGATTGCGATACCGCACAATTGGCACGGAGTGATTTCTCTTTGCTGTACAGTCTTGGACTTGCTTGGATTTGTGAATGTATCTCACACTGGGTAACATCTGCCGTTGATTTCAGCAGAACCGGTGTTTTCAGCCAAGCAGAAAGGCCTGCAGACTTCCCAGCAGTGTCAGTATTCCAGCTGGCTGGGAAATCTCCAAGGAAATGTATTGTCAGAAAGGGATGATTTATCAAACAGGATTTTTTTTTTCACAGCAATTTACCATTTTTAGTGGAAAAGGCTTTTTGGGTCCATCTTGGAAGAAGGACCAGGAACATCCAAGAGCAGTCCATGGTCTGGATTCGAGGTGTAGGCGTGGGCGTTCAGCATGCTCTCCTGCCTACAGGCAAGCCCAGCACGTGAACACGGCTGACTCCATCCCAGAGGGGTGCCCACCTTACCTGATGGCTCATTTTCTTCCATTTTTAACTGTGAAAAAAACCTGTATCCTTTCCAAAAGTACTGAAATTGTGACCGTTTTCCTGAGAGGTAAAAGGTATTTTCCACCCTGCTCTGATGAATAAAGCCCAGCCCAGCATCTCCCCGGAGCCAGCAGCAAGGTCACCTACAAAGCTGAAGCAGGGGCTTCAAATTCTGCTACAGTGTCATCCTTACTGATTAAGTTCATGGTTTAAACTAAGTTAGCGTGGTGGAGAATGGCCATTTAGAGCAGATGTCACTGTGTGCTTACTGCTGCGGTACCGCGGATATTTCCAAACCTGCTGGAGTCTGCTGGTAGAAGTGGCTGGGGACCAACGCCAGCAGGTGGGCAGCAAGATGCTAGCGGGCGAGGGAGGAGCGGTGGGAGCTCCTCGCTGGTGGGGGAAGGACAGCAGATGGATGGGATATTTCGAACCGAGCGGCCAGTAGCTAAATGGTGAGTAGTGACGGCTGAGAAGTGGTCTCTGCTCGGCGCTGATGCCAGCAAGCTGCTGAGATGAGCGGAGCAGCCACGGAGGGGTGATGTGATAGGCTCAGGAAGCCACTGCTGTCTGGATTTATGCCACCTAAGTGTGGGCATTTAAAATCTCTTACCTGCGTGCCTCCGTTCAGTGCCTCGTTTAACCTGGGCACCTGGCCAGATGCCTAAAGCTGGGGCCAATGCAGCTTAGTGTGGGGCTGGTGGCTGATAGGACTTCTCCCAGCCCCGGAAACCTCTAAGATGCCCATTGACACAGATCATACATAATGAAGGTGACTGTACAGGAGGGATGGTCTTTCCCGCAGCCCCTTGGGTCACTTACCCCTTCCGGGCGGGCAGGGCTGATGCAGTGACCACTGCCTCCTGAGCACTGCTGGAAACAGCCCCCAGGGCTCGCAGCCGCGCTGGGGCGGAGGCGTGGGTTTGCGTGTGGTCCCGACGCAGCAGGCGGGATTAACCATCGAGCACACCCCAAAAACCCTGCCAGTTGGCCCGACCGGTGTGGAGCGCTCGCGTCCTTCCAAGAACTTGGCCCAGCGCGCTCTGAGTTCAGAGCGAACACGCGTATTTGTGGGGTGCCTCCTCCACCCCCGAGGCATCGCGGGGTGGGGGCCTCTGGGGTAAGCAGCCACCTTTGCCCTGTCTGTAGGTAACAGCCTGCCCTTGTGTCCTGGTGTCACAGAGGCAGAGGAGATCTCGGAGGCTCACCATCCCAGAAAAAAGGGTGACGATTCAGACACCAGGACTAGGGAAGGGGGACGGGGACTCCAGCAACGAAGAATAATTTTATCCATCCCCACATTATGTAATGCCATGGATCACCCCCTCCAAAGCCCAATCAGAGTGAGATTTTGTGGAGTTGGGTGTACCTGAGAACCTGGTAGCCGTCCTTTATTTCTCTCAGGAGTGTATTCAAAGTCTCCCTCCTTCTCCATCTCCTGCTCTCAGCTGTGAGCAGCTGCGGATGCTCAGCACCAAGCACATTCCAGCAAAGTCCCTCCTGGCACCTGCTGGGACTCCCAGGGTACAGCAATGAGGTTCTGCACCTCTGCAGTGGTGGTAATTTGCACCCAGGTCTGTAATTAGAGCTGGTCACGATTTCTCCATCTGAGCTTCCGTTCTTACAGAAAAGCTCATTTCTGCAAAAACTATACTTTTCTTGCTTTTTCTTTTTCAGTAGGAAAAATGAAAAAAAAAAAAGGTTAGCTTAAAGCTAATCAAAAATGTTTTCAACTGATCTTTACAACATTGCTGTGCTGTATTGCAGGTGTGAGCGGGAGTTTAATCTTCTGTAAGCTGAACGCTGCAACCCAACTGTATTTCCCATGACGCGTAGGGCGGAGGAGGATCAAACTCCCCCAGAAGATGATTCAGTGCAGAACTCACCCTCTGGTGGAGTCTGCTGTCTCTCCCGGGGTTGCAGAGGAAGGCAAGAGAGATGAGCTAGGTCATGTAGCAAGACAAATTACATGTCTCCATATATTACACGCCAGTGTGATGTCCCCAGCCCAGCTCCTCTGCTGGAGCTTTCCGTGCGTCAGGAGAGGCACCAGGCCCTGAGGACAGCCCGGGAGAGGTGGCCTGGGCTGAAGCTAAGCCCTCTCCTGAGGGGTCACTCACCGCAACAGAAACCGGGGAACTCATGCAGAGTCAAATCAAAACCCAAAGTGGCAGGTCATTACTACTAAAACACTTCAGTTTCAGCCAAAATGACAGGCTTTTGGTATTTTCTCTATTCCATTTTTGGAAAAATTTTATTCCCAGGAAACGTTTGTATTCCACTTATCAGTCCCAGGCAGGAAGAGAAGGAGGGCTTCCCTTCTGGAAAAGCAGTTTCCTGCAGGTCAGCAACGTTCGAGTTTTGCCCAAAAGGCCTGATGAAAGCCAGAGCACAAAAAGCACACTTAGGAAGCTTTTAGTTACGCAGGAAATATACATCCAGTGATTTTCTTCTTTTATACATCGAAAAGCACACAAAAAAAAATCAGTGGTATTTACATGAGCTAGCTAGTGTGACGAATGAGGTCATTTAGAAGAACTACAATCCTATCTTGCATTTGTGGAGCCTCTGCTCCGCTCTCCAAGCATCTCACCAGGTTACTCAGCCACGATCAAATTAAAAGTTCCTGGGGGGAGTAGATGTGTGCTCACACTTGGCCTATAAGTTGGGCTCCTTTGGGTTGCAGTACTGAAATCAGGTCATGGGATGGTGGGTGCACTTCAGCAATTAGTACCGGTGCTTGGCAGAGAGGATCCATTAGCTGCCCTACAAGGGCCCGAGGCTGGTCACCATTTCCTCCCAGTGCCACAGAGCAAAGAACCCAAGGCCGTGACTCAGGAGACCCAAACAAAAGCTGAAACTGAGCCCATGTGTGTGTGTGTTTTCCCAGTGAAGGGGTTACAAATGGAAATGAAGAAGTTCCCTGGGCACAGTGAGGCGAGGACAGCCCCACTGAGCTTCCTGCAGCTGGAACTGAAGATACACCAAAAAACTGATACACGAAAGAGATACCAAAAAGGTCCACAGCTTGTATTAATCAGTTTTGTCTTTCTGAAAGGGCGATCAGCATCTCACCCCGGGCAAAACCCTTTGGTGATACTCCAGCAAGACGCTATCTGTACCTGGGGTCTGTGGCAGGACTTCAGGGGCGGGAGGGTGAAAAAGCGGTGTAATTCAGCTGCAGCAGAAGCTTTGCATTGCCACCACCCTCTGCACCCCTGACTTCTCTCCTTTGCATTTCCTTCACGGTTTTAAGGACTTCTGCTCTGGGCTTGCTCAGGGCTCCCTAGAAAAGGGAGGAGCAGCTCCTGGTGCACCCCACTGCCTACGCCTTTTACTTCCAGAAAAAGCAAAAGCAGGGTGTTGCGTTTGAAATTACATTTTCTCCAGCAATTAGTGTTAAAAAACAGAGACTGGGAGGTACAGAAAGGCCCAAATCCACCCCGTTTAATAAGCTGCCCTGCAACACAGCCCCCGGGGCTTACAGCAGGAAGAGGAGGTTGGCATCTTTCTTGGACACATCATGAGGTCCATCAGATCGTGATGTCCATCGCCCCAGCCCTGATCACGACAGCTGCATATGGAAAAGACATCACCTTCAGCAAACGCTATGTATTTTTCAGGACCTGCGTTTGCAATACAGACCTGGACTAAAGACCAGGACAAGTGCATGGATGAGAAGGACACTTCCAGGACCGGAGCTCTTCCCAGAACACAGCACGCTCTGCTGCACTGCCATCTTCCTGCGCACGTGGTAAATAACGGACCGAACAAGAGACATGTTTTATCAGTTTTATTTAACCAATGAAATTCCTACTGATAACAATGAAAGTAATTTCAGCAAGTATAAATGTGATACAGTTTTAAACAAACCCCATTGTTCCGTACCTATAAATAGATTTTTCAAAACCTCATAAAAAGTGCAGATTTATGAATTGCTGTTAAAATGTTAATACACGATTCCTTTGTTTAAAAATGCGTTTTTGTCTCTTAACTCACAAAAAAAAAGTTCCTTCTGCATCTGTTCAGATAAATTCAAGTCGGGTAACTTAAAAACTAAAAAAAAAAAAAAGTCACACACAAAAAAAATCCATCCCACTAGGTCAGTCTGTCCTCTGCAAAAAAAAAAAAAAGGAAAAAAAAAAAGGAAAAAATACCAATCAGCATCAACAGAAAAAAAAAATGGTAAAAGCTGCTGTGGACACCCAGAGTTACCTCCTAGCAGCTGCCTCGCCTTGCAGGCAAACCTCCCGCGACAGCACGGACCCTGCAAGCTCTGCCCGGAGCTGAGGGCGGGCGGTGGCCCAGGGGACAGCGCGGGCGACGTGTCCCCGTGCCACCATCGCCTGGCAGGGAGCAGAGCCGCAGGGGCCGCGGTGGGAAGGAGCAGCAGGATCAGAGCTTTGTCTTTCCTCCTCCGTCCCAAAACGCCCGGACAAAGCCGGCAGCGTGGGGCTGGGCGGCAAGGAGCTGCCTTCCCTCGTGGGGCGGTGGGCACATCCCTGCCCCTCGCTCCGGACAGGAGGCTCAGCCCCCCGAGTGTCTTTGGAGAAGCCACGTCAACGGGGAGCAATTCCTACCCCTAACAAGCCAGGCTTTGTGGACATCAAATCAGAGGCTGATTTGTGTACTGGAGAGAGGCCTGGAAGCTATCGGCTGCAGAAACACCGTGCCCACCTTTTCCGCCCACCTTTTCTGGTCCAAGCGCCGGGCTGTCTGCCTGTCTGTCTGCCCGTCCCTCCTCGCCAGCAAAGGCTCACACGAAACCTCCCGTTTCTGTGCGAGCACCGTGTCAGCGAGCTGCAGAGGGCAGCAACCGGCCCGCTGGGAGGCGAGGAGGTCGGGACGCTCCGAGCCAGGGCCCGAGCGCTGGGTCCGTCCAGCGCGGCGTGGCGTGGGCATCCGACATTTCGGGGCGCCGGCACAGCCACGGAGCGCTCCCCGCGCTGCCGGTCCTCCTCCCCGTACCTACAGTGGTATTTTATCTACAGCAGGGTCTGTTTAGCAAGAGCAGTTTAAAGTGGCTATGTTTATCAAGTCTGCTACTTTATGAATTAAAAAAAACAAAAACCAAAACAAAAAACCCCAACAACTATAAATACAAAGACTCTCGCTCACCAGACACTTGCAGCCTGTGTGAATCATAAACCGCATCAATATTCTGTTAAAAAGCTTATTCTACTTAAAACTATACATAGTACAAGAGATTGAAAAGTGGCAGTCGTGTACGGTCGCACTGCCTGCCCACGGCGGCCCACAGTCAGGTGCTTCATAGAAATCAAGGAGTTACAGTAACAAAGCACAGGACTGCAAAGCCCATCACAGCTTCTGATTACACTGCATACAAAGTACCAAGGGAAACACAAAAAAGAACTGGTGTTAATACTGATGAATTAAAGAGTAACTATAAAGATCAAAACAGACGTTCACAGCATGCTACATATATTGCTCACAAACTTTTTTTTTTTTTTTAAAAAAAGGCTAATACAAAACAAGAAGTTGGCAGTCTGATTTTCAGTTATGTTAGATAGAAAGATAAAGCGTATACATTCATTATGTAGCTTTCCAGCAAAAGGAGAAAGGGTAAAACTGAGAGATTTCAAGTTTACAAAATTCCTATTTTTTTTTTTTTAAGCTACCGTTTATATCCAGTTCCGGTCAATAGTTGTGAAATATTGGCGACTGCGTTTCCTCGCAGAGTCCGAGGGCTGTAGCCTCATTATTTTTGTTTCCCTACAGGAAGATTTCTTTGCCCCGGGCGCCGTCTCCTGCAGGACGGGGAGGGAAGTGAAAAGGAAGGCTGGTCTGCGTCTGGTGGCACAGCATGAGCATGGAGTGGCAAATGAGGAACGTGCTTTAGGTGGCCTGTGTCTGAACCAGCTGCTGGCACTGTCCCCCACGCTCCTGGGCAGGGACAGCCGGGAATTCACCCCTTCTGCCTGAAAATTCCCTTCAAAGAGCTGGCGGAGGTGGGAAAACATAATTCAACAGCAGCATGCTTTATGCAGCCGCAAGGGAAAGGCTCCCTTCCCCTTCTCCATCCCTGGAGTAAGAAAAGGGAAGTTTTCCAGAGCAGCTTGGGGTTTCACCTTTGAGGAAATCTTGGAAGAAGGTATTTCCTACTGCCTCCCCTACGCGCAGACATACGCGAGCACCTTTCAGTGAAGCTTCTCCAACTGACCAAAATGTCAACTTCCCCCTATGCCCGCTGCGTCCCCTCGAGAAAGCCTGTTGTCTTCTCTTTCTGATGCTTACAGCGTGAGTAGCTGCCCACATTCAGTATATTCATCGGCATCTTAAATACTGGCTCTAACTATGGTCAAGAACAAGGGCAGAATTCAGATTCCTATTTTCCACGAGCTCTGATGAACACCCAAATGTGTCTATGTCTCAAGCAGCAACCACTAAGTTTGCATTTGGAGTTATCCCTTGAATAAACGAAAAAAAAAACAAATCCATTTGTTCTGAAGGCCACTTGCGTCTGTCTGACTGCAGGGAACTTGAGGAGCAGCCCAAAAGAACGGCCCTGTTGGTGCCTGCCCTACTCCCGTCAGCTCCGCACGTGAGGGTCTCGAAATTCCCCACGCCAATTCCCTGTAAGAAGCCTGCACGGCTAAAAGGCTCAAACGAGGGGAGTTTTGCCAAAGAAAGCATTTTGTTAGTGCATCCACTGGATTATTACTGTAATTCCAGAGATGGAACATGAGACGCTACTAGCAAACGCTACTTAGATGTTTTAAGTAAGTACTAAGTGTCATACTTTACACCAGATTTAGACTTTTCCTGCCCAGAAATAACCTAATACTGGAATTAAGTGTTTCTGAACAGGAGAAAGATCCTCTGAACTCGGAACGAAGGGTAATGTAGGAACTTAACACTGTTTTACAAGGTTACGGCGAGGAGGCTGCCCCTGTGAGACTGCTAGGGGCTGCGAGCTGGGCAGGCAGGCAGCGCGTGAGGTGGGGTGGCGGGTTGGAAAATGATGGTTTTTGCCCCTAGTGAGCAGCAGAAGGATTAAATGTCTGCAAGAGAGACCCGATGTGTGTTGAGGGAGCAGCTGCACGACCGCATGGCAAGAAAACTTGCTCTAAGAGATAAATTAACACTGTTCAAGATGCCCCTGAAGTTTCCTCATGCTCCTGTGCTCTTTCCATCTCCCACACCCATGACCCATGCAGTAGCTACGAAATGCCAAATTCATTTTCAGTTGGAGATAAAAAGCTTCATTTACAATTTCCGAATGTGAAAAGGCTGGCGGGTGCATCTCTCTAGACAACCATATCTGCCGAGGACATTAGGAAGAATAAATCTGAAGTTCTGATGGGGAAAACTGACATTTTTGTCCAGCTCTTGAAATGATAGCTAATGGCAAACCAATTCTAACAGCTTTATATTCAGAGCAGCTACAGGAAAGTTCATTTACTATGAATCCACCCACCCCCCTTTTGTGCAACATCACCACTTATTTATAGGAGAAGGATCTGAATGCCTAAGGAAAGTATCTGAAAGAAAACCAGTTGTAATCAAGAAGATTTGGAATATATCTGTCTGGCTAAAACTTTTGTCCTGGCACAAGCTATCCACTTGCTAATGTCAATAAATCTTTTCTGCAAGTAGAGGTTAAATAATCCAGCTCTTCTAAAAGGGAGTCCAAACTCTGGAATATGAGCCTGAAATGCATGTCGATGTTCATGGAAAACACACATGCATGAGAGACATCGAGAACCTGTTCTGCAAGAGCAGCAGCTTACAGTTTAACTTCTTTTGGAAAGAGTTCTCTAAGTCTATATTAAGTCCCCCAAACAACCCATTTCATTAACGATTGCTGCAAATCACATGGATCTGCTACATATTATTCCTTTAATCTCTATGGAAACTGCTTTTATTCTATTGAATTTAGGTGATTAAGTATCTTTAAAAGTCTGCCTCAAAAATGCAGGTGGGCACCTTATAGGATTTTGCTGAATGCCTAGCTGCTTAAATTACCATTGAAATTCAGGCAACTAGCTGCTTTTCCCAAATCCCATGAAAGCATCTATCAGCATTGCTACGAACAAAAATACTATTGAAGAATCTGGTGCTTTGACCTTCTGCACTCAAGTAAGAGAGAAGCAAAATGTTTTCTTTTTTCTTTTTTGTTCTGTTCTAATCTGTTCTAAATTTATACAGAAACCTATGTTTATAATTGTTTATAATCACTGATTTTCCTGTGCTTTAAGATTTCTTTAATACATAGGAAGAGCTGATGTGGCAATTTGCTAGTTCTTAAAGCTGAAAGTACATCCTTTTCATTTTAATGAAGTCTTTAGGACAAAGTATATATGTTTCAGTTCAGTCTTATGAACTGTTAAAAATAAATCCATCTACAGCTCACCAAAATTCTCACAGGATACCTCAACATTAGTTTTAGTGGCTATCTGCACAAATTCTACTTTAGTTTAAAATGGTTTCTGTTCCAGCATGATGACACTCTTGTGATTATCAGCTGCAGGCGAAGTATTCTGGGAAATGCAAATGCTTTCTCCAGTCGGTATCTTTTTCACTTCTCTTCATTACCAAAAAAAATGGAACAATTTCAGCGAGAATGTATTTTATCAGAACACACATTTTACGGTGATTCTGCAATGATAAGAAGCTGTCCCTGCTCAAAAGCTCTGTTCCCTACTTACAGCATTTCCTGTGCTAGCTAGTTAATTTGTACCTAACAAGCTTTCTCTTCAGTAGACAGGAGACTGTACACTTTGTCTGTATGTTGGTCACAGCTGGGATTTTGTGGACTAACATTAACGCTGGTAAATATCAATTCCAATAAAGGAACACAGAGGGAGAGTATCTACACTTCCAACGATTATGGTACTCTTCAGAATAATATTAATGATCAAAGTGTGAAGATTCACATTCATGAGTGCTTTAAAAATGTAAAAAATCCAAGAACACTTGCACATTAAAATTTGGCACAGTGTGAGCCTAAAGCGTGCATAAAGCATATGGTATAGCTGTATGACTTTAAAGACCTATTCTGAACAAGCATCTATTAAAAATCATAAATTTGAGTATAAAAACTAGACTATAAATTGTTACACTGTAAATGCAATACCTTGAAAAAAAATGCCACATGGAAAACATTTTCAGAAGTTTCAAGTTTGCATTTAATATATAAAAAAAAAAAAGTAATAGCAAACTACTTGTACAATGACATTTCCTACGGTGGAATGTCTTGCAGGCCATATGTGACTTGATATGGCACCTTAAAAAAAAAGATTACTGATTTACTACAAATTTTATGAAGCAATTCATTTATGGTTTCTGTATTTCAAATCTGCTCATGTACTTTGCTCAGAAGGCATTTGAGCTGGCAAGTATATTTCATAAGGAAAGAAGTAAAGGCACTCATGTTTCCAAACATAAAACTCAACCTACTCTAAGAGTCTTTGCATTTCTGAAGGGAAACTAAGCGGTCATATTAGTTACCCAAATCTAGTTTCACCTCCTTTCCAGAGCTCAACTGTGCTTCTTGAGAACTACTTGACTTTTCAAAGCAAAGGAATTTAAAGTAGTACTGTACAGTTCCCACCACTCGAAAAAAAGCAAAAGTACTGCATGAAAAGTCCTCTCAGCAGAACTGTTTTATGCACAGAAGCCATTCGGTATGGCCACTACAATTACAATAGGGAGGAAAAAGAATTATAACAACTTAGAAAGTTAATCTAAGTTCATACATATCAGCGTCTCAACACTTCTGAGAAATCTTTGCAGTTAGCTATAGAAGATAAATAAATCTGATGTTTTACCCAGTGCTCTCTCTAGAAGACAGTTTGATGCTGTCTATAGGGTACTTTCCTAAATAGCCAACATTACGTTTTAAAAAAAAATACTGATTTCTTCCTCAAAAGTTTTTCACATGCAGAGTCTGCAGTCTGAAAGTGCAGAAAAGTGTACAATCATTTAGCTTTCCAATCTGGAACAGACAGATTAAGCAAAAAATCCAACATGCGAAGTCACAGCAAAGTATCAGGAAAAGGGAAGAAAACTAACTTTAAAGCATAGTGGTCCATGATTTTGTCAATGAAAAGTGTTAAAGTATGACTGGTAATATTACCATTTTTCAAAAACTATTCTGCAATCATCAATGGAAAAAAAATCCTGTATTATCTTCTACAATCCACTGGAATATTAAAAATAAACCTATCCAGTTAGTTCTGCATGTGTGCAACAGAAATAAAGGTCACTCTCCTCAAAGTACTCTGAAAGGTCCAAATCAACAGACAAAAGTTTAAGCAGTGACAACTTGCATCCTACTGGGTAAGTTTAAGCATCTCTTTAGGCACTTCACTGGTTCATTAAATGCAATACAAAATAAAGCTATAAATATCAACATTTTGTGCTCTTAAAATTAGTCAAAAGCAACAGAAAACAGCACAAAAGTGTGACATTTTTGGCAGCTTATTTCTTCCCTTCCCCAATATTACCAGTTGTCCAAGAATGCTTTGTTTTGGGGATGCTTTGGCATCTCAGTATCAGGTTGTCTTAAGCCATAAAAGCTAAACCAAAACTGCTAGGCCTTAGACAATAAAGAAATTTGGTTTTAAAATTTCTTTATGGCTATATAAGAAGGACACTTTAGCAGTGACATGATAGGGAAAAAAGCTTGCTTTCTTTTCAAATATTGCACTTTTCTTTTGTTCACCCACACTAATGCATAGAAACTTTTTAAACTTTGAATATTAAGATTTCATGCTATGAAGAAGTTATGGGAAATAAAGTTCTACACATCCAATATGAAAGAACAGATATGCTAGCCTTCCTTTACTTTCCTTACTTAAAATATTGAGAAAGAAGAGAGTGCAAAAAACCCACAACCCTATTTTTGGTCAGCCTGTGTATCAACTTTATAGGTGCCAACTAAACAAATTGCAACATGTGATGAGCATGGATATTGTAAAGACAACTGAGGGTGACTGTCAGTAAAACAAGATTATGCATGATTGAGACACAGTAAGTGTAACTGAAATGGCAAATTGTGAGGGCCCTTCTCTTGGGAAGAGGCATGATAAAGCAGATGAATTTTGCACTTCAGTAGCATGCTGTAGAATTTGTCATGATGAATTTCACATTAAAGTGTGGTCAATGTTTGCATCCACATTTCACATCACCTTCAATTGCTGTAGTAAGACAGTGACTGGCAAGCAGTCTCCAGGAGACACAGAAGAATCCAGTGGGCAATTCAATGCAACACAGCATGTGCGTCTCTGTCAGAGTTACGACATGGTGGTACGTTCTCAGAACAGGCAGAACCGATCTTCTGGTGGACTCCACTAATCTGAAAAATGATTGCTTGGAAAAGAAGTCTCTAAGCACTTCACTCCGGTGCTTAAAGAACAAAGCGCTAGAATTGAATATAATAAAAAGAGTTTTAGGATTCTGACCACTGTGCAGAAATCCAACCGGAAACAATGCAGAGTAGTGCTCCTCAGTGTTACTTTTGTTATCATTAGTAATGTTAAGCATCAAGAAAATAAAACACGTCATTGCACATTACAGCCGTCAAGAAACACGGCTAAACTTTGACACTAGAGAATTTGAATAACCTGATGCTACATCACAAACAGCTTCTGGTGTGTATCTATTTCAAAAGGTCTTTACATACTCAGTAAAAATTCCTTTACTCCCTCCCAGTGAATGCTTCAGGTTAAGTGACGAGTTATGGCACGAAGGGCATACAGAAGTTCTGCTTGCATACGAGCTTCCATTAGAAGTAGATTTACGTGAACCTGTTAAAAATTAAATCACACATTTAGTTCTCCTCTGAATGCAACATCATTTATTCATTCAGGCTAACATTTGTAACCTTTAGTAAAGTATTGCAGCAAGAAATTAGGTCCTTTCTCCCTGTACCCTGCTGCAAAACTCCAGTTCCTTTTGGGACAGCTGTCTAGTATGCCAACACTAGACAGTGTCCTAGGACTGCAAGGAACTAGCCTCACCTGCTTTAAGCAATCTTCCATCTGAGAAGTCCCAACAAAATGACTTCTGTATCCTAACGGTACTAATTCTTCATGAATTATATTTTGTTTTGTTTACTATCACCTGTGACCACTATATAGGAGCACAGAATAAGGAACAGTTCATATGCCAGACAGTCTAGCAGGCACACAAGCACTGAGCCCTTGTCAGGAAGTATTTAACTTAGATATCTGAAGACATACTGACATTTTTATTGATGAAAAACACCATGAAGATTATATTTGTATGGAATAAGCTCTTTTTTGATCCACAAATCCAAAGTATTGGCATGGTTGACCGCTTCTGCATTCCCAAGTTTATCCACTTTTCTATTACAGTTGTCAGTTCAATTTTATGGAGAAGTCACTCAAAATAAAAAAAGAGAAGAATCGCTACTTCCAGTACACTAAGAAGTATTTTTCTAAGATTGATATTTAACATTCAATGAATTAACCGCATTTGTTTTTCTCTTGCTGAAAACAGTTTGACAGATACAGCCATTTTTAGGAGTCACCATATTTTCATTTTTAAACAACATGTGGGTCTCTGTGAAGCCAGTCTGGCTGTGAAATACGTACCTTCTCCGAGTGTTTGAACTGACGCCAATAACTATCGTACATGCGCTTGGTAGTTCTCTCCGGATAGCAGGTCACTGTCTTTATGTAAACCTTCAGGCTGCGTTCAAGTAGCTGATTAACTTCTCCATAATCATAGTCATCATACCTAAACAACACAGGCAATCACTCTGGTGGATATAAGTTTTTAGAAGCATGGTCTCTTGTAGCATTAAGTTCTTAAGCTTAGGAATCAGAGCATTTGTTATATATGCTATAATAAAACCTGCTAACAGAGGAAAAGCTTAGTATTGGGATGCTGTCTTTTGTGGACAGAGAACACAGGCCAGCTTCAGAGAAGACACTTCTGTAACAACTTCTGTTCTGAGTCACAATCATTTTGTTCACTGGAAGCAAAAGTCATACTGATTTACCAGCAAAAAAACCCACTCAACTTCCAGACTGAGGTACCACCTCCACATTTACACCGGAGTCTAACATCATGTTTTTCACATAGTTAATTTTTCATTTGGTGTTTACGCAATTTTAAATGCACTCCTTAGCCAGGGGATCTTCTCCCATACCTGATTCCGTACATACAGTGGACATAGTTAAATAAAGCTCTTCTTAGAGTAGTTGTATCAACATCTTCATGTGTTGCCATAGTGTTATATGTGAGGTTATACACCATCCGAAACTTTTCATCGAGGAGATGCCCAATATCAGAATAAAGCCTGTTTACAAGGGAAAAGCCATGATTTTCCCAAGTATAGTCCTGCAGGAGCAGAAAGAAATATATAAATATACAAGTGAAGTGAAGTCCCTACTTGATCCTCTATAGTTTTTTCCTCAATAGTTTTTGTTGTCTACTAGTTGTAACTTTGTTCTCCTCCAAAAAATTTGTATTTGGAATCCTTCATCAATATCACCTGCTCCAGTCCCCCAGGTTTCCTGGCAAGAAATGTCACATCACAACAGCCCATTTTTGGTATGCTATCATTAGCCTACATGAGAAAAAAAAAAAAGCTTGTTCTGACGTGTCGAGGCAATTTTCCACTTTTTGCTCTGCTGCTTTGGCCAGAATCATTGTGAGTGGGATGGACTTGTAAGTATAAAAATTTATTCCACTTGGACGCTTTGATGCTTAACTTTAAGCAGAGGTGGAGTATGTACTTTCACCCAGGATGGACAATCATTGGGTAAAGTGTTGAAAAGTCCTTGAGCAAAGTAATAAAATCCAGGCTGCTTTGGTCTTAGACAAGCAGGTGGACGGCAAGGGTAAAAGCATGCCTGCTCACATCAGGAATGGGAAATCTTTGCACGTGGTGGCATGGCATCAACAGTGGGGGAGAATGACCCTGCTTCAGAGGAGTGTATAACCACTCTCCATGCTGTGGTTATACAGAATGTGTTAGTTTGCCCACATCCTTGCAAGTGTTCAATCACTCAGTCACATACCCTCTTTACAACTGAGGGCATCATCTCCGTGTCTTTTTCTGTGCATGGCTGTTTTCAAGAAGTACCGGTGGGCAAGGGCTCTTACCCACGTGTTTTAGAGCTCATCTACTGGACTGAACCCCTGCTTAGGAGTGCGGGGAGTATTATGAAGGACAACATTCAGCTGCTTAAAAGAGGAATTCAGTGACATCTGCAATGCCCCACAACATCACAGTCCAGCTGCCAGTCCAAACTACCATAAAGCTTGAGAGATATGCTGGATCTACCAGGCCAGGACACCCAGGGGGCATCATAAAAGCCTCTGAAAACAGAAGCCCCAGGATGGAGAAAGCACTGTTTACTAACAACAGTTGATTCACACCAACTATGAAAAAGGAAAACCAAAAAAGTCTAAAGACATTCTGCTGTGCGTCAAATACCTTCTCCTATTACTGAATTTAAACCCACAGAGAAAAATGATAGCCTTGTTTCAACAGAATAAGGACTGGATTTATTGCAGAGTTTTGGGACGCTACTTCAATTTAAGTAGCATTAATAGCAGAGCATTTGGGAGGCTGTGGGTATATACATCTAACTGCTGGACATACTAATAAAGTAAAATTACTAAGGTGACTCCTTTGAATGTAGGCCAGAAACTGTTCTGTTTATTTAAGAGCAGAGACATTTTAGTTCCAATTTCAACTTCTGTTGAGCTTTTTTCCATGGGAGCCTGCTGCTCCTAAAGTAGTTAAGCAGCATGTTTGATTTACAGGCTCTGACTCTGCCTTATTCTTTTTGGCAATATCTACCTACTTTAGGCTCATATAAAGACCACAGAGTAAATTATCCAGATCAGCAACGGCTGCTATATAGATAAATACATTTCCTGAAAGTGATCACAGATTCTTTATTTTTCAGTCTTAGATACATCTTCTGACCATCGAGTTTTCCTGCACCTACTGTGTTTGACCTGAAGTTCTCAGCTTTGGTTTTAGATTTTTTCCATTACTTACAATTTATCCACAGACTGCTGACTAATCTACTCTATAACCTGGAACAGAACTACCTGGAACGTCCCTGCTGTTAAATATATTATGAAGACGTTTATGAGTCTGGTCACAGACGAAGATGCCAATATGTAAGATAATGTACAGACAAAAGTGCAGTTCTTTCAACAGCACAAAAAATATATTTATTCACAAACAGCCAAAAACTTCAGTGTTGCAGTAATCATATTTAAGAGCTCCTTTGCTTTTCAGACATTCAAAGTCCAGTGATATGGTGTGTCCACAGGAATGACTTACTAAATCGCTCCCACAGACATATATGCGTCTATTGATAACCACAGGACAGAGAACACTTGATAAAAATGGCAGGAATAGTGTTCTTCCAATAGTTTTTTTTCACATTTGGAGGGACAGAAAAAAATCTTTCTTTTCTACTTTTCACTTTTATCCCAGATTCATTGATATGCTTTACAGTTTTCAAATATTAATTCTGGTAATACTTAGAATAAGACTGAAAGCTAAATATTCCCTTGTTTGAGATTTACGAATAGTAAAAGACTCATCTCTGGTAAATTTATAGAAGCTTGCAAGTTATTTAATGGACCACAGCAAGAAAAAGCACATGCAACAAACTTGTTCCACTACAACTACTTGACACTCTTTGTCCTGTAGTGACATATACAAATATTCTTTGAGATAATGTACTTTAAAGAGATGCTACCTGAGCTCTGAATGTTGGCAGATGGTCTTCTCCTCGCCTTGCAAAGTCTTTGTACCCAAACCCAGGATCTTCAATATAGCGGGAGACATCTGTGGAAACTATTTCATCGTCAAATGCTGTGAAAAAAAAAAACACAACAGCAAAATGCTTTGCTTTAGGCAAGCACAGGAGTTAGTGTTGACTTCCAGCTACTGCTCTACTGTAGGGCTAGAGAGCAATTAAAAAAACTGTGCAAAGGAAAAGAAAGGTATGAAGGAAGGAAAAAATTCAATCCCAATCTCCTTGTATGGGATCCATCCTTTTCATCAAGCCAATTAAATGTCAGCCTACACCAGACATCTAAGATACTTCTACAAAATGGGCTAAACTTCTGGAGATGTGCTTCTCTCTCTGTTGACTTCTGAGGAAAGCTAGATATCTTAAATAAGGCAAGATGAATCTTGTTAGTAAAGTTATTATGCCAGGATAAGAAACAGAAAAATGTACCCTTGACAGCAGGATTGCTATGTTGAGCAGGCATAGTGTCCACAATTACACCAGCTCTGCTCTGTAACCCAGAATATGAGCAACAAGAAAGCAACACAACACTCCACTCGTAAATATCAACTAAAGATTACATGAAAGTAAAGAGCTCTACAGAACATCAGCCTGAAATTTTGCCAGAAGCTCTAGTAACTAAGCATCTTCAAAGAGCTCTGAAACGTGTCACTAAGCAAGTGCAGGTTTTCTATCAGGAATCAATCTTCCCTTCCTGAATAAACAGGTGGCTTGATTGTGTAACCACCTTTACAGAAGTTGACTACTGCATAGCTGACTGCATTTGACCCTGATGTTAAAATCCTGGCTTGCTTCCACATGCATTGACAGAACAGTTGCCATATGTCCACTGTTAGCACCTTAAAAAGTCAGTTAATCTAAGAATTGCAGGAGTGCTTTATCTCCTCTTTGCCTCATTAAACAATCAAAACATAACTGCGTAGGAAGAAGCTTGCACAGCATCTGCTACAGTGAATCCTCAGTGAAGAATAAAAAACCTGCACACATACACTCCTCTCTCCTGGCAATGGCTGAATTTCGTGGAAGGGTAAAGGCACAATGCATACAGACTCCTCAGCTCAAACTCAGGAAAAAAGGGAGGAAAGTCAACAAGACTATCAGCAACCCCATCAAAAAAAAACCCTCCTGGCCCAAACAACACCTCATGCTTATAAGCTTGAAGTTGCAGAGGCTTATGGAAGTCCTGATTTGATAATGAAACTGAAACGAGTGTCACTTTATCCACACTGTTGAGACTGTCTGACCAAATTAAAATAGACTGAAAATGGACAATGTCCATTTTTAAAGATCCAACAATGATCTTGTTGGATGTATTTTCTTTCAGAGATTTTGCATATACTTAGAATCTTTGTGGATTCACAGTACGTTCTTCCTCTCTTTTGGGCTTGGTGCACAAAACCTTAAACACCTTCAAATGTGTTTGGTCTGGCTTCTATTCTGAATAACAGAAATAGATTAACCATTAGTGCGTAGCTTTGATTTTCTTACCAGATTCTCTCTGAAGCTACTGATATCACATACTGATGCACTAAATTAACGAAGAACAGTGCCCATGCAATGTGTGGCATTTTATGGGTCATTTCTTAAAAAAGATAAAAGCTACGAACTTCAGGTAGCCTCTAATACGAGGAGATGATTGGCGATTCTGATTGGCTTAACAGTATTATTGCTTGAAACACTTTCTTTGGAAAAAAATTGCTGTCTGTATGAAACACTTCATTGCATGGTTTGGTAGAGATATATGAAAAATACTCAAAAGAATCTTTCAGCTCAGAATTTTGAATAATACTTAAGAATAAATTGAACGCTGAGAAATCTCTGACATAGTACAGGTAATGGAAAAGCACAGCAGTATGATCACTCAAAAGAAGCAAGTTGGTGATGTCCTTTCCAGGCATGAATGAATTAATTTGAAGATACAGAGCATACAAAGAAAGAGGAATTTACATACAACTTCTTAAAGAAGCCTACAGGCTTTTCTTTTAACGTAAAAAAAAGCTAAATTTCAAAGTGGATGTTGGTATTTGCCAATCAAGAAATCTTAAGGAGATGAACCAAGTCACCCTTACTGTACCCTTACTAAGCCAAGAGCCAG
Source organism: Anseranas semipalmata (assembly GCA_013399115.1). Taxonomy (NCBI): domain Eukaryota; kingdom Metazoa; phylum Chordata; class Aves; order Anseriformes; family Anseranatidae; genus Anseranas; species Anseranas semipalmata. The sequence continues at coordinate 51,016 of VXAA01005483.1, forward strand.
AATAAAGAACTGGGCAGAAGGAGTTGTTATCATTGAACTGGACTCGGTGTTTAGTTCTTGCAAAGCACCACAAAACAGACCTGGAAAAGCACAAATACCTCCACTAATTACTAGCAGGCTCTCCTTCTTTTCCTTCTCAAAGCGAGTGTCCATTTCTTCCTGAGAGGCTTCTTCATCCTCTTTATCTTCTTGTAGCCTCTTCATCCTCTCCATTAAGGCCTCCAGCTCACTTAAAGAATCTGCAATCTGCAAAAACACCATGACATTCTGCAAAATTAGAAGATAGACAACATGTGTCATCTTCAGACTTCATGCTCGACAATAAATGTTCTCAAAAAAAAAAGATAGCAGCAAACATGAAAATTCAAGCCAGAATGCATTTTGTCACATACAGCATAGACAAACAGCTGTCAGAAAGTCAGAAGAAGAGAGGTGGTAAGTGTTACTCTCATCTATCATAGTACACTACTGCAGCAAGATAAACAGCAAAAGAGGTGGTGTTTGAATGTGGAAACCATGATCACTTAAAATACATGTTCCACCATGAAGACTGCTCAGGAAAATCCATCTATATGCCCTACGTGTATCAGAAAACCTTTAACTTTAAGGTACCTTTACTCGGTCTAGTGGTAATGCGAAGTACCTTACTGAGGAGACACAGCACAACACTGCAGTACAGGAACGCAACCTGAGACAGAAAGTCAGTATTTTCTTTTTCTTCTCATTTCTTTTCACTACATGTGCTCAAAACAACCATTATGTGGACCTTTTTTCTTGTTTTTGTGCAGAAAACAGGCCTCTTTACTAGAAATACATCAAAGTTTAGGGTTCTGTGATCTGCATTTACCATTCAGATTTTTCATAAGGTAAATTGTTTGGTCTTTCTTTTCCATCTTTTCCTTTTGATTCTGATCTTCTGCCCATAGCTATACATGTTTTATAGTATACCATTCACTGCTTCACAAGCAGCACAGAGTCAGCAACAGCCCTCTGCCCACTACAAACTGAGAATAAGACATCCCAGTGTTTTAAGCTAGCATGGTTTACAACCCAGAAACTTCAGATGCAGTAATTGAACTGACAGAGCACGTGCTCACGTTGTAAGCTGCCTGCTAATTTTTAAAAATGTATCTAGTGACTCTGCTCATAATTCCTGTATTCCATCAAAGGAGATGAGGCTAATTCAACAATCGGTATTAATTCAAGGACTTTTCTTCAAAGGCGCTTTCAGAAAAAAATTCCACATTTAAGTTAATTAACTAGTAATCAAAGTCCTCTGTTGGTTGATTCAAGACCAGAACACCCGCACGAAAAACAAAGCCATTTTATTTCAGACATTTCCTCTCATCTACACGGAAGTGCTTCAAAATTGACCTGTTTTGTGATTGAAGGCCTTGCAGTCAAAATGAATATTGTGACCTCTGTTTTTTTTCCCATGTCTTCTTCCATTCCACATGTTAAGAACACGGATAACACAATGCTCCAGTCAGCGATACACTATCTGTAGACACTGGGACTTTAAGCTTTCAACTGGAAGCAAAGTTTTAGTCTTGCTCAACGGGTTGTGAGATTAGCTATTAAAATCACATTACTCTAACTATCATCCTCCGTTTCACTGTGGTTTTGAAATGGATTACATAGCAAACTGCTAGAGCTAATGTAAGAGTTACCAGACCCAAGCATTTCAGTAAAGTTGGCAAAAACTTTCAAACTACCCTGAAATTTAAACAGGAAAGAATGGAAGAAAGCTTTCTAATGCAAAACAGAGGCAAGCAAAAGAATCTTCTTGCAACACTAACCCCAAAGTTGCTACTTGTGAGGGATGCATTTTCTATGTTGTTGTCATTGGCAAGATCACAGACACAGAAGTTGTTGACTGCTATAAGTCTGACTCCATTAGATGTATCCGGATCTCTCTCTGGATTAATGCCACTACCAAATACAAAACTTGCCAAGGCATGATAATGTGCCAACAGGACAACAGCATGCACCAGTTCAGGAAGAGACCAATTATTTTCCCCAGTCTTGACAAGTTTCTGAAATGAGAATAAAAAAAGTGTAAATATAAAATTTATTTTGGCCCCCGGCTTTTGTATAAGATGCTATGTATTCTAAAAAGGGATCAATTCCTTTCTTCCAATAACACCATATTCCTCTTGTACACAAAATCTTCACTAGATAAAAACGAGAGACCTAATAAATTCTCTCTTTTGTATTGGGGTTATTTTAGTCGATGCTATTTTAGTCAATGCTATTTCTAAAAAACAAATCTTACTGCCTTTGTCACACAGAAGAATTTATTGGCTTATTCAATGCTCTAATATTTCCCTGATTTTTTTAACTCAAGGTAATGAAGCCTAACCAGACACTAGAGTGGTTCTTAGCAGTTCTGATTATTGGACATTTACTGCTATTACAAGGCACAATTTAACAGGTACCTGAATGTGCTCTTTTGTGATCAGCCAGGGCCGGTGTGCAAGGAGTTTGTTTATTTCGTTCAGATTTTTCAGTCTTTGGGGAATGTATTCTAAACCATTCAACCATTCTGCAATCCCGCCAGTCTTCAAAAACTCATCAACGTGCATATTTATTAGGTAGGAACACTGATGTCTGGCAGCAGCCTAAAATAATTAAACGTGGAGGGAAAAGGTCAGCACACTAGCACGTAATCTGGTTTTGTTGCAGGTGGAAGCAGGATATTAACACAAAACAAAAATAGAATTTACTTGCAAAAGGCCATGTTTTATATTGTAAAGCATTTCTACACAGTAGGAAGGGTTCTGCAATAACAGTAAGTGGATTACTCTGAATCACAGAATCTAATTGAATCTGGAAGGGATCTCTAGAGAACATCTGGACCAACCCCAGCTCACAGTAGGGCTGGCTTAGATCAGATTGCTCAGAGCCTTGTCCAGACAAGATGTCCATCCTTAGAGATCACACAACCTGTCTTGGCCCTTGTTGCAATGTCTGAACATCCTCATGGTGAAAACTGTTTTCCATATGTCTACCTGGAATTTGTTGTGACTTCAGACCATTGCATCTCACGCTGCTGCTGTGCACTGATGGTTAAATACCCAGAAGTAAGATGACACAGTTTTAACTGCTCTCTGTAAAACTTCATTCTCATTGGCATGTGAGAAGTGTACCACTCTGAGAAATGTGTACTTTGCCCATCTCCCTTCTCACTGAAAACCCTGTAGCAAGGCATGCTTTATTCTAATAAAAATCAACTAGAAAAATTCACTCCCTGTCAAAATATCACACTAGTCTCTTCTTTCTACAGTCTTCCTTTTTTTCTTTTTTCCTCCTTTTTTTTTTAATAAGAAAGTCAAGGTCACAGGAGAAAATGTATATCCTGTTGGTACATACCATTATAGCAATGTAGTGCCTATAGGGCAAAGGAAGGGGCCCATCCATGCGCAACATATAGAACTGGCTGCGGAGGAAAGACTCCAGGTACTGAGTATGGATACTCATGACCTGCGTGATGTTGTCCAGGCGACCAGATGTCGAGTATTCTTCCACAAGAAGGTTAGTACGTTCATCCAAACCGTTTGCTTGCATAACCTTAAAAATAAGATGGACAAATTTAACAGAGAAAGAGATTTTATCCAACCTAAATTCTGGAGAGAAACATACTGCAATATGAAAGGTTTGCTTGTGTAAAAAAACTTCCAGCTAATTCTGGAGACCTGGATGCATATCTGTAAATATATATGCCTGTTTGTATGTGAATATGCACATACAGATGCTACTTGTATACTGAGAACTGAAGAACACTTTACACTGTACCTCTGTTATTTTAATATGTTTCTACAAAAACAAAAAACATTTTTCTGTAGAACTTTCCAAAAAGGCTAAACTCTCAGATGCTTAAAGCCAAATTTGTGTGGAGGTATGGAAGGAAGCAAAAGCTACATGGAAGGTAAAGTCTTTATGGATGTCAGCCTGTACAGACACCAAGCATTTAGCCCTAAAACCAATTTCAAAATGAATGGAGAGGAACGGAGTTATGTAACCAAATTATAGAAACAGTCTGGCAATCTACTACTTCTGTGTTTGTATAATTGAAGAGGAGATCAAATGCTAATTTGTCCATAACATTCAAGTATTATTTAGAATAGGAATTTAATGCTTTCTTTAAACAAAAGCTGTTCATTAATTATTCCAGACGATCCAAACCTTGGGCACAAGATGAAATGAAGCAATACGAGTAAGGAGCTCTTGAATTGCAAGCCCTGACACAGAATTAGTGCTATTACTCAGTGTTTATCACCAAGAACAGCCATTCTAAACATGTTCACCACTGAAGTTACAAGCAAAAGGCTAAAATAGCCAGTATTTATTCTGAAACTGCACAGTATTAGACCAGCAAACACTATGAAATGGGAAACCATTTTAGCTGGTTTACTGCACGTGAAGATAGAAAGTGCCTAAAACCAAGAAGACATAACTCTTTTGCTGAACTATTCTATTTAAAGTATGTTTTCCTTCTTTATGATGGGCTGATGAATGTACTGTGTCTCAAATCTTTTTCCATCAAATCTTGTTTATATGCAAAGAAACTTGAACAACATATTATCTTTTCATTTCTCACCACTGCACTTCCCTGTTTTAAACGCAGTCAGGCAGCCTCATAATTTTTACATGTGTTGCTCTTCACTATTACTGCTTTTCTTTGTTTTGTACCAAAAATGATGCCTTTTCAGTTTTCTTTGGGAATGTTTTTACCATCAGAATCTTCTCCACATATTAGAGATCATTCTATTTTACTTACTATTACATATCCACCACTCCACTCTAAGGAGTACCCTGTATTTTTAAGCAAGTTTATTTTCCAGGTATTTAAGATATTTTTGTCTCATTTAGTAGTTTCTTGGGAAAATTCTACTTTTCAGTCCCACTGAGAAGAAATTCTGCTGACAGAATTGAAATATAATCCTGTAGGACTGCACTGTTGCTATGTGAGGCACAGCAATATGCAGCATTATTGCTTCTGAGATTTATCTCCACCTGTATCACTATCCCTCTTCATACTGTATATGTACTTCCTCCTGATTTATTACCATCCATGGAATCACAAGCACACTTTTTTATTCTGCTTGTAAAGCCTTTTGGAACTTTAAAAGGAAACTTTACAGATAAGTTGTTGTTACTCTGTCCATATTCTTTTCATTATGAAAATAAAGCAGGCTTTGATAACAGCAACGTTCTTATCAAGACTTGTGAGACACTGAATGTGTGCTCAACCTCTAACTACATCCCTCCTATCTACTGTATTACTTAATACCAAGGAACGGGGGGAAAAATAGTCATTTGCTTAACAAACAATATTTAACACTTGTTTGTGATACTGAATAACTGTTTTATTCTGACAGGTGGAGGTTCCACTCCTGGGTAATTGCTGAGGTTATTCCTTTCTGAAGGCTCAGTGCTTTCCTCATGCACCCTTAGCTAGCACTTATTACCAAGTGCATCAGTTGTGAAATAAATTCGTCAAGAATCCTCTCAAAATGTTATATGTTAACATTTTAATTACAGTCATTTTTCTCCTTTTCATGCAATTATTGTCTTAATGAGAAATATCAAGTCATTATGAAGTTCAGCATCTCAAGTCCATGTTTTATACATAAGTGAAATCCTTTTCACAAGTTTGGCTGGCTGGAACTCATTCTGTTCCCTCTTTCCCAAGTCTCCAAGGCTCATTTTGACATCTTTTTTGCCTCATTATGTTTCTTGATGCCTGGCTTTACACTTACTCTGTTTGTTTTTAGCTTCCAAATCTTCGCAGGTGACAGAGAGACAGTCAGAGAACAGCAGATATCTCGTCTTTCAAAAATTTCTTTCTGTCCCTTCTAGCATTGACTTATCTGCCTTTAGTAACTACTTAAAAGCAAAACAAAAAAAAGGCCCTGGTTTTATATTCTGCCATCCCAAACAATTCATCAATCAATAAATAATACTCTGGGAAGATTAATATCAGGGCAAGAGAACTACAGCACGGGAAAGTTTCTATTTACTGTAGCAAGGTGCAAATCAAAGCTTAAATTGAACATTAAATCATGCACAGAAATCTCGAGTCTGAAGTCAAACTGTTCCTTTTGACCATAAATTCTCTTGAGAGCCACTGTTACAGTCTAAGAAGTTAGTCGTATTTTTAGGTTCACTCAAACTGAAGGTCAGAGACTGCCCTGAGAGCTATATAACTGTACTGCCGCAGTACTGGATAGGTCTCCCCCTAGGCCTGACATTAGGAGTAAGAACCCATCACCCACGATGAAAAGAGCAGAGCCAGCACTCACGGCTGTCTCGGGGAGCGTGGAAAACTCAGAGCAAGTCCACTGGCAGCACTCATATGAAAGGGCAGCATGGTCCTTATCCACTGGAGCCTGCTCCAGATTAAAACATCGCTTTTGCTCACAAAGAGACTCATCCAGGTACCACTGGGCAACCAGGATCGTAAAACTGTCCTTCAGTGTTTCCATTTTAAAAGCTACTGCACACCCAGCCCAGCTAACTGCAAACTTACTTCGTTCTCTGGTATAAAGGCACTTGGTCCTCTTGTTAATGGTGGAGAGACTTGGACTCTTTTTTCCTGCAAAACAGTCACATAATTCTATCAGCATGTGGAATAACACATTAACTTGCTTTATCTTGCAAGATTAGATCTTAAAGGCCTTGACTTGGTTCTCTTCCCAAGGCCACCTGCATATTTTACAGCCCAGTGAACAGGGGAAGCCATCACACCACGATGCTTTTGCATCTCCCGTGTTTTTTTGTCTTGGACAAGAGAAAAAAAACAAAAATCTGATCCTGATTATTTTATAGGTCATTATTAAAGATATGTGGACAACAGCAATCAAAAATGTGGCACAATGCTAAAACTGGCAATTTACTAGATTGAATGGAAGTTCTGAAAGCAGAGGGGAAAAAACCTATCACTACCACTATGTGCACAAAGGCCACATTTGGGAAATTATAATCAAGAAGTTGTTTTCTTCAATATGAGAATTTAATTAGATTCCAAGTGTTTAGAAGAGTATAAGCACTTTGTGTGCCAAATACTGGCTTGCAAAGCCCACTCACCCCCTCCATGTGCACCACCAAGACCAAGTTAAAGAGTTGTTCCCAAAAAAAGACAAAATACAACGTTGCCCAGCTGCTGAGCCCAGGAAAGAACAAAACATGGAATATAACTGTTGATGTGACAACTATAGCTAGAAGAAGAGCCAGAGCCTAAAAATTATTAAATGCCCTTTGATGATGTTATCTTTAGTACGTGATAGGCAGATAGCATAACAAGAACCAGGACTTCTTGATTTATCAGGGATAAGAAATTGAACTATGAAAAGCTGTGGAGGCTTTCACACTGTTGCCATTGACAGAGAGATGGTGGGAAGGGACATGGAAAGGTTTCCTGGCTCTCTGACTCGCCTGGAGGCAAGAGCAGCCCTTCCAGCATCACTCCTGACCAACGTTCATCCAACCTTCTCCTGAAGACCCTCTATGACACCGGTTCCTTCGTCTGCCCAGGTTATTCAGTTCAATGACTAACTCCTCTGTTCACTAGAAAGTTTTCCTAATGTCTCATCTAAATTCCCCTTGCAGTAATTTAAAACTGCTACTTCTTGCCTTTCTTCTTTTCCTCTTTACAGCTATATTCCATATATCTGGAAACTCTGGCTGTGCATTTTTTAAGGTCACCAATGGCACTGCAGCACAAGTGACTCTTAATAAGTTACCCATCAACAGCAGTATCAGATTTGCATGCCAAATATTTCATGCCCCTAACATAAAAGTCTAACGTTTTCCATAACAAATGACCCTTAAATACCTCAATGACTCTACCAGGCGGGCTTACGTTTAATGGCCACGTACACAAAGATCAGCGCAGGTCTGAGAGCGAGTGTGCCACAGATTTCCACACAGGAAAATGAAGACTCTAGAAATGCGTAACAACTGCTCTGCGTCTTAAAAACATCCTGTCCTTTTTAAATTAGATTATGAAAAAACATGCAAAAACCAGCAGTGATTATTCAGGAAAGATGTTCCAAAACAAACTCCCTCGACAATTAAGTTCGTTACTTTGGAATAATTATCTGTTAAATGATGAAGAATGTACTCATGCGTGCTTTCACTCATTTTCTGAAATGAGCTGAATCCACTGCGTGAAAACAAGTAGTCAGGAGACAACTCACTGTGACCACTGCCTGCTGTCACAGCCCCACAGTACCGTAAACTACTCCTTATGAATCACATGTATGCAGTCTAAAGTAAGGAAAAAAGTACAGAGACTGGATATCTGCCCATGCAACCCCTTCTCCACCCAGCTATTCAAGGCTCAGAAGGTATCTTCTAGTTTTAAATACACAATTTTGCTAGCAGTCAGTCATCTTCTTCAACCTTCAAAAAAAGAAATCTTTTCCAAGATCACTATTAATGTTGTATATTTCTTGTTTTATGAAGGCTATTTGGATATTAGACTTTGAAAGACTTCATTTCATACCAAGTATCTGGAGGAAACAACTTGTGTGAGGAAGACGACTTGGACAGCTGCAAACCTTTAGCCTTTGGCCGAAGTGCAGGTCGAAAGCAGAGCTGAACCACTGCTTCCTCCAGTGCGCTCGCTGAGCTATATCCTGCTCTGCCAGGCTCTGCCCAGCTGGTCATCTAGGCCAGACCGGGGCAAAAAACAGCATTATTATCGCACTTTCAGGGGCTATGGCCTCCATCCCCTACTTTCCCCATTCAACATGGCGGCCTCAACCCTTCAGATAAGCTACTTTTGGAGATGTATACTATTCCCTTCCACCAACAGAAAAGATTAGTTTGCCTTCATGTCAAAGCTTCTGTTTTACTAAAACTAGTTAAAACGAGCTTGTCAGGAGAAAAGGAGCAAACATAATCGAGTTGCAGAAGTTCTCAGGATGCTATTAATAAAAACATGGGAAGTTTGCAAGCATTCAGTAAGATAACGCTGGCTTTGTCGAACTGCAGATAAAAAAACACTGCTCCTGGGCATGCTGTGTATGGAGCAGGGATCTAAGACCTACCCAAGGACTCAAACATGAAAAATTATGTATGGGAATTAGAAAGCAACGGTTCAGACATACGGTCCTTCATGATGAGAAGTTCTCACAAAGCTTTTTTTTTGTTTCCCAAGAAAGCTGCTTCAACTTCCTGCTCAACTCGTCCTTGCAGGTTACACTGGCTGTTGCATACTAAGTCAAGCAGGGTCCCAAATATCTTATTTGAAATTGGATTCTTATGCTAAATGACTGAACCAAGGAACAGGTTGCTCAGCAACCAAAATACCATACGCACGTCTGCGAGCCATTTTCTGCTTCGTGTTCCTCCATCAACGCATTGCTGGAGTATGAATAAGTGATCTCAAAAGGTTTGCAACCAACTCCATTTACATTAAAATTAACAGTCTTTTTGGGGGTGCTGACTAGGAAAGAGAATGATAATGAAGAGCTCTAAAGATGAGCAGAGAGAACCAGGCCAGGGAAGGTTACTGGCAGAAGGCGCCCACTTCACGCCGAGGTGCAATCTCCGCAGTGGCACACTGTGGTGTGACAGACAAACCTACACGTCTACAGGAGAGCTGCAGGAAAACATGAAAAGACAGCCTTAAGGAAATTTTATCCATGACTTGCTTTTTGTCCTGAAGCTGTACTTGGAACAGTGTCATGAGCTAAATATTGGGAATTTAAGGACTGTGTAGTGGAACTGTTTTCCAGGTGAATGTCTAATTTGCACTCGGCAATGAGAAACATCTTTCTCTTTGGGTGCGTTCTGCCAAAGCACCCCAGAGCCAGAAGCTGTACCTTGTGACAGGACAAGAGGCAGCAGGCACAAGATGGAGCACAAGAGGTTCTGTCTGACCATCAGGAAGCACTTCTGTACTGTGCAGGTGATGGAGCCCTGGCACAGGTTGTCCAGAGAGGCTGTGGAGTCTCCTCCCTGGAGATCTTCAAAAGCCACCTGGACATGGTGCTGGGCACCCTGCTCTGGGTGTCCCTGCATGAGCAGGAGTTGGACCAGATGGCCTCCAGAGGTCCCTTCCAACCTCAACCATTCTGTGATTCCGTGATTCTGGATATCTCAAAGGTTTATTTTTAGTTACAGCAGTGACCTCGCACCTTCCCTCGAGAACCAAAGGAGACACCGGGACACAGCATCTGCCCTTCAGATAGCTGCTGAGCTGCCTCGGTGAGGACAGGGCAGCCAGAGCCCCTTGGCTCACAGCAAGGCCCTGAGCCACATGTGGGAGCAGGGAGCACGGCCGGCACGCAGCAGCTTTCCTGCCGGAGCCTGAAGTTTAGAGAAATAGTTTCTTCCTCTTCGCTATCACATGAGTCACCATGTCCTGAGGCTGTAAAGAAATGACTATTTTTAGCAAGCTGTAAAACGAGGCTAATTTTATTTGAAGCAGATGAAAATGGAGCCGTAATCTGGAAGGGCTGATCAAACAGCTGGTTTAGAAAGCACACTTTTAATATCCATGAATACAGAAAGCGCAGGCAAGCGGAAAGCTGTTGCAGTGATTGGGGAGTACGGAGGCTTCGCACAGAAGTAGTGCATATGAGCTAATTCATCCTGCACTTCACATCAAGATGGTCATGCTGTGAGTGGGGAAAAAAAATCACTGCAAAGAAACATTTTGTACCTCAAGAGGGAATTCTGCGAGCTGCAGCGGTGCTGCCACTTGGATCCTCCAGGCTCCCCGAACAGTGCAATCGGCACAGAAAGGGCTCAGAGTCATCACTTCCACAAAAATCACAACCACAAGAAAGACGCCACGATAATAAATAGCACTAGATCAAATATAAATCCTAAGGACATCCCAAAATTAGTTTATCCTGAGGAGTAAGCTTTTTTCCCCTAAATACGCAGGAATTTCTTTGGGGGGGAAGGTTATGAGTAAGTATTTCTTATATATTATATTTACTGATTTTCCCTACCCTCACCCCACCCCCCATGGAAGCCAAGATGGGTTTTATTTCTGACTTTAAACCATGCTCATGCAGAGGTTATAATTCTCCAACTATTTCTCAGGCCCTCCTTTGACATTCAGCTAATCATTATCTAATTAAAAGAAATTCATTACAAGCCCTCCCATCTCCAAGCACTGTCCCACTGCTTAATACCCAGGCTGTCTGCTGTTCTGGTTCACGCCTTCTCTCCGCGGCTTCCAAAGGGTAAACACCATCCACCCTCCGCTTTATTACTCTGCTCTTCTGCTGCTTTATGACACTTCTTCCCCAGATATTTCTCTCTGCCAAGGCCATTCCCTGACCTTGCACAGAACGTGCATTTGGAATAGGAAAGTCCCTACAGTTTTCCTGTTGCACAGAAGGGCAAAGAGTTAATTAAATCTTTGCAAATTCAGCAGACTTCATCTACTCCTTTTCAGCCTTTGATTGTATTTATAGATTTTCCTCCCATTTTTGATTTTTTTTTCTCTCTTTTGTATTTTACTTGTACTCTGTAGAAATTATTTCTGTATACCTGAAAGTTGCCGGCATAGGATATTATAAATAGTCCTAGTTTAGGATTATTTACCTATTCATGTTTTATTGTCTCCCTAACAGAAAATCATCAAAAGCATATGTACTTTTAATTCAATTTACTAAATTGCCTCTTAAGCTACTCTACACTCCATAAAAAACTTATGTATACACACATAAATCTTTGCAATTTAGCATGCTGAGAAATGTTTTCATTAGATATCCAACATCTGCCTTTTAAAAATTTCTCACAGCTACTCTATCCTGTGAATGTTATGTTCAGTTACAACAAAAACCTGTAATGTCACCGTTGCTCAGCTGTGCTCCTATCCATGTTCTGCATTTGCCTCTGCTTGCTACTTAAAAGGAACAATATGCTAAAAAAAAAATCATTTGATAATCAGGGAAGTTTTGTGACATGCTTGACTTTTTTTAACTGAAGAATAAAGATTTTCTGCAGATTTTCTTTGACAATTTGTCATTGTCCAGTCAAGAATCTCTCTCGATTTCTTTCTGAGATCTTGAAGGAAGGAGGAATATATTTTCTCATTACTCCATCTCAATAGATACTATTCAGAAGGTTGCTCTTTGAAAGAAAAATAATTTAGTTGATAATCTCCCAGTAATACTATAGCTGCATTTTCCAAGTATCAAGACTTGCTGCTCTAAAAAGTAATCATTTATGGTATTAATAAAACGCTTCAACTCTTGGTCAGCACTTGAGGAAGTTCACCAACTCAATTTTTGACAAATATGGGTTTTCTGATAGTTTCCCGTGTTTGAATTTTTTATTATTAGTCACTCAGGGTCTGAGATGTACCGCAAGTACATTACCCAGCCACAAACTTATTTCCCTCTTTCTTGATAGAAGGATCTTTAACCTTCTCTTACATTACAATCTACAAGCAATTTTGCTACCATCTAGCATTTCTAAGGAACTTTGTTATTTAAAATCAGTGATTTCTCTCTTCAAAAATAAAAATTGTTCTGCATCTGCAGAAATAACCTGGAGCTGAGTCCTTCATTAGGACACCTACACTGAGTCGTCTCCATTTCAGCAAGAAGCCTCAACTCTTTTCCCAGCACAGAGCAAGAGCAAGTTGCAGTAGCATTACAAAGCAGAGTTGAGGGCCACTAAAGACTCCCTGGGCCCTACCGCTTGGCACCCAACCACCTTTCCAGAAGGGCACGGGCTTCCCATATCTCTGTATAGTATCTGCCAGTCCCTGTAATGCTCTGGATACCCTCAAGCATCCTATATGGTATCTATTGCCTATGCTGAGCATCATGGCCCTGGCCATGGAGTGCAGTTCAGGTCACCCTCAAATCTGTGAACCAGATTATCTGATGGGCTTTGTTGGCTGCACCGGGCATTTGGACACTGAGGGTGTGAGTGAGGAACTGGGTTCAGGACTCCCTGTCTGGGGCTGAATTGCCCAAAGACACCAGTTTCAGCCCAGTCTCAGATTTCTTTTACAATTCTTCAAAATGGAAATATGCTGGTTAAATCTCAGACTTGATGCTGCAGAACCCTACTTTTTGGAATGAGCTTGGCACACACAAACACATTTTAGTTCATATTGCACAGGCAGCATTATTTGGTGCTTCTGGTTAAGAAAAAAAAAAAAAGCTGGATCCTACTGCCCCTGTTATTGCTTACTGAATACATTTCCACTTTTGGTTCTTGGATGCTGTGAGCAGGGTCCATCTCCATGTGCTCTGACCACAGCCAAATGCTCTGGGTTTCAGCAATACCTAACACAATTTCATGGCTATACTGGACTGCCTGCTTATTCTACCCTCACAGAAGGCAGAAGAAAGCAAGAAAAAAAAAAAAAAGTTATCTGAACACTGACTGTATCATAGCTTCTATTGTTATCCAAAGCCTTCCTTGTTTATTTCTACACATGCCAAGTTTCATCTTAATTTATCCCCCTAACTTTGTCAAAGGAAAAACAGTTCAGAAATGTGGCAGAAGTTTATGACATGTCCAATTTGTTTTAGGTGGAAACTTTAATACTTCTCATAAATTTTAGAGGATTAATGTAATTTGAAGCTATATACAGTCCTGCTGATTAAAAGGAAAGACAGACACAGTTTACTTGTCTTCACATTTCAGGATTCCTGGGAGATTCTGATTGACAAAGGACAAAAAAGTTTATACACCAAAACTGTGAAATTTTGAAATTTATTGGCAAACATTCATCGATGCATGATTTTTAAAGAAATAAAATCTGTTTATGGATTTAATGTGATAAAATCAGGAGCTTTACAGCTTCAGAAGATATCTGCAAGTCATCTCAAATTAAGTTTTGTTGCAACTTCAAAAATGTGGATGTATATTAGAAGCATAAACTTGCTGTTCGCTTTCTCGAAGCAATTTCTGTAAAAAAAAAAAAAAAAAAAAAAAAAAAAAAAAAAAAAAAACAAAAAATAAAAAAAAAAAAAAAAAAAAAAAAAAAAAAAAAAAAGAAAAGCCAAAGACAAAAGAGAAAACGTGAAGAGGAGTAACTTGAATAATGCACAACACTATTTGCTGACAGTGCAGAACTCCTCTTTAGGACTGACTCATTCCTAAAATGGGTTAAACCCAGGACATATGTCCAGAAGTAATGAAAGAGATATTCACAGCAAACAATGTCAAAATGTTAGAGTTCACAAATTAAAAGTCCTAGCCTACAGCCACTTGCTAACAGTATTTCAAGTGGTTTTGCAATGCTTTCTTCCTCTTAGGAGACTGTACAACTCCAAAAAAGCAAACTAAGCAATAAAGATGAAAATTAGCAGAGGAAGTCAAACTGTAGGAAATCTTTTTCTTATGGATCAGCATTTCAAAATATTTAAAAGTCACTTTTAATGTTAAGAATTCAGCATCTTTGTGCCTAACAGCTGATGAAGCGGTGCAAGGAGCTGGGAAGAGGGCCAGTGCAGCACAATTGATGTGGAACTTTTGCTTTGGTAACAGGTTACAGCCCTTTTGGATTTCACACAATAAAAGGAAGCCTATCCCAAGTTCCCATCCCTCTACCAGCTATCAAGAACACAATCCACACTAATTAGAAACCAAAGGGCAGCAATTTCTACCCAACCCAAGATGGATGGCCAGGCAGCAGAAGTCCAAGAGCAGTTCCTCAATCTTTGAAAGATATCTGGCACACTCGACCTACGGGAGAAAAACTCAGAAGCGAACACGCAGTTACTGGCAGAAAAGCCTCTCTACTTTTTCATGAGGAAAGCCTACCTGCATCTACATCCTATTTTAGTCCCACTTGTGTTGTATCACCCTCTCCATCCTGCAGATACTTTCTGAGCTATTTACAGCTATTAACCAAAACCAATGTTCAACTGCAACTGGAAGAAGACAGGCAAGGACTCCAAGTCAAACATCAGGGTAATGGGCTTGCTGCAGAACACTTCTTTATTTAAGAAGCCAAACCAAGAATAGACCTGAATATTTCATGTAGAAGTCACACCTGTAACTTAACTGTGATATAACCGAAGTACAGAGTACAGCTACCTGAGAAAGTAAGGCTCCTGACTGGAAGATGGAAAACTCTTCACGAGAAGATTTGCTCAACTGAAGGTACCAACAACCAAGCCTAAACATCGATCATTAACACATGAAAAGGATGAGAGACAAACAGCCACTTTTACTTGTTGCTAGAGATTCACTTCCATCTAATTTAATCCAAACATCAAAATATAAATTCTTATCCATGCCCCAATCCTTATTGGATAGCATGGGTAAAATTCAACTGACCAAACAATGACACCCAAATTGGAGTTAGCCAGCTGGATGCTGTTTACAACAACAAAAAAAGCTGATGTCTAGCTCATGATGAAATGAATTGTGCCATAGCAAGGCCTGGTTTTCCTCCGCAGATGACGAGGAATCCTTGGGAAACCAGGTCAAATACCATGATCTGAAGCGAGGTGAGACCTGTACCGCTATGAGACAACAAATGGTCATCTGGTCTACTTCAGCCTCCAGAACAAATAAATAAATAAATAAAGAGAGAGAAAAACAAAGCTTCCCTCTTACCAGTCCCTGGAGCAGACAAGGCAACCTCGCCTCCTTCCCTCCCCGCACGCCCAAAGCTAACACTGGAGGTTTGTATGGTCCCCAAGAAATGTTCTCAGGACAGAAGATGTTCTTGTGATTGTCAGGATGACTCAAAATCCTATGAGCACGGCAGAAGAGCGTTTTCTGTTTCAACAGCATTATCAAGGGCAAAAGTTACAGTGGAAAACTTCGGCGTTTTAAGCTGTGCCTTGTTTTATCTGTGCCTTGGCCTACTGCCACTTTCAGAATTAGCCCGAGTTTGACACCCCGAGACACAGCACCGCTATCGAGTTCGGGGAACGCAGCACTTGGCTGCTAAACTGGCAAAACAGCATGGGGTTAACCTGCCCCAGCAGCAGCGGGGCCGGCGGTGATGCTAACTGAGAGTCTGGGGGGCAGCATGGTGCGTCCCATCCCCTAACCCGCAGCCGCGGCCCACCCGAGCGCGGCCTGCCCAGCCGGGCCGGGCCTGCTCCGCCAGCGGGCTCCACCGCGCTCTGCTCAGTCACGCACGCAGCAATCCACGGCTGGACGAGGCAGGACAAGCGCTCGATGGAATGAGCAGATGAACAGCAGCTGCTCTGGCAGGCCTGAATTACTGCCTAAATGAGCCGCTGATAGCACAGCCTCTTTGCCATACAGAAACTGAACGGTTAAACACTTCAGTTCACAAATGCGCGCGCAGTTATTGGGCATGCTGCCAATCGGAGAGGCATAACTGGGGGATATTAAAAAAAAAAAAAAAGAGAGAGAGAGAAAGACCCCTAGGGTTATGTAAATCCATCGTGTAACCCTGGCAGAACTGCTTCCTAAGAATGCTCCACTGAATTTTTAATAGAAGTATTGTCTGAAAATATATGCCTTGTAAGCAAGCAAAATTGAATGGTATCCATCCATACTGTAAATGCATAACAGTATCCTTCTACTGTGAAGTAAGTGGCTGATTTTTTTTTAAACTGTATTTCAAGTATGCTAACTGTTTGACATATAAGATTAATGTAAGAGCAATAAACATCAAGATGTTCCAACAATGTATTTTAAAGAAAACCTTTAACAGACTCCACCGCAATCCATGCTGGAACATCTTCCAGTGCTACAGTATTCCAGCAGAGATCATCACCACCAAGGATTTACAGGAAGGTGCACTTAACTGCAAGCTACTATAAAAGCAGACTGGGAGAATTGTTTAAACAGAGGCTGGCATCAAGGCTGCATTCTCTCACCTCTCGTCTTTGGCAATGCTGTTGCATTCATTATGACAAAGCACAGAGAGACAAAAATCAGGCACTGCATGCCTTAAAACATAAGGATTTAGATTTTTACCAAGGGTAAGACATTGAAGGTTATGTCTGCGCTGCAGTCACTAGTGCAACTGCAGCTCTTCCAGAAATAGTTAAAGCTAGCTTTAAGGAAGTCACTGGCTAGCAGCTCCTCAGGCAGGTGGGCACGTGGAGCTCAGCTGCACAACCTGCTTGAGAAACCAGACAAATGTTAATTCAGTGACTGCCGAGTTTTTGGTTGAACTGATGAAGCTAGACAGCTTGGACAGAGGGGCATCATACAGAGATCTGTTCACAGCGAGTATACCAAGTCCTATCTTTGCACTTTAATGGAAAAAATAACAACAATTTCCTCCTCTGATTAGCATCTCAACCCCCCCACAGTTGCAGGGGAGGAAGCTGAGCTCTGACCTCTGCACCACCTCACTGAAATTGTTTCCTTCCCAGCTTCAACCACTCATATGATAGACTATCCAAAGAAATAAGGCTGCACTGGCCACACTACTATTGTGCTGGCTGATGTGTTTGTTGAGCAGCGTTCATTACCTGCAGTATATCACAGGGGCTTCTTTGCTGCATCGCAAGGAGATGGTAAAATTGCAGAAGCCCCACACTCCAGAAATAAGCCCATCATGTGTCCCTGCTAACAATCCCTCTTGATAACTGTGTCCTTGCAGTGTTCTCAGATGGATAAAAACTACTACAGAGCAAACAACCGGTGTCCCAGAATATGCTGCTGCAGAAAAATGCTTTCAAGCACCCTTCACTTACCAGGTACTATATAAAAACAAATTCTATTCTGAGACATAGGAAAGTCTCGCAGATGGCAGAACCATGGTTTTTCAAACTGCTTTTTCCACACATTTCATGTACAAAATGATCATACTAGTTATTTTAAATCTATGTGCAGGAACTGTCTTAAGACTCATGGAAGTAACTCGCCAAAATTCAGAAAAACAAATCCTCTCATCCAGCTTATTAAAAAAGGGAGATGTGCTCAGCTCAGTGCTAGAGCCTCCACAGCTAGCTTTGCACCGTCTTTTTCATGTAGGATTACTGTAGCTTGGGTCTTGGACAGCAACTCTGAACTGTTGAGCTTGCTGTCAGAAGCACGTCAAGGTATTTTAATTGACAGCCTCCTGCCTGTCACAGTCCACACATAGCATGGACCACTTCCAATAAAAGCATTAGGAACCAAGTAGTAGGTGACAAGGCCAGACAAAGCCACTAAACCTCTTCCAAAATGTGCAAGTAAGCTGTGGAAATCCTTGTCATAAGATGTCAGGGACACCTGGAGTTTATGTGTGTTCAGAAGGAAACTGTTGGAGCTCATGGAAGAGAAATGAATGGTTATTAAATATGGAGAAACCACCTCCAGCTCAGGAAGTTTTCAAGTTGCAAATACTTGGAGACTGGGAGACAGCTCCAAGCAAGCATCACCATGAACTTGCTCTGGTTTGCATCCTCTTCCCATGGTTCCTCCCCTTGGACACTGTCACAGACAAGACACTGGGTTTCGATCTGCCCCACTATAGCTGCTCTAAGGCTGTTACATTAGCTGCAGCACTAAGTCAGATTTGGTTCACAAATACTATTTATTCTATAAAGGCTATTAAAAAAAGAAAATGAAAAATGAAAAAAATGAAAAAAAAGAAATATTTTCTAATATAGGTATGAATTGGCATCACCCAAACAAGGAGAGACATTTTAGCTACACTGGACCATTGTAGAAGAAAATGTCATGCTACTCCAGTCTAAAAGATGCAGCCCACATCAGACGGCTGCCTGGGTGAGCACATTACTGAGCTATCTATTCAACACAGATGGTATTGTTTCATTTACTTTGTAATTTTGAGTACCTTGCACTTTAATTGTTTGATAATACTGGTTTTAGGAAGGAAATATTTATTCCCTTTTCTGAATGTGCCTCCTCAGAAGTTACATCATCCATTTAAATCTGAAAAAAGTGAAGAAAAAAAAACTGAAGAGTTAAAACATGAAGACAACATAAATATGTACCCTCCCTACTCACTGATGGGCAGATGATGCTTGTTTAGACTGATATGTACCTGGAAGAATACAAGCAGACATTGGCTATGCTACCTCATCATGAAGATCTTCAGCTAAGCTGTTCACAGCAAAATTCAAGCCAACATACAAATATTAAAATACAAGGCTGACACAAGGTTTCTAGTCTACAGGAAAGAGAACTTGTGGCCATGGTTCCTTAAAATTCCACTCAGTGAAATGTTAACATGACCCACAGAATTTCAAAAGTTAATCCACTGAAAAGCTTTTGTAACAATGAGAAACCCCCTCAGCACAAGTTTCTCAGCCGAATGCTCATTTACAATTGATGACTGTTGAGCATCTTTGTTACGATTCAAATAACATAAGAAACAGTGATGCTGTTCTCCCGGCTCTGTCTGGAAAAGGATAGTCCCTCTGGACGTCCAACAGGAACAATGTCCTCCTGCTTTAAGAGAAGCATGTTTTTTGCCATTTTTATTTGGTCAATGACTCAAACAGAAAGAACATGCCAGATGAAAAATAAAATCTCCCTGACTAACATGCTTTACCTCTAGCCTAAAGGTACACTTTCCAAGAGCAAGCACCTTGCTGTCTAAGCCAGGGGCTTAAGCCTTTTTTCATTAGTTGACTCCCAAGCATTTTTCAGAAGGATGTGTTATCTACACCATGCATATGGGTTTACTGGAATAAGTTTCCCTACACAGCTTTCCAGAGACTCCTTAAAAGAAGTCCAGAGAAAACTTATGGGTGCTGAGGCCACAGATGGAAAATCATGGGTGAGCCCTTGTGGTTCTTCACTTGATAAGAAATCCTAACACAGACACCAATTAGGACAAATTATTTCTCCGAGGAGAAAGACTGGAGATTGTTTTACAATAAGCAAGGAGCTGGCACACAGACCATTTCATGCCTGAATAGTCTGGGAGGGGTTTGGACTGGAGACCAACAGAGGAAAGGCTTCATCTCGGTAGCATAACTGAAAGCCACTGACTTGCCGGAACGAGCATAACAATACTTGCAGTCAAGCAGTTTCTTCCTCTTTCTTCTTCTTCTTCTTCTTTTTTTTTTTTTTTAAAGAATATTTTGCATCTTAATCTAAGTCTTACCAGAGTGAGTCACTGCCGAGATACCATCTCCGAAATACATTGACTTAACGCGGCTGAGCTGGTGGCAGTAAAGACCTATGGTACAAAGCTCATACTTTCCTGCCAAAGAGATGCTGGTTTTCAAAAATGAAGATTCATAACTGGCATAGAAAATTTACTGTACGTAAATACAAGCACATGTCCCAAGACAGATGAGCTATTCCTGCTCTCTGCAGCCGTGCAGGCCAGCAGGTTGGCACAACTTCAGATTCACCTCCAACCTCAGAGCTGAGGGGCTCTACTGTCTCCTCAGATTACTGCCTACACTTTTATTAGGAGGACTTTTGGCTATATTTTAGTGACTTAATGACTCTACAAAAAATCACCAGCAAGTGCTACAGAAATAATAAAACCACTTATTTTATACCCTGCCTGGATAACCTCTTCTGCAGCAACGGAAGAGTGGTTAACACACATTGCCTACTGAGACCCTCCATTACGTTCCAGCCTACTTGTCCTTTTTCTGTATGAAGTAACCAAATCCAAACTAAGACCCTTGCATTGGAATAGGCCCAGCTCCTAAGAGACAGATTCACAGTCTTTATTTGCACACAGCTTAGCTTTGTATGGACAGAAATTAGACTGTGCAACGGGTATTCCAAGTTTTCTGCGAAATATGAACCGAAGCCATAGACTGTGCTTCTAAAACAAGAATTACTAATGTTGGATGGCTGGATGCTGCCTGTAAGTATTCATGAGGCACAGCTTAACCCAGAGGAGTGTCTCATATAAAACAGCAGCTGGATAGTCAAACTGCTTTTGCTTGTACTGCAAGTTTCTGTTGGATAAATAGGTCAACTACAGCTTTATCTAATATCTTTTGCATAAGTGACCTAAAGAACAGGGGCATGGAGGGAGACCTTCCTTCCACCTCCATTCCTGTTCTGCATTTCAGAGCTGTGGGTGAAAGGCAGCTCCAGCATGGCCAAAGACTGCTCTCTTTCCAATTGGCCTCTGCTCATGGGTAACAGGTATGAATTCTGTCTCCCCTGAAGAACTACAATGTGGGCAGCAAGTTCCTTCATCCTTTAACTGTGCCACAGTTGACCTTTTCCACCAACACACCCTTTTTTCGAACTACTTCTGAAGCACCCGTGTTGAAGTAAGACAACAAGTGTTAAATTGCTGGAATAAAAGTCACTCAGCTCAAAGCAGGTTCTACTTACATGATCCCTGACATTACTGCCTTGTCCAATTTTCCCCCAGTAACATCGTGTGGGCAAAATCTGAACTACTAATGTAACTGAACAGTTTGGGTTTTCCGGAAGGAGTATAACATGAAAAAAAAAATATTCTGGAGTCTCCTGAAGCATTAAAACAGCATAAACCAGTTGGAGTTCTTCCGGTTCAACACTCTTCCGATGTATTTGTTGAAAAGTGGAGATGGCAAAAAGCATAGAATCATAGTATCATTTAGGTTGGAAAAGACCTCCAAGATCATCCAGTCCAACCTCTAACCTACCACTTCCTAGTCCACCATTAAACCATGTCACTAAGCTCTACATCTACATGTTTTCTGAAGACCTCCAGGGATGGTGACTCAACCACTTCCCTGGGCAGCCTGTTCTAATGCCTCACAACTCTTTCAGTGAAGAAATATTTCCCAATATCCAACCTAAACCTCCCCTGGCACTACTTGAGGCCATTTCCTCGTCCTATTGCTTGTTGCTTGGGAGAAGAGACCAATCCCCACCTCGCTACAGCCTCCTTTCAGGTACCTGTAGAGAGCGATAAGGTCGCCCCTGAGCCTCCTCTTCTCCAGGCTAAACAACCCCAGCTCCCTCAGCCGCTCCTCGTAGGACTTGTTCTCCAGACCCCTCACCAGCTTCGTTGCCCTTCTTTGGACACACTCCAGCACCTTGATGTCCTTCCTGTAGTGACGGGCCCAAAACTGAACACAGGATTCGAGGTGCGGCCTCACCAGAGCCGAGTACAGGGGGACAATCACCTCCCTAGTCCTGCTGGCCACACTGTTCCTGATACAAGCCAGGATACTGTTGGCCTTCTTGGCCACCTGAGCACACTGCTGGCTCATATTCAGCCAACTATCAACCAATACTCCCAGGTCCCTCTCTGCCAGGCAGCTTTCCAGCCACTCATCCCCCAGCCTGTAGTGCTGCTTGGGGTTGTTGTGCCCCAGGAGCAGGACCTGGCACTTGGCCTTGTTGAACTTCATACAGTTGGCCGCGGCCCATCGGTCCAGCCTATCTAGATCCCTATTAACCAGCTCGTAAAATGTAAAAATATTGAAGTCCACAATAGTGGAGGAAAGAGATTTAAAAAAAAAAGAAAAACTACAGGGAAGAATACAAAAGGCTATATATGATTCTAGCTCAAATGCATTAGAGCTTATCTTCTGTAAGCTAAAGAGCCAAAACGAACTGTTGACAAATGAACACCATGCACCTGAAGTGTTGTTTTGATGCATTTCCTACCATGAAAGTCTGGAATTTTCCACTGGAGGATGTTAATGAAGAGTCCTGATTCAGACTTTTCCACCAGTAGTTCTCTTGAATGAAAACTGCATCCAACTGAGTTAAAGAGGGCTTAAACTATGGGTGCTACAACACTTGCCAGGGCACCCAGCAGCTGTTTCTATCGGCCTTTGGAGGAAACAGAACAAGCTGGCTCATAACAGGGAGAGCGCTGGGGTAGTTCCATAACTTCAATCTTCATTTACAGTGTGCTTTTATCAGCTTATTACTTCACAAGAACAGTAACAGCTTTAGAGTTTCAACAGCATGCTTCCACATCATCTGCATGTTATACTATGTATATTGTGCATGTGCACAGCAATTCTGAAGTCTAGCTTACAGAGTTAGTAATATGGGCGTAATATAGTGATATAAACAGTTGCCTTAATTTTCTAATTCTACCCTAGTTATTGCAGTAAGGCAATGAACACTCAGCAGAATAATCAAATCCTGATGCTGATTTCCAGGGAGGGTCAAGGTTCGCTCTGCCTGTTGAACAGCCAGGGGGTATTTGCACGCAGGCAGCACAGTTGACTTCAAGACACAAAACATATTGTAGTAAAGCAACATTTCAAGTGTTCTTCCACCCTGGATGAGATCCAACTGGTGTCAGGTAGAATATTTAGACAGCGTGTAGGCGCTCCATTTCATTAGAGGGCTAATCAAATTTCTAAATGCTAGAACAAATTACTATTTCCACACCTCTAATCAGCAGTGAGGGTGCTTTACTGAGAAGAATGTCAATCAACTCAGAGGGAATATTTTTTATTTTTTTAGTTAATAGAGATAATTACATTAAAACAGATTTAGAACCATATGGCCAAAACACCTCCAGATATATTTAGCCAATAATATAACTCTATTCCCTTCACCACATGCTAAAACAGGAGATATTAAACATATTTACAAGCACAAGCTATCAAATTAAGTTCACTGCTGTTAAGATAGTGTCTTATTAAATAATTTTAACTGCACAATTCATATAGGAGAGAGAACATATGCTGGCTTTCATTCGTTTTGTCGGTATCAGCAAGAGCAAATCCAATGCAGTAATAGCCCAGAGACGGATAAAAGATGATTTTGAGTTAGCAACTCTGTACTGCTCTAAGAATGGTTTACACCAAGACAGCTAGCACTTCTTCACACCATCAGTATAACTCTGACTTTGGTTGTGTGGAATTGCTCAGCAGCACAAATTCTTAATTCCCAAGTTACCTCCAAGTCACATTTAACATTTTCACATGCAAATGAACATTAAGTGAGAAGACATCTTTGCAATCATTCCTCCCTTCTAAGGAAGAATTTAATTGATCTTTCAGAGTTAACCGATACTTTTAAAAGAATTTACAGTCCTCTCTGCTTTCATGTCAAAACTAAGTTCAAAATTAATACTCTTTAAAGTAGATACACAATTATGTATTTTGACTGGGAAGTGCAGTAACAGAGATATACAAAATGTATTTATGAGTTTATTGTTCACTCTGAATAGATAAAAACCTGGGTTTAAAGTCACCTTTTGCTTTTCCTCCAAATGTCTTCTGCACTTTAAGAGATAATAGACACCTATGGTTCCACGTAATTGTCAAGAATGTGGATTTCCTGGCTTTCATACATGTTAACCTAACGCTTGTGAATGTTTGAAGATTTAAACCACAACTCTAAGGGTGGTCCATGCATTGACCTCAGAATATGGAGCAAGTCCACAAGGAACTTACTTGTTTTGTGATGCACGGTTATCCCCTCCAGTTCCAGCCTATTTGTAAGACATGATGCCAGGAATACTTCATATTTCTGCAAAATTATTATTTTTTTCCACCCGAGGCCCTGAGGAAAGGGATTGCAGGTAGCCTCAAACTGTGTTACCAACTTCACTAGGTTGGGTGTTGAGCTCAGAATCCATTAGAAATACATTGGTGGTCTATGAAAACAAGATGCTTACCTTGAGAGAAATACGAGAGAGCCATTAACAAGAAAGAAAATAGATGTTTAATCAGGAGGTTGTATCTATTTATTTATCTTACTCTAACTCAGGTAACCAGGGACAATCAGGAAAGATTTAAGATGCCTTTCTAGACTAAGAACAGCAATTCCCATCGCTGACCCTGAATGCCATCATTTACACCTTGCTCAGCCCCTCCCTAACTTGCATCTGGTTAAGCCCACAGTTGTCACAAGCACTATGCCCTGGAAGAAAAAAGCCTATGCTTCAAAACGTCTAACTCTCAATTTAAATAAGATGCGAGAATGAAGATATTTGAATAAGTCAATGGTTGATACAGTCTTGATACAAGAACAAAGCAATCAGTTTCTCAGGATCCTACACATGTAATATTAATTCTCATCTACACTGGTATTTTGCCCCAACTGATAGTTATCCAACGTCTGATATGCAAGAAGTATCCTATAATAAAAGTGTGAAACCAGTGGTTAAGAGAGACATTTGAAATTAACAGTCCTTGATCACGGTCTCCCCTATTATCAGTAACAGTAGTTTGCCCAGACTGTCATACAGAGAACCCCATACAATTTCTTGAAATATCCCCAACGCATTCAATGGACTGACTGATAAACAGTCAGGAAAAATTGTTTGTGGAGAATATCCCTACCTCCCTGTAATGGAAGTTCACAAAGTATTTGAGTCATCTGCATTATGCTCCCTATAGCTTCTACTTAAAGAACACAGACTACCAGGCTGGGTTGCAGAGAAAACAATGGAAAGGACCTCTGCATACAAACGGGAACACCTGCAAAGAACAGAGAAATTAAATAGCGTAAATTATTTCCATACAGGCTTTTCCAAAACTGATGATGTGCAATTTCTCATTAACCAAGGTCTCCCTCCTGACAATTTCAATCTCTTTTCTACTGAAAACGCCCCTCTCCCCCCAGTCTATCCTGACCCACTTAGACAAAAGCCAATATTCAGTCTGGCCAAGCAAATTATGCCTGTGATCCGTTCTTACTCTCCAGCCCTGGCAATGGAAATCTGATAATAAGATCTCCAGACAAATTCCCCTAGCTAAGCAAAACCAGGGGAGAATTACACCAATATCTTCTCTCTCAAGTCTCCCTAGCCAGAAAAAAATAGTTCAATAAAGAACCGAACGAGTATCAACATCTCCCTCGCCAATGTGGGAGAGGCGAAAAAAAACAAGGATGCTTAACGAACCATCTACTTTTTTCAGATTTCAAACCATCATCATTTAAAGAGACATGAAATTTGAAGCACTAATTAAGTAATATGCATAAATTTAAAGCAAATGCTCACAGAATCCACATCTCCAAACCACAGCCTGCGATTTGGCTAATGCAATGCACCACTCCTACCAGCAACAGTAAGTCTTAATAGAGGACAACCTCCACGCTTGGCTAACTCGCTCTGAACATTAAACCTCAAGGTTTCTTTTGAAGAAAAATCCTCCTCCCCACTTTCTTTCCCTTCCTGCCTCCACTAGTTCCCTGTAATTCTTTTTATTTTTATATATATATATAAATAAAAGTGACTATTTTAAATGAACACAGTTCCTGCCAGGCTTGTCATTGCAAAACATCGTCCTTCACTGGAGGTTCATTTCACTCATGTCACTCTCATTACAGGTCTAATGAAAATCTTTGTTCTCATTTTCAGCACATGAGACTAGAAAGGTATGAGGAAAATATTTTACATTAACATTTAAGATACAAGTGGAGGAACACAGGAACACTCAATACCAGCAGAAATGCTACAACAGCAATAGTTCTCTCCGATTCCAGACACCAAAGCCAATAATTAACAAAGGGGGTCAGGAGAACAATTATTCAAAAGGGTCAGACTCTAAAAAGATATGAATTACTTGCGAGACTTGGGAGGATGGAGAAGGAGAGAAACCACAGTCATCACTGGATTTTCAGTGCATATATTCCACAGGAAAGAATCCTGGTCTGTAAGATTTTTTCTGTGTGTGTGTTTTTAACCGTTTCTTTTGCTTTTAAGCCAATCTTTCCAGATCAAGAAGAACAAATGATGAGGGTGAGGGTCTTCTTAACTGCCTCAAGAAGCTGTGTTTGTTGATCTTGGCTTTTACATCTCGGACCCTCAAAGACCACATTCCCCATCTCTTCCCCCTGCCGTGCACGCGGGATCAGCACTGGAGCAACCCGCGCTGGTTTCGCCACGGCTCCGCTCCAAGGGACTGGAGGACGAGCACCGGCGGCACACGCCGTGCCTCAGACAACACAAAGTTGCTGAAGTTAGATCCGATGAGAACAGAGTTCGCTCTTCGTGCCGAAGTCTGCAAATGGTGTGGAGACCTCCTTTAGAAAGAGGCCCACCAGAGATCTAGAGTTATCTAGGCAACTGTGACTTAAGACACCTACAGAGTGACAAGACCACTACTAAGAGCAGCTAAAACTACAGAGGACGCTGTTTGATTTTACAAAGTAAGATTCTCTGCCACCGTCAAGCCTGATGATCAGATCTCCAACGCCAACCGCAGTTCGCAACCCAGTAACGTAAAGATGCCGCGCTGTGGAAAACCTGAGGTGTTTTTCAAGCGGAGGCACAGCAGCTTTAGTTTGCATATGTTCAGAATACATTGAACCAGGCTGGCTTTCCTTAAAATAGTCGAGACGTCCTTGAGAGGCCTTTTGATTTCTACAAAACAGGTAGCAGCATCTCCATGCACCTTCATGACTCACGGTGACACATATTTTCGCTTACACAGGCTTATGAGACCTGACATTAGACTATTTTTGGTTCACTTTTGGGCTACTTTCTTACTCACCCACGTAGAACAATGAAGTGAATGAAAGTGTCTCTTCTCTTTCTCTTTTTTTTGACATGACCTCAACTCACTGAGTCTAGGCCAGTGCTATTGTAAGCACCGCATCATTTAACGACATTCACAACTCTTTCTATCCTGAAAGTAGGTGTATTTTTGACAGCTCTAGACCTAGAACAAACTCTTCCAGAACCTTACAACTCTAGACACTTAATTTTCCAGCCTAAACGTATATTTACGATCATTTTACATCCATCTGCTCTTCAGCTTATTTCTCCCCACTGGCTCTTACCATTCAATGTATTTATAGAGACCAATTACATCCCCTCTTGGCCTTTCTTTCTGCAGCATTAAAAAAACTAAACTCTTTTAGTCTCCTTTTGAAAAACAAGCATCCAACCAGCTCACTCATGCCACTGGATCTCACCCCGATTCTAACTATGCCGGTGCTCGAGGTCTCCCAGCTTCCTGTGAAGTGCTCTGCTCTTTCCCTGGCCTGACAATATTTACCACTTCTGGCTCCTGCACATATTTGAGAAAGGGTCACGCACTCATCATGATTCAGAAAAGCATTAAACCAGATTACTTTCAAAAGGGATCTGCTGAAAGCCCACCGGCAGCATGGCCCACCACCATCCCCATCACTCCTCTGCTAATGACAGGAACAGAAAAGTGGCCAAAACGGGTCAGAGCAAAGGTCTGCAGCATTCACAAAGTCGGCGCTGCCGGCGGGCAACAAGGGACGTGCAGCAGCCAGGGAGCTTCCAGCAACACTTGCCAGTATAGTCACCACGTCCCATTTACAGCTCTCATTTCACTTTTCTGGTACAAATTTGCCCAAATACTTTCCAAACCCATTTAAACTTTTTGGTATTTAGAACATTTTGTGCCAGTAAATCCCAAAGTTTACTTTCAGCTGACTTGCTACTGAAGCAAGAAATTCAGCCTGTGACGTTATTTCAGACATTTAATGAATGAATGAAGTCTAGTTTTAGACAATCTAAAGCTTTCAGAAGAGGACACTACAGCAGATCTTACCAACAGAAGACTACTACTTAGTCCAGTGTGACCTACTCTGGGTTGTATCATATGTATTTTTCATATATCTGTATGCTTTTCCTTCTACTTTTGTTTTAGTAACTTGTCTAGTATTGAGACTCGTGTTAAAGGAGAATGGCACGAGGCATGAGGAGCATGGAAAATTCTGTCCATCACATTCAGTGCTATTTTTCTCTCACAGGGTCACCCCGATTCGAGAGGTTTATGAAAAAACAGGAACGGATCTGGGATTTCACGCAGTTTTTCCAGGATACCAGCATGGAGATGGGCTCAGGCCCACTGGGTCAGCTGAGCTGGCTTCACCTCACCCGGCCAACAGAAAGAGATGATCACAAACTGCAAAACTTCCCACATTTTGCCATTTCCCCCCCCTATGTCCCCCACTGAAATCTAGCACAAAACAAGTATTTAATTCTGGAACCAAACTCATTTTCTTTTCTATCCTACCGACCTGTTCTTACACACAAAAAAGACCCTTTTACTTCATATGCATTGCAATAAGAAACTAAGCTGCAACATTTGGCAATTTCTCCCTGTTCCTACATTTCCTGGCATATCAGGATTTTTCCATCCCCTGAAGACTCTGTGCTTATTGCTAAAAGCTTTCCTGAGGCAGTTATTTGTCCAAAGGAATACTGAGCCCCTCCTATACGTGCTCTCCTGGCTTGCTCAGGATGCACATTTTTTTTAGGTACAAAAACCTGGGATTTCAGACAAGCTCCAGCCCACGTCAGATCTGTGCCCCTGAGCTCCCGAACCCAGGGGACTTCCCACTAGAGGATATTCCACCTCCGGAGCTGGAGACAGAACAGGTCATGGCAATGGCAGTAACGCTCAGCCACCTCTATGAAATACTTGCCTCCAGCACCCTTATCACATTTTAAGCACTTTTACCTCCCAATACACCAAAATACCACGTTGCAGTTAAAAAGTCTGCCCATCAGTCCCACAAACTGGAACTACTGATCTAGTCTTGCTCACTCTATCATCTATTTTAAGCTGAATCAAAACATTTGCCATGGTTGTCTTTTCTACAAGCTCACTCGCAAAATCTAAAATAGCATCACCTATTACTGGCTGTCATTCTTTGATTTAGCTGTCACAGCGATGACTATCTCAGCCCTTCTGACCAGCAGCGATTGTTCTGCAAGTGTATCTGGTTATTTGAAGCGTCCTGTAACAATAAATCCAGTTGGAATTTTTTCTTTTTATTATGAAAAATCTTCCTCCTAGGCATTTTTAACCATTGGATCTTTAGCAAATTGCTAGCACTACCCTAACAGAACTTTTTGCCACATAAAGTAACTTTGATTAATTTGAAATCGGCTGAAACCTGAACTACTGCATCTGGCTTTTCCTGTTTCCCTGCTGAAAGAGAAACATACCGTCACCCACGAGCATCCAAAATCTGCTAGACTATTTCCAACTTCGTTATACGCCACCGAGCAGAAGGCTTGTTTTGCCCCTTGTAATATTTGACAACAGCACTGCCTGGGCTGCAAGCATTCAAGTGCCTTCAGATAAAGACTTGAGACTGAGGAGGGCAGAAGAGATTCAGCACGTTTTAAGACCAATCATCCTTCCAGCATATTATCACATGAGCATAAAAAAAATGCCATCAAAAGAACAGATGAGGCAGCACTTATCTGAAGATTATTACGCCGAGACTCAGGTCACATTTGCATCTCGATTCCACCAAGCCTTCCCCCCCACCCCATTTTCTACTTGTATGCCTGCCGATGAAGTGCAAAAGGTTACAATTTACAGTGATTTCATTATACCAACTTTTAAATGATTACAGATGGAGTCAGCAGCATTATACTTCTATGTTTATTGCCTAGTCTGAAAAAAGAGATGCAACGATGCCCTATTGCAAGCAATGCAAGCACAAAACACCTACATTTCAAGAGATTGTCTGGGGTTTGTGGGCTGCTATTAGATTTCTCTTTTCTTTCCCCAATTTTGCAACAAAAGTAGTTCAACCGACTAGAGACAAACCAGGGCAACGCTGAGCTCCCTTCCCCAAGAGACCCAGCCGGGTTCCTCTGCTTTACCATGCAACCACCATCCTCCCTAAATGACTAAAAAACACAGCTAATCTGAGAAAGTTTCCTGTTACCAAGAAAGTAAAATCTAGTCCTGCCCCCCCCCAGTATTAAAGCACTATACAAAAAAAGACCTACCCAGCACGACGAGACTACAGCTTCAAAAAAAAAAAAAAAAAGCCCTCAATAATTTAAATTTAATTTTAGATATACAAGTGCTGCCAAGCAGCACTTTATTTGTCAACAAAACATTTTGATTATTTGGCAGAACAAAGCAAGCTCCCTCCCTGCTTTCTCCACAGACATATTTGGCACCGGTTAATTTGTATGTCTTCAGACATATGTCAAGTCTGAAGCTGTTTCAGGCTTTAACCCCACAGAACTTCTCTCTTTTACGTACTTGTTTTTCTTAAAGCAGCAATAGCAGCAAGCTAAAGCCAAGAAGGGACTGGATGCTGTAAGGAAATGGTTAAAAATCAGGCTCTGCTGATGTGCGCTTCTCTGATCCACTGCGTCTCTCGCAAGCTGAGCTCAGAGCTGAGCACCAAGTATCAACTGTAACATGATCCAAGAGTTTATGGAAAAAATAACTGCACATACCAAGCATGCACATTTAATAAGATTTTGTTTCCATTGAAATATTCTAGAAACATGATTTTTAAGATCTACTTCTCTCTCCCCGACCGATATTTAACGTTTCTCCTCCCCCCTCCTCTAAACACACACCTCCTTTCCAAAAACCAAACCCTTAAAAAAAAAAAAAAAGCAGTCCTACTGCAGGGAAGAGAGGCTTGAAAAACAACTTTGATTGGCACTTGGCCTGACCCACAGAGGAAGAAAAACAGTTTTTGGACAAAGAGCGCAAATATTTGAGCTCATTGACTTAGAGGCTTTCTCAGCGTTTATGGGAACAAACCTGGTGCAAAACGTATCGGGAGAGATTGAATTAAAAAACGGCATCGCGTTTATCCTGGGCTCCGGGACTCGGCGCATTTGCACAGCTCAGCAATTTTAATTCATTTGCACTGGACAAACAAAAAGCACCTCAACTAAACGCTCCCAGTCAAGCAGATGTCGGGAGGAGGTGGTA
>VXAA01005483.1:83759-94558 GCA_013399115.1 Anseranas semipalmata
GGTGGCACTAGGGGCGCCATGCAAATGAGGCGCGGGAGGCCCCGCCCCCGGGGCTGTGAGGGCGCGCCGCGGGCCTGGGCTCCCCCGGCTCCCCCCGGCCCGGGCGGCCCCGCTCCGGGACCCCCCAGCTCCCGGTCCCGGGGGGGGCCCAAGGCCGGAGCCCGAAAGGCGCAGGGAGAGCGGGCAGGCTCGGGGGCAGGGAGCCGGCTGGCCGCGCTCACCGCGGCGCTGAGGGGCCTTTGCCTCGGGTCGCCGGGCTTGTTAGAACTGATGAGGCAGGTTTTCTCGGCTCCATGCTAATGCACGGAGACGGGAGCGTGTAATTAGGAGAGAGGCCAATCTGTAATCTGCAGCGCAGGGCAGCTGGGGCATAAACCTCTTCTCTACATCGTAGCACCGCTGGAGTTTTCCTTGTTTGTACGCTCTGCACATTTTAAATATGTATATATGGGCTTTAATGTGAGCAGTCCCACAGACGTCAATAAAAGTTTGTCTGTTAAATACCGAGCATTATATATTTCCTATCTGGAAAGGCCATGGTAAGAAGGATTTGATTTTGTTATGGAAACTGAGTATTACAACTCTCTGAAATTGCGAAGAAGATTGTTTTCAAGATTTCTCCTGTCAAAATAATTGTAAATTGCCTGCTTGAGAGCTGTGATCTGCTTTATATACTTTTATCCATGGGAATACCTCCTATTTTTGCAAAATGAAGCATTGGATAATTCAGTCAACTGGGTGGACCAAAAAAGACACAATGAAGTCAGTAAATTTATATAAATTTATATCTCTTAAACTTAAGGAGATTCATTGAACCCAGTTCTGGCTGTCTTTGAGAACTACCAAAAAGTTTCTCGGAGCAAACTTTTCCGCCAAAAGTAAAACCGCATCCACAGCAACATCCTCTGCCATCTTGCCCCTTCCATCAGTTTCTGAAGGAATCTTTACCTGAAACAGAGCTGTCTCCAGCAGTCAGGCACACTGACTATTGCTAGTCAATTCAGTGTGGAAAGCATCCAAACGTCACAGTAACAGGCAACAAAACACAATGCTTGGAGAGAAATACATGTAAGAGTATTTTTTTTTTTCAAGCAGTGTAGTAGAAATGGCATCCCTACATGAGAAAACGCTGTTTGCTTGAGCACAGATACTTGCTGTGCCATGTTTGCATCCCACACGCTGCAGCACGGTGCTATTACAACTGAAGAGACAAAGGGAAGCCAAACAGGTTAGTTTCCATCATCTAATCTGAATGTAATGCTAAAATATAAGTAAACAACATGAATGATGTAAATGGCTTTGTATTTATTGCTGAACTCCATTATAATATTACCTGAAATGAGAAGGTTTAAGACAAGTGGTAGAGGATCAGAGTTACAGCCACGAGCAGCAGAGTTGACTCTTTAGCACAAGAAAGATCAAGTCATTTGCTGTCAAAGTGCCTGGTTCAAAACTCAAACATACTGGTAAGGATAGTAGGCTTATTTCAGCATGACCAAGGAAGAGAAT
This sequence comes from Anseranas semipalmata, assembly GCA_013399115.1. Classification (NCBI taxonomy): domain Eukaryota; kingdom Metazoa; phylum Chordata; class Aves; order Anseriformes; family Anseranatidae; genus Anseranas; species Anseranas semipalmata. The sequence continues at coordinate 85,269 of VXAA01005483.1, forward strand.
GGTTTTTATTGAGTTAATACTTAACATTGGAACATTGGCAAATACTCAGATTTCAATAATAACATTAATTTTATTCCCACAGTGGCAAGTAGCCATGACTGGACATCTTCGGAAGCATGGTTGGGTCCCGTTTCTCTGCACTGAAATCATTCCCACCTTGAGTGACAACTTCAGACCTTTAGCAAAGCCCATTAAAAATGGGAACATTTTCCATTAGCCAAGTATGAAAGTTAGGCTGACTTCTAAGGCAGCTTAAAATCTGAGAAATTTGATATCTAGTCTCTGTTCTGCCACAAACTTCTTGTGAAAGGAGGCGGGATGTAGTTGCCCAGATGCCTGAAGTGTTTAGTGGACTAACTCTCACTTAAACCGTAAGCACTTAAGTACCTTTGTGGCTCCCAGTCTTGCCTTTCACTACTTTAGCGTCTGAGAACTGTCAAGAGAAACATAAGCCTTGAAAGTGTTTCATTGTTTTTGGAAACAATACAGCAAATAGAAGTTGACTAAAATCCTTTTCTGCACCCTCAAAAAAATTCTCTTGGATATCTTTTCTGAAGTTCATTTTTCCCTCTCCACTTTCCCCTCTCCATATAAAACATTGTAATGCCTAATGGAAATAAGAAATGTATTTAACAGGGCCAGATGCAGTGCTTATCCGGTATCAGCACTGGATAATTGGTGTATAGACTAGAGAACATTTCAAAATTTTCAACAGACATGAAGTCTTTGCCTAGATGCAGTGTTTTGCAATGAATTGTTGGGATCCCTGTGGCACTGACCGTGTAAAATGCCATCTATGTGCTTAGCTTACGCCATCTGCAAAGTCCTGCTGCCTGCAAAGACTTGTGCGTGTGTGTGACTGATTTTAAGCCCTCGGCTTGTTCCATTTCAAGTTAAGCAAGTACGTAAGTTCTGCAGAATAAAAGCCTTTCTTTGTACAAATTGACTTCTTGGTGAACATAGCCACATTCCTGAAAGTTCTCCTTGTACATCTATTTCTCAAAAGAAGTATTACAAAAACTATTCGGTGCTCCCTTCCCAATTGTCTGGCAGCTTTTATGATCCAACTGTACCTCACTTGCCATCCAGTGCTGTGTGTTTCCTTCAATTTTTGCCCTGTTACTGAATGGTAAAGGAAAGCAGAATCCTGAAATTAAGAAGTAATTTAGTTAGAAGCAGCCTGGCACGTTGAACTGCCCAGAAATTTTAAGAAGGTGGTGAATTCTGTAAACACAACCAGTCCTCTCTGCTGAGATCACCTAAAGAGGCTGCTAGTTATTGCCATGTATGGAAAGGGGGAGAATTTTTTTCTTGATGGCATGGAACACAGTGGCTTGAGACCATCACATCCTTCCAGACAGGTTACTGACCTGCCGAGGTGGAGTTGCACAAGTGGTTACCGGTTTAAACAGAATTTTATCATCAATGATCATAACTTTTGCAAAGTTTAAAAAACAAACAGTAATAGAAAACAACAAGGGAGGAACAAACTTCCAAAGGAAGTAGGGATTTCTCTGCCTTCTGAAGTGATCGGATGCGTTTTTGACGGACACTTTGCAGCCATGCAGGGATTGCTGTGCTCACTGTAGGATGAGATGTGGTGGCCTTTGCTGGAAGGCCAGAGTTCTGCTAATGCCTTATTCAGCCTTCAAGCTAACATGGTTCACACCAACCAGCTAGGAGATGTAGCTCATCAAAACACCAAGCTGCTTTGCCCCCCAGAACGATCACTTGCACCATGGTGAGATACCAGCTTTGAACTCGCACTGTGGCTGTGGTTGCCATATTTCTGCCTGGACTTTCCTACAGAGAAAGTTGAGAGCTGTACAGTGCATCTCCACTGCCTTCCAGGAAGCATCACATCCAACAGCCATCGGCTGAAAACCGGTCTGTCCACACCTGGTAAATAAGAAGATGCTGTGTAGATCAAGTGTGTCCTGGAAAGGTCCACCTGGCCACAGCGTGCGTGCAAATGCTACAGGAGTGCTCTTCCCTAAGACATGAACCTGCCGTACAAGTATGCGGTGCTTTCATTGTCCGTATATTAATGCAGAAGGTTGATGCTTCCTGAAAAGTTTGGATTGACAAGATCAAGGCTGTAAAATTGAACTTGTTATGCAGTGAATGTGTTTGCAATTCATAGACCTCCAGCATCTTGGAGGGAGAGGGAAGGAGGAGGCAGCTGCCATGCAGTAGCTCGGACTGGATTGCTACAGCACTCAAAATCCCATATGAAATTAAAAGATCCTCAAATTTTGTTCAGAAAAAAACTTCAGGAGCAGAAAAAGAGGGCATGCGAGCACCTAATTCCGGAGCCTTACCCACTTTCCCCATCTGACTGCCATTATAAAGTGCTGTGCGAGTTTTAGATCGGTGATTGACACATGTCACATGCCTTACATTTCATGAGTCCATGAATCATTCAGTAAAGTCATACGAAACATGGATAGACGGGAAAATTGATATGGTTTCTCAAAGGCCAAAAAAGCCAGCATGTTACCAGTACGTCAAACAAGTGACAGTCCTGCATTCATTATCATCATTTTTAGTGCACCGTTTTAGCATTGTTTGCACTCGATTTATATTACTTCGTTAGAAGAAGGAAAGGCAGCAGATAAAGTTTGTGCCCTGACACTACAAAATGACTTCCCATCCTTAAAATTACACATGCTAATTTGCAAAATGAGCGTTCAGATAATTACGTGTGACGGTGAGATGTGATGGTTTGTGGAATTCTTCCTCGAGGGTGGGGGCGCATACCTTTTTATTTGCAGCATTTAAACCCTGTATAGATAAAACACTCAAAATTATGTTTATCATAAGAAACAATTACAGCCTGGCCCAGGAGAGCTGAGCTCCCTGACCTAATAGGCCTTTTTAATGTCTAATTTCTTTGATGGTTACGTAAGCCTAAAAAACATTAAATCAGTACCAAAACAAGAAATCCCTTCTCCTCTCTCTCTTTATGTTCTTCTGTGGTTTGCATGATAATTCGCTAAATATATTTCAACATGTTGTTTACTTCAGTTCAGCCTTCTGAGACCACACTGGCCAATGTTGTGAGACTGTAAATAGGGATCATCTGGAAAAAATAGGTTATGCTTCGAGTTAACTTTGGAAGTATTCAAGTTAACTTTGGAAGTATTTTGGCCCATCTGATTCTGGGGAGCGATACAGCGGGGAAATGTATGAGTTGAAAAAAAAAACCCAAAAAGCAGGGCGAAGGTAGCCTCGTTAGTGGTCTTACCCCTGATTCAGGAGAATTATAGATAATCCCTTGTAATATATTCATATTAACATTGGGATAGTCCTGCTGAGCAGATTTAATGACTGCAGCAGGGCTAGCTTTGGTGATAGAAACGTCTTTCCCCTCTCCATCCGTGGCAATGCCGTGCAGGTTGTCAGAGCAGGCACTGAATCCCACGAGCAAGTCTCTCTTGTCAGGAGCGCGTTATATTGTAACTGAACGTGGTCTGCACTTTTTCTGTTCATTTTCCTGAATGTGGTCTGCACTTACGGCATCTTGGAGCCGGAGGTGCTGTGGGTCCCACGGCTCCCAGCTACATCACCTGGCACTGCAGCATCCGACCTAGCCCTGAGACAAGGTTAGGTTGGTTACAGGCGCCTCAAGACCTCCTTTTGCAGCCAGGCTACTGTGAAGCTGAGAGCTCAAAAGACAAGGAGCCAAAAAGAGGGCAAGCAAGAGGGAGCTGGCCTGGATACCTTCTGGTTGTGGGGTGAGCTGGAAATGGGGGTTTTGCTGCCTGTTTCCTTCCACTGCTTTGGCTTGGTTCTGTGCCTGGCCAGTGCAAAGTGCACAAAGGTCTTTGTCTTGCTGAAAAATAAAATGAAATAAAATTTCTCAAGCAGCAGAACTTGTCTGTTCCTATTTTGCAAATGCAACACATGGTACGGCATGATGCCACATTAAGGATGGAGCTGATCATTGAAATTAGCTTCCTGTATTCACTGGCAATGTTATGACTTTCATTATTCTCACAACAAATACAAAACTCAGCAGCTTTTGGGATATGGTGCAAAATTTAGGTCCATTTCCCATCGAAGCCCCAAGATATGAACATAAGTATGTTGGAAGATCAGGCTGAATTATGACACAGTTTCATTCTTTGTTTCTGGACAAAGAAGAGCTGAAGTGCTGAAAGATTTGCATCTGTTATGAAGTTGGCTTATTTTGATTTTAAAATGTTTTTACGCTGCTTCATTATTTTTCTGTCAGTTACACCCTGAAAAGCCAGGGTGTCAGTGGAAGTGGGGTTTTCTCAGAAGGTACCGCACTTAAAAGCAATTAGGCGTGCGAGCGAAGGCACTTAGCACATGGGATCTTCCCCAGCAAAACAGGCTCAGTGTTGAAGGCTTGTTTGCATGGCATGTCTCTTCTTTCATCGAACACCATCGCCAGGATGCCAAGAACATTCTTGGACAGGAGAAGTCCCAAATTCTGCAATCCAGCCGTAAAGAAACATCCCTCCGGGGGAACCGGCTGACTGCCTCAGCAGCGCAATGTGCCCGCGCGAGCCCCGAAACACGCTGACCTTGGCACCTCCGCCTCCCCTCCTGCGGGGCCAGGCAGTGCCTATGGTGATGTACAAAAAGGCAGAAACCAGAACGGCCCCGGCCATCTGGTGCTGCAGAGCGAGAGGAAAGGAGCAGCAGCTTCTGCTGCTTCCCTGGACCAACACCAGCCAGCTCCTCTCCTCCCCTATCTCCTCCAGCCTGCCTGCTTGTCCGCTGCTGGATGGAAGTGAATGACTCCCGCATCCAGATTTGCCTTTGAAGAGACTCTGACCTATTTCAGCGCAGCTTTGCAGAAGGCACGAGCTCTATTTACGATGCTGTGAGAAGGGAAAGAGAGGGTGCAAGCAACCCACCTCGCTCTGCTGGAAAGGCCCTGGCAGCCACAGCTTCAGCAGCGGTGCATCGGCAAACGGTGGAACCTGGCTCCTGTTTGGGCAAATAAATAAACGAATAATAACATTGCATCTCGCTTTGCTAACTGCTGGGTACGTCTGGTCTCACCGAACCTCAGGCACACAGACCTGGCTATTTAGTCTTGCTGCAGAAGCATTTATATTGATACAGATTCAGGAAAATGCTGGGCAGCAGAAGCAGAGAAACAACTGTTTTGTAAGCAGATGATGCCCTTTGTACAGCACAGGAGAATGATCTGAGATGGAAAACATAAAAGGATTGCATTTCCACGGCAAGTTCACGTTTTAAGAATATTATTCGTCCTCATTTTTATTAAAATGTCCTTTTACGGGGAGAAATAACTTTAGTTATATTGTATCGCTCTTGAAACTTAACCTTCCTCTAGCGGGGCTCTATAAATCACTGGAAATCATGGATTTTCTTATAAAAAGACTACAGAACCACTTACATTTTTGTATTATTTGGCTCCATCATTTCAGAAACAGTATGGGTCAAATTCTTCCCTGGCGTAGCTCCATCCCCAGTATTCATATTTTGAGAATGCCGGGCCAAAGTCCTGCTCTCTGTTTTGTCGAATGACGTTCAGAGCCACTCCGCTGCAATCACTGCAGTCACATATCATTAACACCACCGTATTGCTGGGCAGAATGTAGCCCTCTGTTTAAATATCAGTTTGATCAAGTGAAATAAGGAAAATATTGCTGACTGTAGCCTTAAGCATGTTACTTGTTCTGCTGAAAGATCATTCACTGTTGGCTTAGCTTATTTCAGCATGACAGTACAGGAAAGAGAGTGTACCTGTGAGTGAAATAAGACTCAATAGGAGTCAGTAATAGGAGTCAGACCCAACGTATTGTGGTATTAATAAATATATATTTATGCTGAAGCATGCTAAACCATAAAGGCTGGATATAAATATCAATGTCTATTGAATTTCAGGACGAGATGGCTGGCGGTAAGCATGCTCGATACCGTTCTGCAACATGCAATCCCTGTTTACACAGGGGCTATTCATAGGCACGTTCCTGCTGGTGGGCAGGGAATTTGCCTCTTCCCAGCCGGTTTATGAAAAGCAAATTCCCCCTGTAGTTCCCTGGCAGGAGATTTAGATCCCCTTCAACTAAAGCAGCCGCGATGTGCTACTGTGCAAGCAATGGGTCAGCCGAAAGCACGGGAGAAGGAGTGCCCCGAAGCGTGCCGTGGGACAAGGGCAGTGCTTTGTAAAGTCAAAGGTTGTGCTGGCACCTTGAGCAAGTGGCAGCGATGTCTCCCCGCGATAAAACACAGCCTGCACCCATGTAATCAGAAAATGTGTCACAGGCGGTGGGGGCAAGTCATACTGCAACAGAAGGATGTGGTTTGTAAGCGGTGCCTGCAATATGACTAAGCGAGGGGAGGCAGAAGAAAGTGACGGGGAGCTGTTTGTCCGTGCGGTGAGTGGCTTGCGAGAGTGCCAGGTCATTTCCTCGGTCAGGTTCTGAGCCTCCACGTGCAGCTGCTGGTAAAGCATCACCAACCTGCTTGGCTGCGGGGGGAGAGAGGGGCGCGAGGGAATCGATCGCGTCTTTGGGCTCGCAGAGCCACAGCCACCTGCCCCAAAGCAGAGAGACAGCCCTAATTTGCAGTTCTGTCAGACTGGGTTCTCCTGTCCCACCCCTGGAATTGCTTTGGAGGTCTTTAAGCTTTATGTAGTTGTAATGGACAAGGTGAAGCACTGGAGAATGAGACCCCATCTGCCTCCTGCTCTCCCCTTTCAGGGCTTTTTAGACTTGTGCTTCCTGAAGCACGTGAGATCCATTTGTGAAAGGTGCCGAGCGGTGAAAATAAAAGTCCAGAAAGAGGAGTTATCTTGGGAGTTATCAAGAACAGTGTCTACCACTTGATAAGCTGCAGAGAAAGTAAAACCGGAAAATGCTCAAATTGAGCACAAAGCTGATGTGACTGCTGAGCTCCTGATAATGGCATCAATGGGAAGAGCTCAGCACAGCGTATCTGAAGTTATCTGAGTGACTGACGGAAATACATTTTATTCTTCTCACCAAGAAAGGCAGTGTGGTATTTCCAGTGTGAGCTCATTTTCTTCTGCTATCAACGCTTTCCTGCGGCTCGTGCTGGAGCGATTAGACAAGGCAGGATTCCCTAGGAGAGGTAAAAGGGCTGGTGGGACATTGGCCATCTAATTAGCTGCCACTCTCATTAGTGCAGGGGAAAAGCCGTGTCAGGTTTGCCCTCTCCCTCAGCACCGTGGTTGCATCCATCCCTGAAAGCTGCTGTTGCTATCATGGCCACAGCCTGTGCTGGGGCTCGGTGCCCAGACCTCCAAGCTTGTGTTTCCAGGAGCTTGGACGGACGTGCAGCACAGGACAGCGGAGTGCTGGAGCTGGTCACCAACTCCTCCAAAACTGCCGTGACAGCTGACATCCAAACGCACCCGCTCGGTGCAAGTGTTATGCACGTGTGGCAGGCTTGCAATTTTTCCACTCGAAGTGTTGCGGAAGCACTAACACACGTGGCTCTTCATCTTCGGAGAGGATGGTAGAAGTGCGTGCTGCGGGCTCCTCGCACCACTGAGGGCCCTGGCAAACGTGTGGGGTTTGCTGAAGAGCTATTAAAAGCTGCTGGCTGAAGTGAGGCGGATGTTCATGGTATAATGAAAACCAGAGGTGACGTGCATCTAGCAGAGTGTCCTGAGCAGCATCAAGAGACTTGCATACGCTCTTGCATAAACATGCACTGGAGGTGAGAAATCCCCAAATAGTTATATTTAACATTTTTCTTTGCACTCCTGTTAATGCCTCTCGCCCAGGAAGATCCTGCAGTCTGGAGTGGCTAGAGGCTCTTCCCTTAGACTAAGATGGAAAATGAGAAAACCAGCAGACCCTGCAGAGGGCGAGGACAGGCTGGCTGCAATCAAAACCGTGCTTCACAGCGAGTGAGATCGCAGCAGCGAATCTGAACGGAAGAGCCAGACACCTTAAACAAACTCAGCGCTGCTTCCAGGGCTCCCGCAGCTCAGCGGTGCGGCCCCTGCTCCGGTCACCCGGTGAGCAGGAGGCCTGCCGGTGGTGGCAGAGGTCGGGCAAGTGCAAGGGTTTGGTCTTCTGGCTGGTGAATATGGGACCGGCAAGCCGCAGACGAGAAACAGCGATACCGAAACTCCATCTGAGACAATCGCTACCAGGAAGGTGAAACCAGCGGTGAGGGCGTCAGCGCCGAGACGAAGCAGCTAGTCAGAGAGGCACATCGGCTTCGGGCACCCGGGAACAAAAGGCCGTTTCATGAAGACGATGCCCTGGGAACTGTGCTGCCGGGGGGAGGAGGGCAGAAATCAAAGAGAGGGCAAAAACTAAGGTGGCTGGATATCAGTGGACAGGGCGACTCCAAAGGCCGCCAGTCCTCCCAGCCCAGATGAATGGTTTCTTTCTATTTACGTAGCTCCGTATGCAGAAAAACATCATGAGCATGATCTAAGCGGAGTCGCAGACATTTTGGCGCCTGGGCTGGTTCCCCCCTCCCGCTCCGACATGCAGGGCCAGGGCTGGGTGGCAAAATGCATCCCGCCGGCCCCGCACGCTGCACCCTGCGCTGTGCCGTGCCCGCCATGTCGCGGCGGGGCCGCTGCCAGCCCCTGCTTCGCCTCCGGTGGCCCCACAGCGTGGGGGGAGGACACATGGGCATCGCGTCCCCGCTGCCCACCCGTGCCACGGAGCTCGGCCCTGCCCTGTGCCCCTGCAGCGAAGCCAGCGCCCGAGGCATCGTCCCATCCAGCAATTCCCCTTCGAAGGCCGCTGCCTCTGCCCTCGTGGAAGACGCGTTCGCTCTTTGTGCGAAGGTTCAGGCAGCGGTTTGCTTGTTGTTGCACGCCACGGTTTGCAAGGCGGCACGCCGGCGCAGCGAGATGCCGAGATACCGGCACCGCCGGGGCCTGCCGGTACCCCCGGCTGCTGGCACGGCGCCGGGCAGCTCGTGGGCTCCCGAGGCGGGATGGATCTGGGTGCAAAGCGAGCGATCCGACCGGCAGCAGGGGAGCAGGACCTCGTCCCCCCCTGCCTCGCAAAGCTGCGCGTTGGGCGAGTCCAGCTCGGTGGCCCGACAGGACAGACCCTCGCTCGCCTCGCGCCCACGCAGGTGACACGAGGCGAGGGTCCCACTGCGGAGCACGGGCCTCTCCCCCTCCGTTTGGGGCTGCCCCCCCTTCCCCTCGCACCGCTCCCCCCATGCCCATCCCGCAGCCCACGCGTGTCCGCGCCCCCGCGCCCCCACCCCGCGCGCCGCCGCTTTTCCACCCAGCAACACGCTGACGTCACGGGCGCGGCGGGACCAATGGGGCGGCGAGGGGC
>VXAA01005483.1:98750-115019 GCA_013399115.1 Anseranas semipalmata
CCTGCAGGCTGATCATCCTCAGCACAAATATACACCAGCAGGCCAGAAGAGAGAGAGAGGAAAAAAAAAAAAAAAAGTGAATATAACAGAAGCAAGAGCAATGTGGAAAAATAAGGGTTCTATTTTAGTTTCAACCATTGTTAGAAACAGTATTTTGGAGACAGCCTGAAGATGACCAGGTTGTACTCTTGAAGTATGTAAGATCCTATTAAACTCTATTCATATCCTATTAATGCCAAGGAGCCTCAAATGAAAATGAAGCCCTATTTTTTAACATGCTTTTCAAACCTTGAGCTTTCTCTGTGCTGTTCCCTTGCTATGTGTTTCCAGGGCGGCATGCTGTAACCCAAGGTGCCCATGCCCCCAGGTGGATGTTCCTGCTCTCCCTTAGTGCCAGGGTGGACATGTGGCTGCACCAACGGTGACCTGACCCAGCAGGAGACAAAGGCCTGTCTTGGCTGTCCGCCTAGTCAGAAAAGCATCACTTACCATGTGTATCCGGGCTAATTTGGGTGAAATTTGTATGTATTGTTATAGCTTATCCCTTAGTTTTGCTCCAACCTGCAAAAATTCCTATAAAGTTTGAGGTATGGCTGAGACCTGACTTTCCGAAGTGACGAGTACCAGCAAGTTTAGTTGCTGCTTGGTGGATTTGGGAGTGCTGGATGTTTGGGAAATTATAGGCAGAGAAACATGATTCATGTCACCTAGCTTTGGTCATCTGAAAGCTAGGTGCCACGTTCCAGCTGCCCTTCTTCTCCAGCCACCTCCAGAGCCAGGGGCCTTCAGCAGATGGTTTGTCTCATCTGTTTAACACACTCCGGATGGAGTGAGGCACTGTTTCTCTCCTCTCATGACAGAGGACTTCTAGCAGTGCTTGCCTCTGACCCCGGTCAGGGAGGGACATTTTGTGGCTCTCAGGACAGGTGCTTAACTTTCGGCCAGGTCACACCAGGGAAGGGAGAACAACGCTGTGCCAGCCACGGTGGCATTGCAGACCTGGGAAACTGAGCTGGCTCTGTGCTGACGTGAAAACAAAATCTGCTCTGTTGTTCTTATCCGCGGCACTGAGAGTTGCAGGGGCTGTTCTCTGCCTGCCTTCACAGAACAGATGCAAGGTCTCCATTTTCTGCTCACCTTACAGGAGGGCTAAAGATAAACATCTGCAGTTTCCTGGGCTGAGAGTGCTAAAAGCGAATGCCACCCCTGCTCAGCTTTTCAGATGGTTGACTAAGCACTTTAAAGGTCCAAGTTATATTTGGAAATGAAAAGATCTTTGTCCCAAACAGAATATAGCTTGTGTGCTGCTGAGACCGACAGTCACTAAAAGCAAGCACATCTGCTGATGCAACCTAATTGCTGTTTTGATTGCCCAGCCATGACGGGGCATAAAAATATTGTCTGCCTACAAAAAAAGAATGAAACCTCACTTGGCCATTTTGTGCCCAAATACCTTGGCATCCAGCCCTGCAGAGCTAGAGTTGGGCAATCTGAATTCAAAAATTCCCCAGTGGAACCAGCTCCTAACAATACAAAGCTGTGCCTATCTGCCTGGGTGGACTATTTTCATGACTCTGAATAAAAACCATGTCTGGAGCTCTGCACGTTTCTGCGGGGGCTGTGCATGCAGGCAGGCACGCTTTCCGATGGAAGCAGGCAGAGGACGGGCCTCTGCTGAAGGCCAGGCTCTGGAGACTCGCAGGCTTTCTGCTTGGCTGTGGACAAGTCCTGGATCCTTGCAGAATGCTGCTAGGAACATTTCTGAAGCAACATGACAGGGTTGAAGCTAATCTCTAATTAGTAGAGACCACATCTGCTTACTGAGGAGTTTTTGGACCCATCTTGTTAAGCTCCAGCATTGCTCACTATGGGAAACGGGAGTGACCTTCTCAGCCACGGGTGTCAATCAGAAGGACATCTCTTTCACTTGATTGTGATCAAAACCAGGCATTGTACCTGACTGTTGTCTATCAGTATGAGTTTTTACCAAGTTATACTGGTATGACCATAGCTAATGTCCCGCTGTCCTCCCCGCTCCCTGCCCCATGCAACCTGGCTATTGTACAACCCCAGGTCCCATGTGAGGGGCTGGTGAGCCAAGATGGAGTGGGGACCACACCATGACCAGCACAGCCCATCAGGATCCTGCTCCAGTGCAAGCTTTCTGGGCCAAATCCTGCCTCCTGCCGTCCAGCTTTCCTAAATTTGCCTGGCTATAACAAGTAAATACAGGGGAGCAGGGGTAGGAGTAAGCCCCGGAGGGAAAGATAAGAGATTGATCTTTCCCTCCCATTAAAAGGGTTATTGATTGAGCTATCCATTTAATTGCAGCCTGTCTCCAGCCCTTCAGCCTGCTCATCATACCACTGCTTTTGCATTTGTCTTCTCCCATGGTAGAGCCTCTCAAGTCCTTCTTTAAAGAGGGAACCAAGTGCTTTCAGGCAGCTGTCAGCCCAGCCCTGTAGTGGTGAAGGGCTCCTGGGTGCTCCCTGGCCATGCTCAGCACTACAGCTTGCGAAATCCCCGAGATCCAGCCCTCCCTCAACACAAAAACCCCAGACTAGCTTAAAAAACACCAGACTTCTGTTGTTGTTTTTAAATTTGGGGTTTCTTAAATTCCCCTCGACGACCAGCGGGTTTCACATACTCAGTGAGTACGTGCACTGGAGCCAGCACTTGCATGGCTCTGCAGCATCCCATCGAAAGCACTGGGACATTGCAGCCACCTGCTCGCCAGGTGAGAAAAGCATGGGAAAGACAGGCTGCTCCTTCTCACAACCTGTTAGGCAGACCTGGGCACTGTGAAGGTGGAGTCTAAAATCAATTCTGAATTGCAGATTTTTCTGAACTATGGGAATGTGTAATCCTGTAGTCAATATTGCTGATGCTGCTTCCACCACGCCTCCAGGCTGCCATAATCACCCTCATCTCACCTGCATGGATTCTTTTTGGCTTGTCTTCATGAGTGTCCTGGTCCCACCTGGAGGCTGGCTGAGGCTGACCTGTGCCCTCCAGCCCAGAGGAAGCAGACACCTGCCTTTGACCACTGTAGGCCTGATAAAAGAAAAGAGAACCACATCCCGCTGAGTAGTCTTTCCTCACAGCCATAAGGAATGAGAGAGATTGACAGAATTAACACCTTGCGGTGCCCCACCACTGAGAGTCCTTTGGGAGGATGTGTGGGGAGTGGGACCTTTTGTGGAGATCTCCCAGAGAAAAAAAGTAGAGCTGCTGAGGAGAAAATCATAGAATCACAGAATGTCTTGAGTTGGAAGGGACCCATGAGGATCATTCTGTCCAACTCCTGACTCCACACAGGGCAACCTAAGAGTTAAACCATATATCTAAGAGCGTTGTCCAAATGCTTCTTGAACACCAACTGGCTTGGTGCCATGACCACTTCCCTGGGGAGCCTGTTCCAGTGCTGGACCACCCTCTCAGTGAAGAACTTTTTCTTAATATCCAATCTGAACGTCCCCTGGAGCAGCTTTAAGCCATTCCCTCATGTCCTATCACTGATCAACAGAGAGAAGAGATCAGAGAGGTCCCTTCCACTCCCAGTAGCATTTGCAGGCAGTTCAGTGACACCTCCCCATTAACAGAAGTTAACCAGTAGTTTCAGCAGATAGATCTATGGTTTATTCCATGCTCAGCTCCAGATCTGAGACCTAAAAAAAAATAATAATAATAATAATAAAAAGTCCAAAAACATTTACTCCAAAAGAAAACAAAACTTTGAAATGGCAAAGTTTCAAAAGTCATTTGAGAAAACTTTGTCGGTATTTTGTGCCAACAATTTGCAAGCATTCCCAATGCTCCCAGTGCCAGAGAGGGGACTCGAGGAGGATGGGCACCTGAGCAATGCAGCCTGAGGATCATTCACCTTTGCTGGGCTCTTTCGATGCAGTAGCTGGAAGCCCTGGGAATTTGCTGTACCGATGAGCCGTGTGCCTGGGATTCAGCAGGGCAGACTGCCAGGGGTAGTGTGCGTGAGCCGACAAGAAACAAGGAGGGTTTGGAGACCCACCTGGCAAGTGGGGGCTGCACTGGAAACCTGCCCGGTTTCTGTCAGAGTATTGTCAAAATCATCCCATTCCCAATGTTTTCTTTGTGTCAGATCAGCATTTTCCGGGGGAAAAAAAAAAAAAAGCTCATTTGGAAAGTTTGCAACTAGCATTCAGCCCAATAGCAGTATGCCCCTGGCAATCTCAAGTCTCCAACAGGAGGTTTTAAAGCCAACTCTGCACTTTAGACAGGGCTATAGTGAGTCTGAGGAAGGTGAAGCAGAGCAAAGGCATTTTGTTCCACAATCCAATCCCAAAATAAAATGTTATAGATGACAGTGACTAGGATTACATATATTTTGCAATGAATTCTTGAGCGAAAAACAGCTTATTGATTCCTCCAAAGCAAAATCAGCCCACCTTCTCAAAAGCAGTGCTGACCATCTCTAAGTCAGGGACCTGGTACTTCTCCACCAGCCATTACCTACCACAGCAGACGAAGATGTAAGATAAAGTCTGTTCAATGAGGTTCTTCCAAAATCTACAGTATCTCAAAAGCACCTCCAGTCCACATTCCACCAAAGAAAATGAAGACTGTGTTGCCTTAGGAATTTGTTCTGCCACCAGATCAGACTTATCCACAAAAAAGCAATTCCTTCCTCCTTATAGGCACCTGGCTTGCTGTGCGATCAAGACCATCCAGACTTACCAGTCTATCTAAAACCAGAAGAAACCTCTGCTCAGGATTCTGGATAGCAAAAAGAACACAGCCTTAGCATGAATGGAAAACAGGTGGTTTCTAGAGCAATGCGCCTCAGCTGCTAAATACTGAGGTAGTGGTTGATGCATGATGTAAGATCTAGTTTCCTATACTCCACTCCCAACCCAAAAATGAGATCTGAACACTCAGCTGCTGGTAATTGCTGAGACATAGCTGCTTTGATTACCAGCAAATTTCCAGCTATCTCCTCAGTTTCATCATCTGTGATCTCCAGGAAGGCTGCAACTGCCAGGACTGACCGTGCCATATCACTCCACTGGATGTGAACTGATCTGATGGTGCACCTGGGCAAATGACACACTAAATCCAGTGTCATTTCATGCTGAAGTAGACATTTTCTCTCATCTCCAATGAGAATCTCCTCTCGATGATCAGTACATCCTCCTCTTCTCCCTAATGGACTTTAAGTCATGGTGTACTGCTGTACTCAATATTACTCTCATGCATGGGTAACCAACTACATTTATTTGTTGGATTGCGGGTGGCTGATTTTCCTACCAACAGAACATTTCTTGCAGTTAACCAGGATCTTTGGGTGGCATTTATCTCACCCAGCTTAAATGTCTACAGAGTAATAAACTATATCTGAGCTGATTACTCTCAGCTCTTTACATAGTTGTGGGAGAAAACAGGCACTTTCAGAATGCAATGCACCTGGTTTATTTTAGACCTGTTATTTAGGATGACATGAATTGAAACATCCAAAGTGATCTAGGTCTCTGGGTGAATCTCACCCTTGTGTCCCAACACTTTGAGATACTGAGAAGATGAACTGAAAAGGGCCAAAATGAAACTCTTGTCCAGGGTCTGTATCATCTCTGCTGTTTGCCATTACCTCATTTCAAGATGCCACAGGGACTGAGGACACCAGACTCCTGTATTGATGTTCATGTTGGGTCTCTGTTACTGCACCAGTGATGGCAACCACTGAGGTCATGCAGCTATCAAGCAGAGAAGTGAGTAACAAGAATGACCTCCTGGCACCATATCAGAAAAGCACTCATATTTCCTTCCCAGCTCCTGCTCTTTGTCTAACACTGAAAGGCTTTTCAGATATGCCGCTCTTATGTCCTTCTCGAATCCCATTTCTCACTATGGCCAAGTGAAGAGAAACATTGACACAGTCACTCCCCAGGCCAGTCACTGGCTAACACCTAAGTCCTGTTTCCAGTCTTAGCAGTGGGGAGAAACCCAAAACTCCTTACTCTCACACTGTCAGGGGTTTCACCCATTCACAGTACAAAACCCTTCATCTATCCTCTCCCCACTTAAGACCACCTTCAAAGAAAGAGAAGACTCCTTGTGTAACTAGAAGGCTCCCTAGGGTCTACCAGTAAGGAGTTGCTCCCGTTCCTGATGTTGCTCTTTCTCTCCCAGAAGCCAGACTATATGGATCACAGTAGGAGATACAGCACTTAATGAAGTCTTATTCTTCCTGGTTGTTCACACAGCAGGACCATCACAATCTATCCTACAACTAAATCTCTCAACATAAGCAATAGATGATGAATGGGAGAAAGGAAATTTCACATCCAGGAAGGTATGAAGGGAAGTCCATATCCTAGCTCTGAGTGCCCACTGTCTGGTGGTAGGTGGGGAGCAGACAACAGCAAGAGCTGGTCCTGAGCTGGTTGCTCAGTCTCCATCATCTGGGAATGATCTCTCTTGCAGGCCAGGTCCTTTTACTAGTAATCCTCTCTGTTAGCAACAGGGAGGGTCTGCTGTGTAACGTGAAATAAATTTAAAAATCCAACCTGGTATGGATGCAGGTGAAAAGCAGGGCATTTTTTTCATCACAGCTGCTACCTATTTGATTTCTTGCAGAAGTCTTATAGAATATCGGAGCTGAGTCATTCCTATGGTGCATGGCCAAACTAACATTTTGTAGGTATATGTTTGGGGAGGGAAGTGGGAGTAGGGGGAGAGGGGGATAATCATACTTCATAATTTCTCATCTTCCAAAATAATCTGTTTTCTAAATGCATTGCTAAATCCTTGTGCTAGCAATCTACCATCTGCTCCTTCTTTCAACACACCCACTACGTCGTCTGCTGTCTTGTTATACTGCCAAAACTCTATATAATGCGGGTAGAAGAGAGTCTGTACTTCTAGCTGCTTTTCTTAGGTCACAGGGAGAAAAAGCCTTTGTGATCAGCACCGAATCGAAGTGAGTGCATCGCCATGCAGCTTGCCCTTATCCTGCAAGCTGTGATGTAATCGCAGCAGCAAACTGGCAACTAAATTTTATCCCTCTAATTCCAGGCAGGGGCTCTGGTAACACCCTCCAGCATCAACTCAAGCTGGAATGTTTTGGGTAATCTCCGGAATGCCTCAATAGAATTATAAATCCATAAATCAAAGCAGTCATTATGTATTTGAATAATATGTGGATCAAAGTCTCAGATTGAGGGCCCCTTTGTTCCCATGCTCTTTTTATAACTTACTCAGTGAGCATCTATTCAATGAGAAACAATTACAGTGAATTTAGAGCAAAAACATACAGTGCTAATGGAGCTCTGAAGACCTCAGCTGGCAAAGTATTTAAGCATATGCTTAATTTTAAGCACATGAGTGGCAAGATTGGAATTACACACAAAAGAGTGGTGTTTGGTTCTGCAATACACTGAATCAGTATCTAAATTTAAGTTATCGACCTCTCAAAATTGAGTCTTTTTGAAAATAAGTCATCTTTACTCTCTCACCCAAACACTTTCCTAGCAGCCTTCCATCCCTGAGCTCTGTGCAAATGCTTCATTACATTCTGCTCGTCCTACTCTGGTGATGGGTCTGTCTTCAGCAGGAGCAATTAAAGAAGAACGAGACAAGGGCCGCTATCAAATTAAACAGTGCAATTATCCTGGGAAATACGACTGCTTATTTTTTGTCAAAGGGAAGCTGAGGCAGAACAACCACATGAGTTACACTGTGAAGCGGATCAGTCAGTGCCATGCCACTGGATCACCAAATGCCACCACCAGAGACACCAGCCCGAAGTCTCCTGCCTCCAGCCTAGGATAACATCAGCAAGCCCAGGGCTCCTTTTTCGTCTGGAAAGACATTTTGGCAGTTAAAAGGTAGGGTTTACAACACTGTGCCAGGAAGCCTCTGAAAAATGGTACAGATGAATACAGGTTATGACTGCACATCCAAAAAAGAATAGAGGAGTGCTGATGGATCTGGGGGGGTTGTTCACACAGCTGTGCTAATGCTTGCTAGGCAGTAACAAGGCCAATGGGAGAAGGATTAGAGATGCATTTTGTTTACACACCAGGAAGTAGGAAAATCCTCTGGCTTTAAACTACCTGTGCCAAACTCCCGACAAAACAAACCGGTCCGGAGCGGCTCCCTTTGATGCCCTCCAACGCTGTGATGCAGCAGCACCTCGAGCTGGCTTGCTCAGCTCGATAGGAAAGATGTGGACCTCCAGCTCCAGAGCTGGAGATGCTCCCTAGGGACACTTCCAGCTGCACAGGGGCCACCTCCGTGCTTCAGCTGGGCTCCTGTGGATGGCCAGGCTTGGTCCCCAGCGGGAAAAGTTCCCTATGCAACTTGCCCTTTCGCACCATAGAAAGCAGGAATTGTGAAACACTCATCAAGCAATCAGGAGCACAAAGGAGGATTGCTTACCAAGGTGAAAATAAAAAGTTATTTTAAAAGATAGATGTTAGAAGAGACTGCGTAAACACCAGTGAGAGACGCTGATGCTGCTGAGCAAATGAACCATGTTTTTGCACCATAATCCACTGGGTAGAATGGGAAAGGCTGGCTGGAACTGAAACCAAAGGGAGGGAGAAAGAGATGGAGAAACTTCTTCACCAGAGAGCAGGACCATTTTGCTCCTGCTTCCACACACATGCTCATATATTTAACTTTAAGCATGTTCTTAACCCTTACTGGCTTTCAAAGCTGCCAAATCCTAGATTCTCTGATTCTACTAAGAACAAAAAACAAAAAAAAATCAAACCAATTGCTTATATATCAGCTCCAAAATTTCTTACCACACTTCTCACAGAAACGCCAGACCAAATATGAGCCCCAAACTGGCCTGCAAACAAGAAATGCTTTCTAGACTTGTGGTTGGTGAACATCCTGCAGACTTCCATGTTTTGTCTTACAAGAACCTCTGTGTGTAGATGCTGCTGTGCACCTCTCCTGGTGGACATGATTAAACTCTGATGAAAATAATGGTAAAGACTTATTCAGGTCAGCTACTGTAATTTGAGAAAATGTTGTTTATGTCCAAGCTCTTTTTCCCTTGTACATGTTTCCCCCTCTCTAAATGCTCTTCAGTTTGGCCCCAACTGAGTCACAGATCAAAGCATTTCAGCTTTTGAGGCCAAATTGCAATTTATAATGTCTGTGGTTTTAGCTAATCTGTCTCCGTGTCATCTCATTTTAAATCAACAGAAAGCAGCACAAAATAACTCATTTCAGTATGCCCTGCTGAACTAAGGATTTTAACTCAGGCATCCTGTTACCAGTTCTCCCCGCAGGTAAACGGGGTTTTCTTGCTTTATCTGAGGGTGCTTTGTTCCTATTGTAAACATCAGTTTTGTAAACAACTTGTGCTCCACTGAGGTGGAACAACTGCATCTCTAAACCCAAGCTAAGATTCTGGTTTGTTTCCCTTCTTAAAATTCTAACTGTATCAAAGGGTAGCTTAATGCTGTAAAGAGCCTTTCATTTTTAATTAAGCAAAGAAGGTCCTGATTTCGAACCCACTTGAACAGCCTGGGTTTAAAAGTTCAATTCATGCTGTAGCCTTCTTTATTCTTCCCAGCAAAGACCATGGCAAACAGAGGCTGATTTGAGTGGAAACCCAGCTCCCCGGCTTCTGAAATCCCTGCTGTGTGATTCCTTGTTTTGTGCTGATGCTGCTGCCCTGACAGCAAAGGGGATCCACCAAAGTAGCATTAGGATGAGTCACCCCAGGGTGCATCACCCCTCAGCAAGCCAGCAGGAACGGCTGAGCACATCTCCACTGGCTCCACATGCTCTCTGCTGGGCTATCTCCTGTCGCTCCATGTCCCTGCAAGTCTTGCTGTGTACCACTGTAGGCGAAGAGAAAATACACCCTGGTGAATCTAGTTTCCTGCTAAAATTTCGCTTGTTCATCTCACCTTCTTCCCCTTTTTCTTGCGATCTGGCACAGGCTGTAAGGCCATGCATGGGTTAGCTGGCTCGCTGCTCCTGTATCCCGCGTTGAGCCTGTGGGAGAGATGATGTGGCACATGCTGGATGGTCGCTGCAACAGCCGCGAGCGACTCCTGTGTTGTCATACCCTGGGAAAGACGGAGACGGAGACAGAGACATGGACTCCTGGTGTGGAAGCTACCAATTAACGCTGTTGGAGCAGATCTCCTTGAGGAACAAGTAACGCATGAAACTCCTACTAATGCCAACCTGGCTTTTGTTTGGGATTGCCTAACTGATGAATAATGCAAGAGTCCAGCCTGCTCCTTTCTTTATTTAACCGCATCACTCTTCAAAACAAAACCAACCAAAACCCAGGCAAACAAATATCCCTTCAGAACAAGCAAACAACATCTGACCTTAAAGTGTGGCTTTGCCATGTAATGTATGCTGGAGAGAAGCTTTATGTTCATGGACGCACAGGGATGGAAGAACAGCTTTCTGCAGTCAGAGCAGAACTCTACCCAGCTCAGTCGTGGCTCACACTGGTCAATAACAGGAGCTTAAGGAAAGAGGTAAATCTTCTCATCAACAGCAGTCTGAGATCTTCTTGGCCTGGAAGTTACATGCAGAACGTTGCTTTCAGCAGCTCTCAGTAGATCTGTCCTCTATGAACTTGTCTAAACTTTTGGCCTTCACAACATCTCATGCCACTGAGTCCCACAACTTAATTATGTGTTGAGTGAAAAAGTACATCCACTTGTTTGTTTTAAACCTGCAACATGTTTGTTTTGAAGGTCAGTCTGGGTTCTGGACTGTCACAGATCAAATATAGCGAAAGCTAAAAAAATAAATTGAATTTTCAGAGCTATTATTTACACACAGATCCTATTCTCCTCAAAATATGACCCAATTTCTTTTCACTTCAGTTGAGTAAGTTAATACTGAGGCTATGTGACCAAAAATTGCTCTTTTATGTTTGACTGTCTAGAGACTGAATCCCGTGCAGGACCTTGTAAATTTTGGTGCTGCAGTCCTGTCCTTGGGGAGTTTTGGGTGCAGAAGAGAAGGGTCTCCAAGGAGAAGGGTAAAGCAGGGCTTTCTCTCACCAATCCCTGGCAAGAGAAGAGGCGAATGCTGTGGAGCAGCTCTTCTTTGCTCCCCATGATCTCCCTATTGACTCAAACTCTTGAGTTTTAAGTCAGTTGGTTCCTACATCAGTAGAGACCAACCACCTTCTCCCAAGTCAAGGGCACCGAGCCCATACTGCAGACATAGCCTGCATGCCACAGCCCCTTGATCCCCTTTGGTTTCTCAGCCACTAATACATCTCTCCATCTTCCCCTCCCAGTGGCCCACTGATCACTCCCCTGGATTCACTGGCCCCATTAGCTGAAAGACCTTCCCTGCTCTTCCCTACTCGCCCTTTTCTTACCGCTACTGCTACACTAGTCTCCAGACCCCATCCTCCTGTGACAACATGTCCTAAACTGCTTATGATCCTAGTGGAAATTGTGAATATAGAAAACAAACACAAAAGACCAAATTGGTGTCCTGCAGTGACCACACCAGCTCATGTCCTCCAAAGAAACCTCTGCCCATGTCTGCCCAGGTCCTCTCAGTGGCACAGACTTTACATTTTGTGTGGCAGCTTGGGCAAGCTCATAATGTCCATGCTCGTAGGAGTAAGGAGAGTTTGTGTCGTTGTACTCAGAAGAGCTGAATGGAGCCGCGAATTACACCATGTCAGCAGTACAGCGCTTAAAAGTTGGGGTGTATCTTGGGAAGGTATCCAGTTCATCCAGTTTGGCAGGGGTTAGGGGGTGTGGGGGAGGAAGACAAGTGCTCCGTAAGGAAAGGCTAGCCTACCTTTGCGTGTGTTTTACTGAAAAAGAGCAAGTGGTGCTCTCCCGGTCAGACAGAAAAAGAAATAAACTCTGCAAGATGGATGGGTTCCTTGCATCGCTTTAATCCTTGCCACCCTTGGCTGCTGGAAGTACACTGCCCTGAAGCACAGCCAGTTTGCTCTGCAGAAGCATGTACCCAGTCTTCTCTTCAGGTCTGGCTGTCATAGTTTGACACCCAGAATATAGGCTTGAATGAAAAGCGGAATTCCAAGAAAACAGAGTTGAAACAGCTCAAACTTGACAAGTTTAGTCCTGCCCCACAGAAGGCAGTGCCAAAATACCTCTTGATTTCTTTTTTGAGGTTTGCACATTACCATATCCTGTACGGTCCTCCAGTATCGTTTTCGGGTCCCCTATAAGAGATGGGTACCAGGGCCCCCATCTCATACACCAGGGCCCAGTGCTCATACAAAAATAGGTATGCACTGACACAGGGAGTCAGAGAGGCTGCCCAGTGTGCCCAGTATCCTGTCACTGGGAGAGGCTACGGCTGGCTGTGTTCAAGCACTGGGCTCGGTAGCAGGAGGTGGCAACACCAAGAAGGGCAGAATGGGGTGCGTGCACCAAAGTAATGGTTAAGGCTGGGGAGAGCGCAATTGCAGGAGCCTGAAGACAGGGCGGTGAGGAGAGGACAGATGGAGAAGGGTGGAAGAACCAAGGAGTGAGGCAGGGGCAGGGCGGCAGCCTCTGCTGAGGCTGGACGAGGTGACAGCAGTGCAGGAGGCCTGCTGAAGCCCATGGCACATGGGACATGGGAAGGCAGCAGTGCTTGCAGTGGTGGGAAAGAAGAGCATGGGGACATGGCACAAAAAGCTGGGGAACTGCTGCCATGGGGAACAGACAGTGTTCGTTGTGATCTGTACTCCTGCAGCTCATGTAACTGCCATCCGACTGAGCCAGCTCAAGGGGAATTTTCCTTAGCACGCGGTACCAGATCTGATCAGAGGTTGTTATAACCATGTTTCCTCCTTCTTCTCCTCCACAGAAAACTTTTCACAGAAAATGGTTGTGATCTACATTTTCTCAAAAGCACCAAGGGGCATTTTCAAATGGTTGATACATTTGGAATCGGAAAGTTGGGTTTTCCATTTGAAATAAGCTGTTGATTTGCAATGTATTGTTTGACTTTCAAGATCTGGTTGACAAACCACAGCCAACTGTTGTGTGCTGGGAATGGGGACAGAAGAGACACCCCACCTAACTTCAGATACCCGCAAAGGTGACATCTGCACATGGACAGGTAACAGAGCTCCTTTCACATCAGTGGGGAGAAGCAGACAGTTTGAGGGTGCAATCCAGGTAGGTTGGATACGTTGCCCTTTGGAGGGGCCTATCTCTACAGAGGTTAATGGTGTCTAGACAGCTAGCTCTCATGTAAATGGATATTTGTTGCATTCAACTCAAGCTAAGGAGAGGAACTGCACTCCAAGAATACCACATATTTGGGTCTAAGTTGAGTTTTGAGATGCTTTTCCAAGTTGACCTGTCAAGGCACACCCTGAAATCAGAATTTTTTCTTTATCTAAGTCCAGTCCCTGGAACATCTTCCATGTTATTTAGTACAGTCCCATCAAAGTTCTCCACCATCTGGAGGAAAGATGCACTTATGCTGATATACTTCAGCACATAAACATAATTATGATCGGTATTAAAGAAATAACTTTCAAATGTGCCTCATATCAGATTTTTCCATTAAGCCAGTATGAATGACTTGCTCAGATTTGTACATATTTTTGAGATTTCAATCTTTTCTCCTGGTTTGGGACAAAGTAATTTTACAATGTCTTAGACACTTCTGCAGGAAAAGAAATAACATTCTTCCCAAGTCTACCTGAGCTTGGCAGCAATATCCTGAGGTGGAGATTGTTTATGCTTGTTAGTAATTGCAGATGTTGTGCTAATTACAGGTTGTGTACTTATCAATAAAATGGTTTTATGATTTTTAATCCTGCTAAGTTTGTTGACATAATGCTATCTCAAAGTTCCACAGGCCATTTAACCATTGTACAAATAAATTCCTTTGAAAAATGTCTGCCTTCTTTGTTTCAATTTTCCTTTGTTCCTTGAATTGTAAGCAAAGGCCAGCGTATGGTACAGATACCGCTGGAAATACAGAAACCATTTCAGAGTGGTACCTGGCCCATGAGAACACAGGAAATATTGGCTTTTAATGATATATGGAAAAAAGCACCTGGGGAACCTGCGCTGTAGACCACTCATTGCTGACCAAGTTACCTATGTTTATACCTCTGTAAAACACTCTTTCTCTCTTGATCTTCTTTCCATCTTTATTTTCTTCTTGCCATATCCTTATAGAGAGTGCCCTAGAGGAAACCAACCAAAACTGAACAGTACAAGACTTGTAGCATGACTTTTGGTTTCTAAATAGCTATTCCTTGCAGCTGTGTGTGTGACTGGCACCATACCCAGGCTGGGTGCTTTCATGTCAGTAGCACCTTGAGCTCATCCCTGGGTGGCTGCAAGGAATTTTGGTGCCTCAGAGTGCCTCGGGATCTCTTGCTGCTCCTGTGGCAACTCTTTTACACTTTATTGATGCAGGATCTGCAGCTAATGGCTTTTGAAAAGGAGTATTTCCTTTCTGTGATGGGATACAGTGAGTAAGGAGGGTCTACTTTAATCTGTAGTACTAGACCCAGGAGGAAAGCCCTAGGTGGAGGGGATGCTTTCCCTTTAGGAAAGCCTATTTGGGTGGCTGCAAGCTGCCACTGTCCCACCCCTGCTGTAGTTTCCCCATCTGAGAGTGGGGCAAATCCTCCCGAAGTGCTCTCAGGCCTACTGATGGAAGCGCAATGCAAGCCCCGCGGTGTGCTGAGGTCTGTGCCTGCTGCTGTGCATCCAACTTTGTTAGCAAGCTCTGAAGTCAGCATTTATCATCTGTATTTCAGCAACATGCTGAGCTCCTCCAGAACCAGGCATCCCTTGTCCTAGGTGCTCTGTGAGGATAGGCTACCTCCTTTAAAAGTCTGGAAATCTCATCAGTTTTGGCTGCAGTACATCACTTTGAGTCATAGGCCACCATAGGATTGTGGAAAGTTACCATAGTAGTGTGAGGTGGTTGTGCCTCCTCCCAAGGCAGAAATCCAGGCAGAGATGCTGATCCCATGAGAACAAACAGGAGGCAGAGCCCAGATGCAAGATATGGGAACAAGAAGCAAGACATTTAAGGTCTGACACTTCCCAGCTCACCAAGGGTAGCTAGAAACAGTTGCCATGGCCAGCCAAGGAGCAAGATTTTTAGTGGCAAGTAGCCCTCCTGTTCCCTAGTGATTCCTGAGCCATTACAACTTGGGCGGATACATGAGACACCTGGAGGATTTCATCTAGTAGAGCAAGGTGGTCCACAGCAATGTATCAAACTGAGTTTAGTTACCAGTTTTGCATCCTTTGTTCCAACCTTGACACCACTCGTGCTCCTCAGCAATGGAAGTCCCAATCCAAAAGGCAATGAAATCAGTAAAAGGATTTCCACTGATTCTGGGGGACTGCAGTCCAGGGCCACAAGGAGTGTTTCATGTTCCCTTTTCCTTCCCCATGTGGCATGCCATGTCCCTCAGTAATGCCAATAGCATGTTTTTGACAGCTCTCAACCAGCCAAATTTCCAATGTTGGGAAGAAGTCCCCAGACCCAGGTCTCTAGAGTCCCTCTAAGCTTACTTTGCATCTCCTCAGCCTCCTTGTTGTTCCACTTCTTTCTGCCTCTTCCTTCCCTGCACCCAGTGCTTTTTATATCTTGTGTAAACACGTTGGCTCTAAACACACACAAAATGTAGCAGCAGGCACATTCTGCCCGTACCTTCACACAAGGAGGCTGCAGGAGAGCAGAGAGACCAGGAACCAAAGAAGAAAAACAATCTGGATATGTGGGCTGAGTTTTGTGCTTTGGAGGGTTGGATTTTTCTTTTTCTTTCTTTCTTTCTTTCTTTCTTTCTTTCTTTCTTTCTTTCTTTCTTTCTTTCTTTCTTTCTTTCTTTCTTTTTCTTTCTTTCTTTCTTTCTTTCTTTCTTTCTTTCTTTCTTTCTTTCTTTCTTTCTTTCTTTCTTTCTTTCTTTTTCTTTCTTTCTTTCTTTCTTTCTTTTCCTTCCTTCCTTCCTTCCTTCCTTCCTCCCTTCCTCCCTTCCTCCCTTCCTCCCTTCCTCCCTTCCTTCCTTTCTCTCTCTCTCTCTCTCTCTCTCTCTTCCTCCCTTCCTCTCTTCCTCTTGTATGTATTGTATCTTTCCATATCCTTTTCTGGAAGCTTGTCACATAACATGCTGTTGTATTGGGTTCACTTGGCAAGGTTTTGATAGCGGGGTGGGGGGGCTGCAGGGGCAGCCTCTGTGAGCAGAGCCCAGGAGCTGCCCCAGGTCAGACAAGAGCCAGCTCCAGCCGGCTCCAAAAGGGACCCGCCGCTGGCCAGAGCCCAGCCAGGGAGCGACACTGGTTG
>VXAA01005483.1:115261-223213 GCA_013399115.1 Anseranas semipalmata
GGGAGCAGTTCCTGAAGAGCTGCAGCCTGTGGGAAGCCCACGCAGGATCAGTTTGGGAAGGACGGCATCCCGTGGGAGGGACCCCACGTGGAGCAGGGGCAGAGAGTGACCGTGAAGGAGCGGCAGAGACGCAGCGTCATGGACTGACTGCAGCCCCCATTCCCCGTTCCCCTGCGCTGCTCGGGGGGAGGAGGGGGGAGAGGGTGGGTGGTTGGTGGGGAAGGTGGTTGTGATTTGCTTTTAGTTCTCACTGCTCTAATCTGTTAGTAATAGGCAATAAATTACATTAATCTCCCTATGCTAGGTCTGTTTTGCCCACGATGGTAATTGTTGAGTGGTTTCCCTGTCCTTATCTGAAGCCACGAGCCTTTTCCTTCATATTTTCTCCCCCTGTTCTTTTGAGGAGGGTGAGTGAGAGAGCAGCTTCGATGAAGCTGAGCTCCGCATCTGTGAAACCACCACAGCCTTTTGCTCTTCGCATCATGATTGCAGAGTATGTGTAAGAATTCACGCTAAGAGCCCAAGAAGTGCTCAGTTTCTATGTCCACCAATGGACATGCAGACCATTTTATGCACAATGAAAGAAGCTGCACCAAGACCTACAATGCCTAACCTAGTTTTTATTCATCCTATTTCAAGGCCTCTGGAAAGGTCAATGGCTCTTTTAAAAGTAAGGAAAATGTGGATAGACGCCCAGGCTCTATCCTGCTGACAGTGCACTTCTCTGACACATGCATAGTGTGCTGCTGAAACACTGATAGTGGTTTTTCACAGAGGTCTGCAATCTATTATACAGCACTTACTAGTTCGAGTCAATGTATCAGCCGATCCAAGGCTAAGCAGACCATAAAAAATAATGAAATATTTGGCTAGATGGCAATGATCCTTTTAACCAACAATGTGAATGTATAATGTATACACACATAAATGCACATACACATGTGCACACACACACAATCCGGGGCAGTGATCCTGACAAATGGATCGTGCACCTTTGACCACCTCCACCACACTAATCCATCTCTTCTTGGCGCTCCAAAACCTCCCTGTGGCTGCCAGCAGCCACTGTTCCTTGAAGTGAAGTCAACCTGCCGCAGAACTGCTTCCCTCCTTTCCCCCGGTGGGAAATTCCTTTCCCACCCACCCCCTGTAATTACCATAGAAATGCAGGCTAGACAATATTGTGTCCTGGGCCAAAAGTGGGTTTGAGGTCCGATTATTGTGTGACTGTGCAGGACTGAAAATGGGAATTTTATATGAATGGAAAAGCAAAATTCTCAACTTTCTTCTGAGACCACCAGCATCTTCTTTGACTGTCAAATTGAGACCTAGCAGGCTTTAAAGTCATGAGGTTTTTAGTGTCAGAAAACTTACTTTAGATGGTTTTTAGAGATGTTGACAATTCTTTTTTATTATTATTATTTTTTTAGTCCTGCACAGTTGACCTTATGGAAACAAAGATTTAGCTTTACACAGAAGGGGCAGTAAGAAATGTCTGGTGTTGATATTACCCATTCCAACTGAGTAGCTGAAGAGATTTTCTCTTTTGGATGGAAGATGTGCAAAATTTATATCAGAGTTGAGGGCCATAAGGCAGTAGTGACCCCTTTTAGGGTGCCTTGCATCATCTGGTTAGTGTCTTAGCCAACAGTTGCCACAGACTTCAAGAGACTGCGGCTCCAGACCTTGCTTTGTCATTCATGGTCCATGCTATGCAGTATTTGTGTCAATAAAGCCTTCATGCCTTGCACTGCCAGCTGAGTGCGTTGGACTGCAGGCGTTGGGACTGCAGAACTGACGTTCATCTTGTGTCTGCTTCGTTAGTTCACCTACTGGCAGTTGCTGTGCTGAGATCACTGGTTTTTCCCGTTCTGTATTTTTAGCTCTGTGTGCTGCTTTCAGCATGCAGATTATCAGAGCCTCGATCACTGCATTTTGTAGTTTATCAAGACCTTATTTTGCTAATCACGAAAATCTAGTCTCGGCCAACAGGGCAGGAGGGAAATTTCATTTCTCTCTTTTCTCTTTCATAAACATATGTATGTGTTTCAGGTACTTAGGTATGCACGTAATAGTTTGCAAAATGACTAGTGCAAATGCTGCCGTTTCTAATGGGAGGCTGCTGGCATGCAAGCTTAAGATCTTTAGAAATTTCTAAAGTCAAAACAGATTCGACACAGCATTAGCTTGGGAGGTGAAAGAGAACAGCAGATTTGCAGTTTGCACGTGAGCCCATGTCTGGGTTTAGGACTGTGGGCCCACTTCTCTTTGTCCCTCCTCCACATCAACACCAATGGCTATGTGGCAGACAGATCAATATTTTACTTCTTAAAGTTGTACTATCTGCTGTCTTAAAGCTTCAGCTTCTGGAGCCATGTGATTTTGCATTAATATCAATGATTGTTTTTTAAGGGAACATCTAATTTTTAAAGTTGAAGAGAAAGCCTGCAAATGAGGTGAGGCGATCTAAAAGCTTGGACGCCAGCGAGCAAATGAAGACATACATACATTTCCTATTAAAAAGAATTGAATGATATAACTCTTGGCTGGGGGCCACGAAGCTGCTCTCAGTGTTATTTCCGTCTGCTAGGGCCAGGACTGAATGCACAGGGCATGTCTGCTCTCTGCAATGAGCTAACAAGGACTTCGTCGGCAAATCTGCACAGCATGCCCAGTGCAGACCTGGCTGGGGTCCGGCCAGCGTAGCTGGATGGCTCCTGGGCCAGAGCAGCATTGCCATGAGCGTGTCCCCCGGTTCCCATGTCCAGCTGATGCTGAAACTGCTCTGTGGCAGCCAGAGCACCGGGCGGTCTCTTTGCATGAAGGTAAAGCACTGAGTCCCATGTGTACAAACAAGCAGGGTTATCCTGGATCCACGGTGCTCTTTCCAGTCATGACCATGGGGACCTGGTGCTGAGGCTCAAAGGCGTGTGACATGGCAGAGTGCTGGCTGTGCTGAGCAGGGAGGCTGTGGTCAGCCTGTCCAAGCACCACTGGGAGAGGAAGAATTCCACCAAAGGGCTCCTTTTTCCATTTTGTTTTGCAAAAGGAGTATTTCTTGTACCTTCTTGGTTTTGAGTGTGGGCCTTGGCTTAACCACAGAAATGGATATTTCCCCAAATGCTTGACCTTTGTTGAACACCTTCCTTTTTTCATACCTCCTTTATAACATGCCTGGAACCATTTGCATGAACTCAGCAATTTATTCCCATCCTGTTGAAGGTGAAAGTTGCAAATGTCAACTCATATTTGACTTCTTGGCCAATTGCTGGACTACAGGAATTTATTCTCTCAATGTGAAGCAGGCTCTCAGACAAGAAAAAGTGGATAGGAAGTGAGCACAATATAGTTATACGAAAGGTTTTGCATATGATATTCAAGATTAGATTAAACCGATAGCACATTGTGAAGCTGGTGTACTGTAAGAGAAGTGATCCTAAGAGAGTTTTCTAAAGCAGGTGGGATTGATCACCTTCTGAATGTACTTGTCAGTCTTCATCAGTGATCCAGAGAACCTAGACAACTGCCTTATACTGAGTACTCAGTTGTGATCAGATTGCCTGAAAACAGCATCTCAGTGGGCTATAGAGGAACTTGGGTACCCAGCTGACATGTGCCCCTCACATGGCAGACATGCTCGTACAAGTATCTGACTCTGCAACTGAATCCCACTGCTAACTTTTACATGGTGAAAGCTGAAAACTATCCCACTTTAAAGACAGATCTTTATCCTAAAAAGCACACTGTAGTTCACTGAATCCACTGAATTTCTAGCTCTCCATGTTTTTCAGTGCTTTGAGAAGGAAGGGAGTTATTACTGATCAGCCAAGTCTTACCTTGTCATTAGCTACAGTTCAGGTTACACCTACAAACCCCAGTGCTCACATAATGGGAGAACAGTCATCCGCTGGGTTTGTCGATTAAGAGACTGTAAAGCTTAGAAACAAGATCAGGGATCTGATCTCCTGCATAACACAGGTCTTACTGCAAGCTCTGATCACTCATCGAAGCCAGAGTCTATAAAGCTATGACTCCCATGAATCAACCAGAAATAGGGAATGACTTTTAGGAAAAAGCATGAACCCTGATTTTAAATTAGCCTGTGACGGAGATTTCTCCATAGCAATTTGTGAGTTGTTCCAATGATTAATCCTTTCACTGTTAACATTCATCTTCTTTCTGCTCTGAATTTGTCAAATGTCAGCTTATAGACATTAGATCACATTGTAGGTTTGTCCCCAAGAGCAGTGAACCCTTTATTGTTCCAATTCCTGCATGGGAGGAACTTACAAGGTATCATCAAGGCACTGTTTAATCTCTTTTCCTATAGCCCAGAAAGATTGAACTCCAAGTCTTCCACCACATTTCAATTCTTTTGGTCATTCCCCGAGCTTTTTTCTGAATTCCAATTGTTTGAAATTCCTCTTAAAATGTGGTCACCAAAGCTGGACAATCAAGCCAGAGACAGTATAATCTCTGGGCTCCAACTCAGCATTTCTGTGTTTGTTCAATCTCTTTGGCTTCATTTGCTTTTGGCTACAACTTTTTATTTATTCATCCGTGGTCTTAGTCATTGTTTTCCATAGCATCCCCCTGCCCATAGGTGAAACCATTTGTCTTTGTTGTTAGAGATTTACTCTGTCAGTGATGTGCTGTCCTTGTTAGTTGCTGTTACTCCTGTATTTATGCTATCAACTTTATTAAATATATTTTCTTTCCAGGTCATGATTAAAAATGTTAAATAATACAAGGTCAAGATAAAGGTCTAGGACGTTTTGGGATCCTGTTTGATGACGTTTCCCCAGTTACACTTACATTTGAAACTTGTCATTGCCGGCATTTAACCCGTGTTCAACCATGTGCTGTGATGTTTTTCCCATTGTTTGTGTCTGAGTCAAAATGCCACGTATAAGCAATTCAGATGCTCTCTGGGAATCTCTTAGATGAGCAGTATGGTCTTTACTGACCAAACCTGTGATTTCATCAATAGCAAGTTATATCCTGTTATAATATTTTATATACCAGTATCTTGACAGAAATAGAAAAAACATAAACTGCCCTTCTCTGTCCGGTAGCTTTTCTTTTCCTTTTCAACAAGAGCAGTCTTGTTCCTCTTCTTCTGCAAGACAAACACATAGAAGATACAGTTCCAAGTGACCTGCCACATTTTTCTGTTGCAGACTCTCCTGCCTTAGCGATCTGGCTGCTAACACCCCTCCACACTGGGAAAATTGTCCTTTTCAGAGCACCGGTGCACAGATTCGAGATGGAAAGCTCTGCACTCTCCCCTCACCACCACGTCTGTTAATGGCAGTGGCTGTGGTCAGCATGCTTGGTGCTGGTCTCGGCACTGCTGCTGTTTGCTACATGTCTGCTGCTGGGCCAAAGGCGCCTGATGCCACCACGAAGTCCCTACTCCTGCAAAGGACTTCACCTAGGGATGCTTCGCTACCACAGCTCGCTCAGCATCACTGCTGCACCTTCCCCTTCTGTTGCCACAGCAAATGCCGACCTACCTGCTTTACTCCGTCCCGCGCCGAGTTAATCATTGATTAACAGCCCTGTGGAAATGCAGAGCATTGTGAGAGCAAGTGGTGTTAACATAATTAAATCAGTGTTAGACCAGAGCCCTGCTTAAATTTACAGCTCTGTGCTAAAACATGCCAAAAGGACTGTCACAAAAGAGGCTGGACTTCTGGTGTACGCTCAGTTTTTAAGAGGACAGGAGGCATAGTAATGCTTTGGTAGGGTAGTTTGAGTAATGTGTAGGATTATGAAAGCAGGGGGATAGAAAGAATACAAAATATCAATATTATTTTACTACCTCCCTATGTCATCTCAGCTCCCAGCCAGCAAAATCACTGAAGTTGAGGCAGTGATACCAGGCTTAATTTGATAAAGAACATAGGTAAAAACAGAACAAAACAAAACAAAAGAAAACAGCATGTACTATATATGTAGTAAATTACTAAAAGGAGAAGGAAAATGGCAGGAAAAAGTAAAAGATATATGGATTATTAGTGCAATTGAGTAAAATAAGCGGGGAACAAAAAAAAAAGTTATAGACAATCCATAGTTTGTTTTAAAATCCTGAAATTGTATTTTTGAGTATTTTTGGTCCTGTGAGCCAGCTGGGCAGCTGGGTATTTTACAAATCATAGTCTGAATGTGAGAAAACAGTGTAGTGAAGCAGTGCCGTTACAGTCATCTGCTTCTGCTCACATGCTTTTATCATAAGGCTCCTACTGTACTGTGAATCCTCGCTGGATCTGCAGCGAACGTCACTATCTTCAGGCTCTGTTTACTGCAGCTTCTGAGTATTGTAAATTCTGCAGGCTTACAGGAAGGGTGCCAGAGGCTCTGGGAGTCTGGGCTTGGTTAAAATTTGTGGTGAAGGGAAGGGAGAAAGGAAAGAAAAGGGAGATCTCCATCTGGGGTAAATTAGGATAGCGCTACACCAATCTACAGCAGCTGAAGACCACTTTAAGGAAAAGGGATAGGCTGAGAGCTCATGGGGGTTTGCACAGTGGGTCCCTGGTGAATAGCCAGCCAGGTGATGTTTTCACCTTGTTGTTTGGTTTAGCTGAGAATGCTGACTGAAGTTCGTGGTTTTATTTTGGTTTTGTTTCTAGCTCCCCACTGGTATTGACAGAGCGATGCCAAGAAAAAAAGTTCTACTTGTAAACCAGTTACTTGCTTTATTCCAGGTATAAGTTTGGACTGCCCCATTTGAGGTGGGGTAGGGTAAGAAAGGGTGAGTTCGAGGTGGGTAATATATTTTTCCTGGATTTAGAACGAAAGAAGTAATTGGCAAAGTTTTCAGGAATTTCAAATATTGCAAACTCTAGGATATTCTTACCTGGAGTTTGTTTTGCAGTCATTTTGTCTCTTAAGGGAAAATAATTAAAATACTAAAATGGGCTATAATCCCACATTCCGCCCTTCTTCTGCCTTTTTTTCAAATACACTCACCATAACCTTTATGTTATCAAGGGCAGCTCAAATTTTCCAAGACATTAAGATAGTTTTGGGGCATGTCCGAGTTCTGGCATCCCCTCCTACATATGTGTGCTGGGGGCTCAGGTGCCTACAGCTTGGGAAACATTTACTGTTTAATAAGTTTCATGCGTTTTGTGAGCAGCTGTTCCCCTCGCCTCCTTGCCACCATGAGGACACCTTCGCAGAACAGGTGCAGCAAGCGGGGTAGTTCTGTTGTCCAGAACAGGTCCTTCAGGAGCCAGCTGGATGTCTCTGCAAGTCTGCTGCAGTGGTTCTCAGCCCTATGGGAGAGCAGGTAGACATTTACAGATGTTTTCAATTATTTCCATTTTGTCTGGGGCAATCCATGACCATTCCAACCCTGCAGAATCAAATCCCATTCATAACAGTCAGAGTTACACCAAGGGCATTGTGGAGAGATTCCAGATTTACAGTAGTACAACCGAGAACAAAACCTTGCTGGAATATGCAGTCAATTCAGTTTCGTATCTACTGTCACTTGGAGTGGATGGGTCTCTTTAGGTAGCTAAGCTCAACAGGTACGCAAAGTTGAGCTTGCAAACCAGCATTCACAATCTCTCTCCTTCCTGGCAATGAGGCCAGACTTGGTGCAGCATCTCAGGAGGATGCAGACTCAACAAGACTACTGTATTTTCAGCAGCTGCAGTATTTTCTTGTGGTCAGCAATGGCTTATCTGAAAGGGAATTTTAAGATTACAACTGGAATGCTTCAACTAGGATTCATCGGTCTGTTTCTCTATGAGATGCTATCCCTATAAATACGACAAACAATCTGGAGTGATTTGGTAAGCCTGGATCTCAGTTTCTCTGAGCTTCTACAGAGCTCAACTGGGCATCCGTGTTTGAGGCTATTTGCTATCAGGGTGACTTCCCACGAGCTTGTTGCACCTCAGACCTGATGCTGGTTTCAGCAGTCACCAAAGCCACCTTTTTCTTAGTTAATCTTTTACTGGTGTCACATGCACTCATATAACAGAGCTTTATTTTTCTTTATTTCTCTTTTTAATTTTTACTACTGAAATACCCTGTTAGACATTTCTAAATGTAGAGCTTTTATATATCATCACAGACACATTAACAAGTGTGCGCATCTGGCCTAAATTAGACCACCTATGAAGGTGGCCTACAAAATCTAGATATTACCAGAGGAAACATTGGAAAAGGCAGTTTACTACCAAGAAGAGAAACATTTTAAAGCCAGCCCACCAGCGAAGAGACCCTGGCAGCCCATAAAGAATTCTTCAACAGAGAGTGGAAAGTGCATATAAAGGACAGATATTGATCCCACTTCTACCAGATGTAATTAACTGTGTTGACCTCGGGGTATTTACCCTAACATTACTGTTCTGGGGCTGAGTGAGACACGGGCAGAAGGCAAGATGCAGTTCTGAGACCATGTGAACCCATTGCAGATACGTACTGAAATGTTGCCTGCAAGAAGGGAAAACCATTAGAAAAAAAAAAACAAAACTTCAAGAAACTTCTTGAGAGCATTGAAAACCTGTGTCTCTCCGCTAGAAGTAGCAGGCTCTAACAAATGTAAAGATTTGTGGCTACATATAATACTCCAAAAAATAAAGGAAATGAAAGTAAAGATGTATACATTTAAAGTATTTCCTATTTCCTCTCTACAGAGCTGAGAAGTCTTGATGCTTACCTCACATACCAGAGCAGAAGGACCACATGCTGTCCTATATAAACACTGCCAGTCCAAGTTCTGATTTTATAGAGTTCGGGTTTGGCTCAAGAAATTAAGACTGCCTGCAGCCCTATGCTTTCCCACTTGGCTGTATCACCAGTGTGCAAAGCTAAATAGGAATAACAACTCCCACAAACAAGGTTTTATCTCTGTGCTACTGAAAAAAAAAAAAAAAGGAGTGTATTATGTTATGGCAACCTGAGAACATAAACTGAAGATCTTAGCATACACTGCCAATGTTTTTGCAGACTGCAGTTAGAGATCCTGTTACATGTCTGGTATTCCTTCAGTTAAATCATCACAAAGGATCTGGTGCTTAGTGCTTAGCTATTACTACTGCTTTTAAAACTATTTAATTGGTGGAATGTTTGGAATATGGCTTGAGGTCGGTGCGTTCTTCCTCCATGTGGGATGAATGCAGAGTGGTCCAGCAGCGGTGGTGGGAAGCACAATAAAGGTGAGGTCTTTGGGGAATCCCTACTTTGATCTTCTTCTACGGTGTCTGGGTGCCTCATCCTACATGACTGATGGGTACTTTTGGGTCCCCCATGAGCTTTCTGCTAATCCCTCGGGACAGAGGTGCAGTGCCAGTAGCCAAGAGGCACAGGAGCTGACACAGCAGCCTGCTAAATGTAGCCCGAGTGATTGCTGAGGTGAGAAGGGGCTTTAGGCCATTAGCATCACTCTGTCTGGACAGTCACTCTTGGAATCTTCATGACTACTTAGGCTCCCCCGCTTTGTGATCATGGCACGGGTGAGGGAAAAACAGTGAAGAAGCAACTTAAGCTCCTTCAGGGGAAGGCGTAAGACGCTGCTAGGAAGAATCCACCGTGAGAAAAGTTTATTTCTAAGCCTTCCCAGCCAGTAGTTTGTTTATACCAAATACCTGATAAGTCAAAGGGATATCCCAGGCCTAGGAGTCTAATGAGCTGATGTGGTGAAGACACGCTGGCACCTGAAGAGAAAAGCGGTTACCTCCTGTCCAGCCGCTTCGGACTGTCCAGTCCAGGCTCCGTGGTGCAGCTGCCTGCGGTGGCCACCAGCACAAATCAAGACGAAGGGCTGAGCTCGCACCCCTGGGTCGAGGGCAGGAGCGATGCTTCCATTCTGCCATGGAAGCGTAGGGGTTACACTGACTGACCCGCTGCCTTGTGCTGTCCTGAACACGAGGCACTTCCCCTTGTGCTCCTCCAAAACCCTGCATCCACTGGTGATGGTGGCACCATGCAAGCAGGCTCTTGCTCTGTTCCTCACACCGCAGCCCTCTGCTCCAGCCAGAATGGTGTGCGTCTCTTTGCTGTGAGTAGGGAATAAGGCAGTGGATAACCCACTGGGCCAAGGATAGGACTGGAAAGGACATTCGCTTTACCCGTTCTGCTTCAGGAGTTGCTGGTTCTTAGTGGGGAACATGAAACAAGAAACAGACAAGTGCTTTCATTTCAGCAGTCGCTGTGCTGCTACCAGACTCGCCTCTCTTTTTTTTTTTTTTTGTTTAGACAAGGTCCTGGTGCAGACCCCAGCTCCCCCACTGGCTTTTTCCTTCTGTGATGACCCCAGCTAAATATAAGGATAAAAATCCTTAGGTTGAAAGAAAAAAAATTGAATCTGGAGCCCTACTTTGCCATCATTCAGCCATACATTTCCTTCCAGGGTTTAGAGAGCAAGAGAAGCCCATCTCCTTCCACAGGTGGCTCACACAAGAGAAATGCATACAAGTAATCCTAGTCTGAAATACTGCCTGCAGTTAATATTGACTGTGGCCCTCTCTGAAGTCAGTTTTCTGTGAGTTGCGACAGCAAAATTTGTCCTGATCTTGAATGCCAGCTGAGTCCAGGTTCATGGGGAAGGAGGAGATCCAGCAGTGATTCCTACCTGGGGCAGACACGAGGAGCTGAAGCCTAACAGTAGAGGAAGAGGGAACCACATGCTAAGATAAATTTGATCACTTTAATGCCTGGGAAAGGGGTAGCAAGCACAAGTGGGGATCAGCATGTGCTGGAGGCAGTTTTTTGAGGAGGGTGAGGGAAATGTCTGTGATTTTACCAGCCGATTTAACCAGAGTAGACCCAACTCTGCAGGACATAGCTGGGGCAGGGAGGCAGCAGTGTGACAGCTAGGTTCTGCCCCATCGGATGTACAGAGACTGTGGTAGGGTGTGGGATGGCCGCGTAACCTTCTCATCCCAGCTGGTTGCATTAGTTGCAATGAAACGTTACCTCTTCTTGACCTAATTTGTATGCATGTGTGATGATCTTTAAAGGAAACCATTATTTTCATGTGGGAAGCAGGACAAACTTGTGTATCCTTCAAGCATTTGCCTCATTCCTTGTACAGGTCCAGGCTCGATGGCCTGTTGATACCTGTGAGGGCTGGGAAGCTGATCCCAACGTCCTCTCAGCCCCAAACCATCCCACTTTTGAAGACAAAATTCAACCACATTGACAGTGCCAAGCTGTCCCCAGCTCCTGGGCCCCTCAAATGGAGCAGGGGAGGGAAACCCCCAGCTGGAGCAAGAGGACCTGGTTTCTAACCCATGTGCCAGCAGCATAGACCTGGAGACCAAAGACTGCTGTGTGTGAGAGGAGGGCACTTACCGTCCTCACTGGTGGCTCACTGTTATTTGCACTGCTCCAGGTGTGTGAACTCCGAGTCCTATTATCAACTTTTAGATATTTCTTTAAATGTCATCCTCCTAAGCCTTCACAGCAAAACGTGCACTGCCCATTGCCATCAACTTCAGTCAAACAGGGGCTGCCTTGCTTGATTGCATGGGCAGGCAGAATTGGCCTCAATTTAGCTGTTTCAGATATTTTACTGGCCTGTGCTGTATTTTTCATCAGTGTGTACTGCACAGCAAACACTGGAAATAATTCTTGTTTGAGAGCTTGGAAATCTCCCAGGTTGATTGTATGAAATTACACACAGGAGCGCACAGCAAAATCTTAGCGTAATTGGTGCAAGACCTCCCCAAACTGGTGTCGGAGCTGCTTTTGCCCTTGGGTTATAACTCCCAGCTGAGATGCAGGGTGCCAACGCAGAATCAGTTTTTCTCCAGTGAAAGGTCCCCAGGCTCCTGTTTGCATGACTCAGGTCACACTGACAGCCCCATCTACACTCGGGTGCTGATGGCTGCCCCGTAATTGCTTCAGAGCTTCATTAACATGACAGCCTCTTGGAAGAAGAGCAGCACAGGTCGTACGAGCAAAGTCAGGATCCTGAGCTTCCCTTGGCTGTCCTGGGCAGAAGAAAACCCCTCTTCTGCTCTCACTGCTGAGGACCTTTTCCACCACACCATGAGAAACGCAGCCGCTTGCCAGGTAAGCAACACCTTCAGCTAGTTGATTTAAAATACATTCATTACTGTTCTGCAAGAAAAAGAGAAAATAAAAGGCTTTGCTCATTGCTTCCCTAGCTTTGCTGTTTGCGTTTGCAAGACAGGGAGGAGGAGGAGGAGGAAAGCTGTGGGTATCAGACGTGGTATGCTCTTCCTCCAGGCCCCGTCCAGACCCTGCTCTGTGCAGCAGTGTCTGTCACCGAATGAAGCAATCCCCAATGTCGTGTTTGGAGGTGAAGGTCAGCTAATTGGCCTTAAAGCTCGTCTAGAATTTTTTTAAAATAGTTTAGTCTGTTGCGTGTCCCAGGCCACTGAGTAATCACCTCGCTGCTGCCATATTGAGGCTGGTTACTTATAACGGGGTAAAGCATGCCTCACTTGCTCTGACTCCTGTTTTGTTTCCCTGGGTGGAAGTTTCTGGCTTTTTGTGCCTTTCTTGCTGAGCACAATGGCTGGCCAAGACCCTCCATTTCTCCTGGTGAGGGTCCTTACCCACGCTCAATTTTCTTTCTGGTAAACTGAACAGCCCAAGACTCACATAATTCTCGCTGCAGGAACTTCTCCTTACCCTTGCATTGTTTGTGTATTTTCTGTTGCCTCTACGATTTTTCAAAAGCCCTTTTAAAAAGCTGACATTTAACTGGAATACAGCTTTGTGGTATTGATCTCATCAAATCCGCATGAAGAGGTAAAATCGCCTTCTTTGTTGCAATCATCATTCTCCTGTTTAAATGTCCGAAGGTCATGCAACTCCTCTTGCTATGTGCTTTGGGAGCTGCTCCTCAGCTCTGGCCCTAAATCATCTCAGGTTTACTCCATACACAGGCAGATACAAATCAGGCTTTATTAACATCTATTTTGTTTGGATGGATCCTGATTGCTTTGTATAATGGTCTCATTATCCACTCTTCTGCGCATACTGGGACCACCTACAGACCTTATCAGTGGTGGCTTTAGGGTTCGTTCCAGATGGCTAATGGCCACAGCAGGCCACCAGCAACACATCCATCCTACTTTTTTGAGCAGTGCCCACTAGGTGTTGGCAGACCCATATAACACGCTGCTTCTGTGTGCTGAGGCACATTCAGTGGGATGCTGGCGGTGGTATGGCCTTGGAGGCTGCTGGCAAAGCATTCTCACTAACGAACCTCTCCAAATGAGTTCAGAGGCTGATTATCTTTGGGAAGTGCTGCAAGGCTTTCCATTTCCAAAAGGCCTTTCCATCCCAATGCTGGACACTCTTGCTTCAAAACCCCAACTTCCTGTGCAAGAAAGGATTTTCCCCAAGTCAGTAAAAAATGCAAGTACAAATTATTTTAAAAACAAAACCCTGCCCTGTGTTGAAATATCTCCCCCGAAAGGGTAGAAACATTGGAACATCATGTCATTTTTTTTTTTTTATTGATTTCAAGTGAAAGACGGTCAGAAAAGTCACAGATGTCAGCAGCTTAAAGCTCTAAATACAAAGAGACCAAATCGAAGCTAAGTTTCAGGAAGAAATGCAATTCGAGAAGCATTGCTGCTTTGTGTTGCTGCAGTTTTGTCTGCACTGCAGGAGCAGAAGGCTCCTGTACCTGGCAGCCCCAGGTAGCAGCAGCAGGAGCCGTGGGCTCTGGAGCACAGACTCTGGGTGTGCAGAGACCTGAGTTCTGTCAGGAGGACTGTGCTGAGCAGTAATTATTTTTACAGGGAAAAAGTGGTTTCTGGAAGCTCCTCTCTGCAGAAGGGAGCTCTCCTTCCTCTCTGCTGATCGCTGCTCCTGTGTGCCAGGGAGTGGGCAGGGAGAGTGGGCGGACGGTGTAAAGAGCTGAGAGCATCTCAGCAAATTATCTGCAGGCTTCAGGTGAGATGTCGATCAGAAAGTATCGCGGAGCAGGAGCTGTTTCTCGTATTTAGATAACCAAGGCTTGATGTGGGATT
Organism: Anseranas semipalmata; assembly: GCA_013399115.1. NCBI lineage: Eukaryota > Metazoa > Chordata > Aves > Anseriformes > Anseranatidae > Anseranas > Anseranas semipalmata. The sequence continues at coordinate 129,235 of VXAA01005483.1, forward strand.
TTATGAGGTTTCTATACTGTTACTGGAGCGCCTGGTTCCCACTAAGTAGAGACTGCAAAAAACAGAAGTAAAACCTCCCCAGTGGGGTTTTGAAGTGTTTATATCAGGCTGGTACTGTTTTGGTCCTTCCAAACTGTGTGCCTAACCAAAGCCCAGAGAATTCAATGGAAAATCCCACAGCTTTCAGCAAACATCGTGTTGAGTCACGTTAGATCTGTAGCCACAACAGATCCATGGGAAGAATATGGTTTGCTTTCTCCTTCATCCAAACGTTAGTTTTTTTCTTCTCTCTTCTGGTGAGTGGGAAACTTAAGTCAACGCTATTTCCAGGTATTAATGTGACACACTCCTTTTACTGTGGGTATAGCATCATGTCTCAGAAATCCCAGTGAGCTAACCCATGTGTCATGATGGAGAAGCAACTTCTGGCCTTCAGGAAATACTTCTCTGTATGCCAGTCTTTTTAGATAACTGAGGACATCAGGCTGCCCACAGAAAAGGACCATATCAGCTTGACGGCATTTTCAACTGGCAAGAGGGAAGACTTGCTGGTTAAACATTTTGAAGGTTGACGTTATTCCTAGATCTCAAATGCTTTGGACTCAATGTCCCAAGCAACTACACCTAAAAGCACTGCCCACTACAATAAAAGGAAATTAGAAACACTTCAGGAAACTGGGAGAACATCTGGGTTTTCAAAGCAAGGCCCAAGCAAAGAGAAAAAGGAAAACAACACATTCAAATCAAGGTGTGAAGCTGCTGGGTCTTGGTGCTGTCTGGAGCAAGGGGGCTGGGTAGGGACCCACAGGTCCCTGGGTCTGCTGCCGACTGTCTGGCTGACCTTGGGCCAGCGCCTGCCCCTCTTCCCTTCCTTGTTCAAAGAGCCAGAGCTATCTCTTACAAATATTTGCCTAGGTAATGCCCACCACCAGGAATCAGACGTCGAACTTGCCCCTCATTCTTCTCCTTGTTTAAAGTCTGTAGGTGTTATTTCCTCTTCCAAAGGGCAGTGCACAGGGCTCATTGTCCTACGGGCAGCACCAGGGGACACTAAAAGGCATCACGCTTAATCAGTGACCATGTAGACTACGTTTCACATTTTTTTTCTAGCCTTGTCTCTGAGGTATCAGGGTAAGTGAGAGGTCAAACAAGCCTTCTCCAGTGGCTGAGGTCTCGGTGGGAGCTGCCTGTCACAGAATTACAAACTCCTCTGGGCATGCTGGGCTGTGTCTGCTCACCCATCCAGGCTGGAAAGCTATACCTGGCATGTGCCCCTTGGCATTTGTCGTCTTACTCCAAAGCATTCCCTTTTCCCCAAAGAGCCCAAACCTTGTGGAGTATCCATTAGTGGCATTTTGCATGAGCAAGGCTAGCAGGATCAGGCCACATGACACCAACATGAAGGAACAGCTTTCTTGTGATCTGGAAAACTGATCTGGTGATGCCACTGGCTGAAATGCCATCTGGGATGGCTTCCCTGATGGGGAAGGAGTATCGCATGTCCTCTAGGAAGGATACAAACATTTCCAGTTGTCAATCAGCCGAGGTGGATCATTTACTCACTCTGGTGCAACTTATCCTCTGAAAGACAGAAACCAAATGGCGTGCAGAAACATTGCAACAGAAAGGGATGAGGCTGATTTTTATACAGAGTCCATGAATAAAACTTCTTTTTACGTGAGCTACCACTGAACCTTAGAAATCTTGCCCATCAGATGAGAATTCTAGAAATGATCCTACTGAAGAGGCTCAAATTTCTAATGCCATCATTTGAATGGTCTGATTTTGAGATGCCCCGAGTACCCAGTACCTCCTCGTCTATACTCAGCACTTCTGAGAAATCCAGCCACTTAGCCAGGTGGGTTTCCATTCTAGGAACACATTAAAAGTCACGTTCCACTTGCTCAGCAGTTAGCATAGTGCTTCACTTACCTACCTTATAAAAGCTAAGGCCTTGAGTTCGTTGTGGTCTGGTGGAGACTACTATCTATGTCCTCAGCTAAGGTAAATTGGTAACCTGTGGCTTTACACCAGCTCATGACAATGAAAGATCTGTCTCCAGGTTGTCATCTGGAGATGATACTCAAGTCATTACACACACTGTTTTTAAATACAACTTCCAAACTGCATCACTTCAGCTGCCTCAAACTTTAACCTTGCAATCTGATTTGAGTAGCTGCAGATTGTTTGGGACACGCTCCAGGGAGTGCTACAGCTGACGCTAGTTACGTTTTGTGTTTAAACCATCCTTCCTACATGTACAGAGATAATCTACTTATCTGAAGATGTGTCTGTAAGTTGTGAGGCTGCACGGTGGTGAGGAACAGTCTCCCTGATCCTAGTAGTGTCAGACAATGCAGAAGGTACCCAGATGCACTTATGCAAGACTTACCCCATTATAAATCCACATGGGGCTAATCTTGATTTATAGCTGAGCAAATGGTATCAAAGTCAAGCTCCTGCTCTGTCTTGCTTGTGGTTATAAGATTCGGGTTTGCATCTCCTTGTGAACTTTAACCTCTAAAGATTTACTCATCCTTTTTTTTTTTCTTTCCTGTGCATTTTTTTTCCCCACAAATTAATCCAACGGGTTGTCATTTTCTTTTAAATGTTGCAAATGACCTTGCTTATTCTGATGGGCTCTGAACAATAGCACTCCATGTCTTGCACTCATTCTCCATCCTAGGGCTGTGAGTCATTACAGTTATGAAAGACAGAACATTGAGTCACTGGCTGTCAAACATCTCTGTGGTGAGGGATGGAGTCTTTCAAGAGCCCCTCTCCTGGTAATCATTACTCTTCTGTATTTACATTGCAGTAGGACCCTGATCCCAAGCTGGAGCCAAGGCTCTGTTCATGAAGTGCAATGCAAACACACTCGTGTTACCATAGTTCTGCCCTGACAAGCAAGTATGGGACCAATTTGGGACTGTTGACATCTAGAGAAACTTTCTTCCAAGGGTCTTTACAGATACTGGTTAATTAAACCTTGCAACAGCTGCGTTTGTTAGCAGAGAGTCAGTGTATAGAGCAGTAGTTGGGCTGGTCATTGCAACACTGACCTAGGGCTTGGCTTTTGCTGCTCCAAGTCCCTGTGTGTGTCTCACCACGTATTTCCTATGGGACCTTGCATAAGTCTACAGAAAGTGTTGGGCATCTGAATAGCCCTGAAATCTGGGCCTTAGTTTAGGTGTGCCTCACAGTCATCTCTGGAGGGGAATATCAACATTGCCCCTTTCACAGCCTGGGTGAGAAGAAAAAAACCCAGACCTGACATGTTCAATGGCAGAGAAACCCTGAAAGTGAAAGTGTTTCTGGCAAATGGGAACTGCAGTGAACATGGTTTGAGGTCACTGACTACGTTCCCGGTGAGGCCAAGCTGAGGGTGTAGGACCTGAGATCCTGATCGGTCCTATGTGGCTGTCTGTCTGTCTGTCTCTGATCAGTCCCATCCAGGCACCTTGCAGGGCATCTAAGGCCCTGTGCGTGGGGGTGCCAGGCACACAAATGGCTTTGGCTCCTGATGCTCAGGCCCTGATGCCACTCGTCCACTTTGCTGGAAACACACCCCATGAGGTGACATGATTTTCCAGCATCAGCAAGAGAGCCAGGGTTAGGACCACTCTACCCGTGCTCAGATTGGTGTTACCACGCTCTTTTCCCAGCACAAAGCACCTCTTTGCTCAATCTGGAATACAGTGCCCTCAGGGCCATACCTGGACCGTAAGAAGGACTTTCTCCTCTGCCATCCCAGGCCCCAGAGGTGAGGTGGTTTCTGGATGGAGCATGACCTGTGAGGGTATAAAAGTCCTTCCCCAAGTCCCTTCTGCATGTCCCAGCAGTGACACCAGCTGAAGTTTGTTACAGCGGCCTCTCACGCGGCTTGCAGCGTCTCCCACCCCGTCCCCTCCTCAGGCAAACTGAGCTTTACACTGCTGCTCACAGGATCCAGTTCTGTGCCCAATCCTTCCTGCACTACCCCCTGTCCCAGCAGACCAAGCACGAGCTTCAGTGGTGCCCACTTTGAGGTTTGTACAGGTGTCGCTGGCAGTGCAGACTCAAGGTCTGAAGCTGTTCGAATTTCCCTGTATGGGTTTGTTTCATTAGGTCAGGTTTGCACGAGTGCCCCAGGAGCTGCTGATGCAGGAGGGAACAAAAACCCTTCACAGCTGCCTCTCGGCACAAGTCTTTGGCAGCCAAATATTCGCAGACCTTTCTCATCTTTGCTCTGACTCTGCTGACGCTGGTGTGAAATAGCAGAAATTCCCCGTGTGCTGGTAGAAAAGCAATTTTCTGCACAAGGTATCACTGCTGAGAATCCATTGCCGAGCTTCTTTCAGACACCTCATTCCAGCCCCATCATTCTTTAATGACTTATACTAATATTAATAGTCTTTTCTGGGTAAAGTGAAATACATTTTAACAAGTTGTGTCTGCTGCCCTCTGGGTCGGATATGTGATCCCTGACAATTTTTGCAGTGACATAGTGTATGACCAGAGGAGCCACGTGTATAATTGAATCTGTTTCTTTTTTAATATCCACACGGTGGTTGTCTTCTTCAGTTGACACAAATAGCAGCACTGCAGCGACAGACCTTCACATCTCCGTGATGAATGTGTCACCCCACATTACACCAACCTCAAGCTTTTGCTAACATCCACTTATGAAACCTTGCTCAAAGTCCACGGTGAATGGAAGATTATTATTTGAACACACCTTGCTCTACCACCAAAGGATGGCTTGAAATACCACTGGCCAATAAAGCTTGTCTGAACTATTTGCAATTAATAGAGTAACTGGAAAGAGAAGTGCTGTCCTGCTCAGGCAGCCAAGGGGGCTCCTCCCAGGAAGGTGGGTTTCTCTGCTTAGCTCTCCCATGCCTGCCTTGGGTTTACTCCCTGTTTTCAGATGAGTATGAACCTGGAGCAAGTTGTCCAGGTGGAGATGTTCGGGGTTCCTCAGTCACACCCCAGCCTTGAGGACTTGGTCCTCTGGAAAGGTCTTGCAATCTGCACCTGGAGGCAAAGTCAGGTGAGAATCCCCGGTCACTTTTCACAGTACTGATGATATTTAATGGAGGGGACATCTCATCATTTAACCCTCTGACATAGCATATATGTCTCTGCTCAGAGTTCAGGACACAGAAATGCTATTTCTTGATAAGGATGAAGGATGAAGTGCTGTAAAATAAACCTGCTCACGGTGTCTGAGAGTGGTAAAGAACTGCTCATTCTGGAAACTTGTAGTTAAGATGATAGAAGATGCAGGTGGTAGGCGTGTTATGGCAAAGGTTTCTTCAGATTCTAACTGGGCAGCAAATTAAATTAAAAAACAGAGTGACTGGAGGTAGTAGGCCTATAATTAAGTGGATGGGTGGATGCATGGCTTATCTGCTAACTTACGAACATTAAAGAATCCCCTGAAACCACATTAAAAAGTGTATACGGTTGAACTTAATTGCTCTTCTTCTGTCTTGTAGTTGGTGAAATTAAAGGGAATTTTGGCGTTACGAAAAAAAAATAAAGGGAGTAATTCTGGAAGAAAACTGTCAGTGTTCTGAAGTTTTATTGCACAACATGTAAGAAATATTCATCACTAGCTGGATAAATAGATTATTCTAATACAGGGCAGCACAATACATAAATGTTATGCAATAAGCAGGGTCTAGCTCCTCATAGTCTAATTCACATGAGTAATCGCAGTAAGACCACTGGCTCCGTCAGGACTTCTGACGCAAATATTATTTTGCACCAACCTGCGTCATTCCAACTAATTTTTCTGGAGCTGGCCTATTGGTAATTATTCACCTGGCCTTCTGAACCTCAGTGCCTGATTGCTGGGCTGATATCCTCCGCTCGTCCTCTCCCGCCACGCACGGGGGGCTCTGGGCTGAGGCAGCAGCAGAAGGCAGCTGCTGAGCAGCGCTGCGAGGAGCTGATGCTTTTCTGAGCCCAGGGATTTGAAATTAAGCTCTGAGCTTCGGCAAGCGTCACGCGCTTGCTGGCTGCGCGGCGCACCGCAGCATGCACAATTGCAAAGGGGAGAAAATCAAAGCGAGCCACAGGGAGATTGATCCTCGCTTCCCTGTCCTGAGTGGAAAAAAAAGACACTTTTGCTAGTTATCGTTTTTTTTGTTTGTTTTTTTTTCTGGCTCAGTTTTCTTTCCCATAGAAATGAGCTGTTAACCCTTTCTTGACTGCATTACCTTTAACATCTCATAGAGACTCGCTGCCTTCTGACTTCACTACCTTTCCTATCATCCTATCCCTCCACCTGCTGGGAGTGTATAACTAAAACAATAAAAATAAACCAAAAATAAGTGCACTTTTAGTGTTACATTTATGCTGGCCTTTAGGAACCAAGAAACAGCATCACACAGAAGCTTGCCTGAGTGCTTTTCTTCAGACTATAACACAGGAGAACGTTTTTCCATGCGATAAGGGGCACGTGAAAGGGATGCTTCACCCTTCTCCTTCTTATTGCACACCATGTAAGAGTCCTTAGTCTGAATCGAATTCTCTGTGACCCAGCTCTAAGTGTCCCACTTATTGAGCCTAAACCTCTTTACATTCCTCTACTCTGATCTGTTAATCCCCCATAAATCACCACCGTTTCTCGGCGGACTCAAGCCAGGGCTAAGATTTATGTGGAAAGGACCTGTCATTTCCCACCAGCCTTAACCTGAATCAAGCTGGGTGGGTGCTGGGGGATGGCAGAAACAGGAGGAACTGCGACACGACCAGGACTGCCTGGCGCGAGAGAGCCAAATGTTTGCTTTGCAGCCGATTGAGGGCTTGGGGCTGCAAACAGGAATGTTTCCGATCCCATTTCCATCAGCATGATCCCAGCAGGGAAGGGCCCCGAGGAGCTGAGCTGCGTTGCATCAAGCCGGGCGAGCTGCTTGCTGATGCCTGAGCCAGGCTGGGCTGTCAGATCACTGCTTGGGGATTCCCAGCCCAAAACGTGCACACGCAGCCGGCGTGGCTCTGGGGGCTCAGTTTGTGGAGAGCTGGGAGGTCTCAGTCCTTTGGTGCTTGGTGCCCTCCCTCGGCCCCCAGCCTCCTTTCCTGAGGCTGCACCATGACCCCACCGGGTTTCCCTCATGAGGTCTCCAGGACCTGCTCCAGCCCGGCTCCAAGGTGTTTCTGCCGGTCCTTGCACTCACTGCTCTCTTCCTTTCATTTGCCATGGAGATCTGCTTCATTTAACAGGGCGATGACCAAAGAGAGGAGCTTGGACTCTTCTGCTCTCTACACCAGGGGTGGGTTATCCTGCGACAGGCATGGGCATGAGCTCCAAAGGCTGTGCCCATGTGAGGAAGCATCTGAACTCCTACCAGCCTGTCGACGGAAACAGTTAATGCATGCAGAGGGAGCCCTTTTGCCCATTTCATTTAATTACACCAATGGCTGATTCAAGGTAGCATCAGAATATTGTGCCAGACCTAACACCAGGGACCTCACACCACAGATCATGGTATACGGACACAAAGATTAGCCAGTGTGTCCTGAGCAGGGGCATCTCCGTCATCTCTGTCATGGCTGTCTGGGCATGGTCCTGGGCAACCTGCTCTGGGTGTCCGTGCTTAACCAGAGAGATTGGTCCAGATGGCCTCCAGAGGTCCCTTCCCACCTCAAACCATCCTGTGATTCTGTGATTCTGCATTCGCATGGATGCCAGCAATCAAACTCCTGCAAGCAAACACTCCCTGCAGTCACATGGATGGGTTTAGTGTGTGATAAAAGGCATATTTTGGATGAACATTTAGTATTCTTGAAAACTGAATGGGGCTATTCAGGGCCTATCTGCACAGACATCCAGAGCTTGTCTGGGGTAGGACTTTGATGCTGGTTTAAGTTGCATCTATGTGGTGGGAGTCGAGCTGGCTGGGCTGGAGCTGGCAAGATGTGGTAGTGGAGACGTGGCATTAAGCAATGCATCAGCAGCCACCAGCTGTTCCCGAGATGTGCATCTTCATTTTATCCCATAAAGGGTATAAATAATAATTAAAAAAGCCACCTGTGCATGAACCACTTGGGTTGAATCTCTCTCTCTTTTTGGCAGCGTGTGTTGTGCTGTCTCCCTGGCCTCATCCAGGCTGACCTTGACACCTGGAGCAAATGAAATTATGGCTTTTGCTCAGGATTTTCATTGACGTGACTGATCAGAGTGTGCAGGACAACCCAGACATGTTCCTCTGCAAGTTTTGTGACTTTAAAACCTTGAGCTTGATCCACGAGAGGTGTCAAAAGACACATGCAGGTGAAAGGGAAAAAAAGGCACCTGTAACGCAGGGCCCCATGGCTGTTGTCTCCCCACTCCAGGGCGGTATCAGAGGACTGCAGAAAACCAGCCCTTCTTCTGAAAACACCATTACCCCACCAGTTCAGCAGCTCTGGTGGGCAATTAAACAGTGGCAGCAGTTGTCCAAAACACCCCATGTATTGGTCAACTGTGGTGGCTGGGCCATGGTGCCTGGCAAGCTGCTAGGGGTCCAGTGCTAACGTAGATTATTTTAGCGAGGACACAGTTACAGTTATTACCGTACCCCTTCTGCAGCAGTCCAGCTCTCATTCAGTGTGAGTTCCTACCTGGAAGCAAAATTTCACATCCTGCTCTAGAATTTTGGTTGCTCCTGGTTAAATACCCTGAACAGTTAGTTTTTTTTGAGCTGTGAGATGATGACGGTATGTTTCAGAAATGCATGAGCATTCAACATTTGTTCTGCTTTAGGAATTGCTTCTCCGGGCACTTTGGATAGATCAGCTTAGAAAAATGCATCTTAGCTACCCTTTCCATACCACTCTTGCCCCTGTTGTCGTTGCTTTGCAGGTCGGCCTTTCAGTTCAAACTCTGTTCTAGTTCTGCCAAATCACTTTATTCTAATTCCCATGAATGAAATCTCAGTTTTCGTTTCTAGTGCTTGTTAACAATGACAATATTGTATGGCAATATTGATGGGCTCCCGGTGAAAATGCTTTGCTGGGTAAGGCTGAATGCAGCAGAGTGAGAAGGAGAAGAAACTGCAGAGGCGAGGAAGAGCCGGAGGAGCAGTGGCAAGGACGTGCTCTTGGGCTGATGGCTGGCCAGACCAAGGCTGGGAACTCTGAGCACAGAAGCATGTTCAGTTCACGCTGTGTGTGGGAAACAGGGGCCTTTTATGTTCCTGGTAAATAAGCAGTGTGTGTCACATATTGTGTAACTCCATCATCCATTTGTTCTAAAAGAAAAAGAAAAAAGACTTAAAACAATAGCCAGAAAATGGTAAGCTGCTTTGTTTGTAGAATGAAATAACTGTACGATACACCAGGCTAACAAGCCTTTTAAGATATCACACGTTTTAAACCTGCTTTGCATCAGGCAAGAACCTCTGTGTACGCACAAAGCACCTGGATTTTGGCCCAGGTTTACGTGTTCTGCCCAGGGTGCTAGCCCACACTGCGCTGCACCCTGCAGTCCAGAGGTGCTGCACAGCGAGCTGCAGCGTGAGCTACACCCTCAGGAGCCACCATGGGAGGCAGCATCACCACTCCTTCAGTGCCCATCCCGCTGCCTCCCGCTCTGATGGTCAAAGACAGTGGTGGGGACAGCATGTCACCTGCAGGTCGCACGGTATCTGTAGGAACATCAGATGGCTCTGGAAACCTGCTTTCTGGGAACAGAGTATGAGCATATCTGGGAACTAAGTCCTGGAGGATTTCCGAAGGAGGACCAAGCCACCCTATGCTTCTCAAGGCCAAACGACCCCAGAGTGGAGCCAGCTAAGTGCCTTTTTCCCACCTCTTTAATAGTAAAAATGTCGAAGTTCTATTATATATATTACTATAGCTCCTTTAGATTTAATTTAAGCTACATGACCTTGCATTTGGAGAGGCTGCCCTTGTCTGTAATCTAATCAGCTCAGTCAAGAGGAATAGTTGGACAAGGATGAATGTGGACCCAGGAGCCAGAAATTAGATTGTGTGCAATTGCATCTGTGGATTTATAGCAGAAATTTACAGCAGAAGGGGGTGATTTTTATCTTCTCAGGTACCCAACAGGAGGAAAATTTAATGGCTGCCACATTTATTGCACGAAATCTGCAAAGACTCGTGGAGTTTTGTCATTAGATGGATAGAACAAGGATCCATGAGTCAATGAATTGGTTAATACACAAGTGGAAGAAAAATCTTGCTAAAACCTTTCTTTCTTAGTCAGTAGGATGGTGTTGTGATGAAAGCCATAAACAAGAGTGCAGGAAAATGTGAGGGATGGTTTTGCACCCTCTGAGCTCACCAAAACAAAGTTTTCCAAAATGCAGGTTGCACACTGCTGCTGATGTTGCTCCAAACCACTTCAGTGCCTTCAGCCTGGTGGGGACGTCGGGCTGCTTGGACCTCACCATGGGCCCTGCTCCTCCTGCCTCTGCCTTACCAGCGTGACCCCATCCTCCTGCCTGGGGCTTTGCTTCTCGTGCGGCAGAAACGATGCCTTCACCCTGGCACGGGCCACGGGGAAGACGCGTGCTCCCACTGTGATCTCAAATGCTAAATTCAAGTTGTTTGCCTTCCCTTCCTGTTGTGCTAGATGCTGTGCAAATCACCAAAACCAAACAAAAGCAAAACAAACAAAACAAAATCCCCCCAAAACTAGATCCCGTGCCAAGAGTTGAAATGTAAGGCCAGAGAGTAGGGGACACTCACGGGGAGATGGGGAGACACAAAGAAAGAATGAGGTGATGTTGTTTTAATATATTCCATGCAGGCTAAAAGACATTTGGGTTTGTGTATGAACTGCATGAGAAGTTTGTTTGTGCTGGCATAGGAGCCCCAAATCATTACGTTCACATTTCCAGCTCTGGGTAGTAATATTTTGAATATAAAATTAAGCAAATGTTTTGCTTTAAGTCACAAAGCCCAAGTCTATTCACATTAGGTTTTGGGAAACCTTTTTAAAAACAACATAACACAAGATTGCATCTATACTGCTTGGCAGTCTGCCTTTAATGGCAACCAGGAGGTTCATTGTTGTGAATTAGTTATTTAGTAGAGGCTGAAAGTGTGACAAAATAATGACAAGAGTTTTTTATTATTATTATTATTTGAAGAAGGTAAAAGCTCATAGTTAACAGCAGGAACGTGTTGTACAGTGTTAGAGGAGAGTTTGCACCAAGAGAGATGCAAATGTAGGAACCCAGCTGATGGGAAGTGAGAACAAGGAGAAAAACATGTAACAGGGGGGCAAAACAGAGCAGTGGGCAGTGGCGGAAAGACTTGTGATAATGAGGGATTTCTTTGTGCTATTCCATGAAAATCTCTCACACCACCTCGTAACTGCATGAAGGAGAAAAGGGAGACAGCTGAAGGAAGGGGCCGGTCTGATGGACCAAAAAAAGGCTTCCCCTGCTCTGGGTGTACGGGAGCGTGCTGCTTCCCTTTTGGACCCGGAGGGCATTGTTAGCATGAGCCACGGTCCTTGTGAAGGAAGTGAGCCCAAGAAATAACGAGCTCAAATGAAGGGGCTATTGGCACAATATCATGATTATTTGAGGAAATAATGTGATATGAAGATTAGCACACGCGATAATAAATGTTACATATAGCAGTGTTTTATGGTCCATTCTGTGTTGCTTAATATTATTACTCATTCTCTGTCAGGCACTATTAAGCTGAATTTTAAAAGGAGGCCCTTTGCCTCGCTCTAGTGCTGGCGGCTTTAGTGTATTGTTAAGCTTTACAGTCTCCGTGTCTCCATGCATAACGTAACACTTACTGGTTTGAACTGTAATTCAGTTTTATAATCTTTTACTACTGTGAGACATTGTCCCTTACAGAATTCCCATAACCTCAAACTCAATTTTCTCATAAAACAAAACAAAACAGTTGTTCCCTGCACTTTGTAATTTAGGGTAGCATACTGCCTCTGCACAGGACCTGGACATCTCAGGATCATCTTGTTTCTTCAAATTAAGAAACTACATTTTCCTTTGATGTCTGGAGTGGGAAGGGAGCAGGAAATCACTGGTGACTCTGCAGCAGCACGGTCGGGTGACATCGGTCCTTGCGCAGGTCTCTGGGATCCTGCACATCCTGTCATCCGCTCTCCTCCACAAGGAGTCAAATGGGACCCCATGCTGAGACCAAGCTCATGAGATGGCTCCAATCCATCACAGGGTCAGACATGATTCTAGTCCTGTGCAAAGGCAAAGAATCTGGGGAGGTACGAAATTTGGTTAGAAACTCCAACATATTAATCCTTGCCACATAGGTATGAAGATAATGCCAGCAGAGAAACACTGTATATTTTTAAAAGAAAGATAAAATATGCGTTTTATAAAAAATAAACTAGAAAAGCAGGGTGAGTCCTCTTCAGCCAGGGCCTTTGGGAAAATTTGCATCTTAAAATAGTACAATCTCAAGGTAAACATGTCTGATACCTGTCCCTCTGACAGCCCTGGTGTGGGGTGTGTGGTCTCTCTGGTCCCACTCCATACCTGATCTGGGCCACATCCTGGAGCAATCATGGTCCACTTGTAGAGTAGATCTGCATTTATCCATCAGCCAGGATCTGGGGGTGATCAAGACACATTCAGGGCTCTTAGACCTGCTCAGTGTCTTATCTTCTTCCCTTCAAGACTTTGGTAGCTTTAGATCTGAGTGTGCTTAGACCGAGAAAACTTACCTCAACACCATGATGGCCTTAGTTACCAGGGGAATCACAGGGAAATGGTCAACCCTCGTGTAGCCGTACGCAGCAGCTGTGCAGCGTATATTTTGGGAAGGGTTACCTGGGACAGTAGATGCCAATTTCCTGTTACGACTATGAGTTGCCTTGAACTGAGGACTAAGAGGAAGGCAAGAACATCGGAAGGGTGAGGAGAAGCAGCACTCCTCCAGCGTGGGGCAGGTTGGCACCCACACCATCTGAGGCAGCCTTGTTGGCATGTGTAGGTCTCTCTTCTCATTGGGAGTTTTGGACCACCATTTCTTCAGAGGTGGGCGTGATCTGGAGCCCCAGACCCATCCAGATTGCAGATTTAGGGTGATCCCTGCTGTGCCAGAGCTCAACCCTCAACCAAATGCTCCTGGGGCCATAGGAAAGCTCAAGTTTGAATCAGTCTTCAGCTCTGGCCTGCCTTAACTGTAAAATGTCAGATCAGCCTCTGAGCACCCGTTCCCCGGTTCAAGCCTGGTTGTAATTGCTCATGATTGACCATGACTGCAGTGGGGATTGAAATCCACTGCCCCAAACTGCCTGAAAACTACAGTTCAGGTTTCATGTCAATTTTGCAAGCTAAGGGCCAAGAACAGTGGGATGAGCACTCAGGATCTGCTCTTCCCTTGGGCTGTTTTCGCATGGGCCTGGGATTCAAGGTGAACTGTTCACTCCTGTGACGGCAGATCAGTGGCTTTACAGGCTTCCAGCATCCAAAGGTGATGGCAGTGAACGTGCACATGAGTGAGAAGCTGCCCAGGGAGAACTTGTCCCCATTTTCAGCACTCATCCGGCAGCTGTTTCCTGCCCTTTCCCAAAGGACAACATGGAGGTAATCCCATTTGCTGCCACCCTCAGTCTCCCCCCAAGACCCATGCTTCTGGCAACATCCTTGCACAGAACAAAAATGAAAATATATTGCTTTCTCTGCTGTTTCCCTGGGACAAGGTGCAAGGCGTACCTAATGTCCAGTGAGCCAGGAGCTAAGCTTGGCTCTGTTCCACCTTGCAAAATCTGTGCCAAGGAAGGAATTTTTTGAGCACATCGAGTTTTATTAGTCTAAAAAATATCTAAGGAGCTGGGCTATTTATATTTGTGAGTGCCACCAACAGGCTCCATGTCTATTCGATGTTTACTTCTCTGCTGGGGGCGCGTATTGATGAGATGCCAGGATCTGGTGGGGACAGGACATGCCTTGTGGGGTACAAGTCTCAGCACCCTGGGGCACAGCAGTGGGTCCCAGCTCACCCCACAGCTCCACAAGCTGCTGCAAGGCGGCCTCAGGCTCCAGCTGGGTCTGCAGAGGGAGCAGGGGTAGAGAGAGGGTTTTATTTGTTTGGGAAGCACTCAAACACCATGGAGATGAAGGCCACATAAGCACCTAGGTAAATAGAAAAGACTTTGCTAACAGCAAGCAGTAATGCCTGATGAGTCATCCTGCTGCCCTGCAGTGTTGTTATCACTTTTACATTGTGCAATCAAAGGCTATGAAGTTGGCAATAAAAGTAATGAACGATGAGATGAATCAATCTCTGCCTGGTTACGCCAAAGACTGCCATTCTTTATAGATACTCAACGAAACGTAGGGGGTTGCTTTCAGAGTGAAATTCCAGATTATCAAATTTCTTTGAGCTGTGAGGAGAGTCAAATCTCGATTGGGATGCCTCAGTATGGACGTCTCTTTAATTAAAACTGTATCCACTATTTACCTAAATAATCTCTCCTCCTGTTTCTTCATGACAGTATGCCTAAGGGTAGTGAATCACAGGAAGAGACCACCTAATTCATTCACCACTATGGTATGTATAGCCTGAAAGTGCTGTAGGCTACCAGCTTCTCACCTCCATGTAATGAGCTGTAACTCAATATATATAAGCAGCCATAGGGGATGTTCTTCCCTTATCTGACTCTTAAAATATAAGATGTAAAGAAGGTATTAAAGGATAAAACCTCTAGATAAAATGGGGTGTCTCTTCCTCCACCTTCTCACCATTTTAAGCTCTGACCCTGAGATGAACTTCATTTCAGTGCGGAAGAGTCTCTGCCCATATTCACTTGTCTTTGCATGTTGGGATTTTGGATGGGATTCATGATGAAAGAGCCCGTTTCTGTCAAAGAAGCTGTGCTTCCTGCGTATTTCTGGTTCTTACTAAAAGTATTTCTTTTCCTGTGGGATTTCTTGAGCTGTGTTTCAAATTCAGGTATTCAACTTTGTTCAAGGTAAACATGCAAGCAGTGGGAACAGAATTCAGCTTCAAGCTTTTGGACATTCAACAGCTATTTGTTTTAATAAATGTCATTTTCAGTAAAGAGAATCCAAACCCAAATTTCTGGGTCCGAACTCTGGAAAATTTCATTTGTATCCAGCCTTCACCATTCAGTCCTGCCCTTGTACTGGCTGGCTGTCACTGCCACAGCACTTAGAGAAATTCAGCTCTGAATCCAGGCATAAGGTCCGTGGTTTGGGCCCATCTTACATTATTAGTCATGTCCTCATCATATCACTGCTTCTATTTGGTCACTCCCATTTGGAGCATGGATTTCACATATCAGTCTCCATCTCTTATCCCAGTTGATAATGACTCTACCCCAGCAAGGGCTCCAGCTTAAATTACTTCCCAATACACATATTTGTTCCTGTCCCTTTGAGCTGCTGTCTTCTAAATAGCCTGTCCTCTTCCCCATGAGCCATCTCCAGTTGTTCCCAGCAGGGTAACTCTGGATGTGCACAAGAACAGTGTGGGCTTCAGCTCCTTTTCTCTACCTCAAATCACTCAATTTTTACAGATAGAGATTTTCTTCTCTCTCTATCCAGCCAGCCAGGGTTGCACTCCTTAATTCCTTTTTATCCATGCTTTTTTAGCTCATCTATATGAGGATTCTCCATGTGCTGCTCCACAACTCCATGGTGTACATGAGCATGCCTCTTTCTTCCTCCATACCCACAGTTCCCCTAAGTGCCAGCAGTCAGCCGAGGAGTGGGTTGGGGAGCAGGGTTTTTCATTTCTTGATCTGTCATTTCAAATTGAAAAATATATGAGAAATATTTAGTCAGCCACAGAAGAACTCTCTGCAGACTGGTGGAATTACATATTGGATATGAAATGAATCTTGGTTCATGAAGGAAAGGTTTTATGTGTCCAGTAAAAAACACAGACGTTCCTCCAGCAAAGCTCAGTATCACTGGATTCTTTATCAGCAGATAGAAAACATATGTGCCTTTCTATTGGCAGGAAGTCATAAGATCCAGTATTTTTGTCTCTAGTAGCTGAAAGAGCAGCACTTCTTTGTGTTTACAACCCCCTTATAGAACCTATAACTGGCCCCAGGACCCTAAGCCAGCCAGTGGGTGTGGGGAGGTCATTACGTATCGCAGAACACTCAATGGACCCTTTCAGAAGCACAGAAGGACCAGAAGATGCTTTAGCAAAATCCGTCTTGACTTCATGTAAGTTTGGAGGATTAACCATAAAGTCTTTCCTTTTTTTTTCCCTTTTTTATTTTTTGTTATTTTTTTGTTATTTTGATGCTTGCTAACCATTTCTTTTTCTCTTTGGTTTAATTTAAAATCAACAATAAAGCATAGAAAGAGGCCTTTTAATATAATGGGAGATGATTGCAACAGGAAAGTCAATTCAAAGAGGTTGTCTTTAACCTCAGACAAAATTAACTGCACAAGAGAGACTCTGTGGTTCGGTGCATGGACAGTTGAACTTTTTACCTTTCATTTGGCTGTACCAGTCACTACTGAAAGTCACTGGAACTCATTTTATCTACCTTTGGCTATTTAAAATTAGCTGTCTAGCCTAAGATTTCTAAGGCGTTTGGGCTCCCACTCCAGGCAATGGAGAAGGGCACCTTGAAAGGACAATTCAGCTTAGATGTCTCAGAGCCTACCTAAACTCCTTTCTGGAGGTAACCACAAATTGTCTATAGAGGAACCCAAAATTACTAGTTTATCCTTGATCTCTAGTTTTCAGATGGCTTAAATTTAGTGTAATAAATCTTATTCAAATTGTCCAGACCTGTAGTGACCAAAAGTCTCTGCCTCCTATGGCTGTTTTGGTGGCTTTGAACTGACAAGTATTGCAGTGGATCACATCATAAAAGTACTTCTTTGATGCTGGTTGGGCTGCATGGACACTGAACAAACTCTGTTTCTGTGAATAGGGTCCTGCTGTGCCAGGGTTGAGGCACATGCTGGAGCACTGTGGGGAAGCTGGTCTTCCTGCCCTGCTATCACAATTTGGCAGATGTTGGATTTGGATGTTGATGCTGCTTTAGACACTGTAAAACCATGTCTTCAGACACACTTCTTGAAGAAAATCAGCAAAACCCCCTAGCTCTATAAGAAGCTATCTAACAAGAGAGCAGAAGAATACTAAATAAAGAGAAGGACACATACAGAGGTCATGTGTTTTCTCTGGTCCTTTAATAGTTCTGCTGCTGAGAACACAGACATGATTCAAACATATGCTGGGGACAGTCCCCTCATCGACATGGTGGGATCTCAGAGCATTTCTCACTTGCTAATATAGAAATCTCCCCAACAGCCCCTGCAAGGTGGAAATGCACAGAGACAAAAAGGCATGGTGTGTGCTGTGTTTCATTCCTGGGCTCTGGGACTGCAACCATCCACACCACATGCCTGTTCATTCACCCTCTGGTTCCCACATGGAGCAAAGCACTGGTTCTTTCCATGTGAAATTGCTGAGAGGACAGTTTGGACCAGGAGCGTAGATGCAAACCAGACACACCAACCTGTCAATGGTGAGGGTTACTTACCCGGCATGGACCTTTGAGGTTGGGCAGACACTACCACGGTGTCTGTGCAGTGTAGTGGTATACAAATTCTGGAAAGGCAGTGGGATAATTTATATCACCTACTCTAAGGGCTACCAGATCTAGCTGCCTTGTACCACCCCTGATGTATTGTAGATGCTCTAGTCTGATGGCTTTTGTAAGGATTATCTGCAGCTTGGATGCCATGAACGATCTGATAGATCCTCCAAGAACACAATCGCAAGGTGTTTGTGGCAGAGCTATGAACTGTGCAGTGGTGGCCAACGCTGTTTCTTTAATTGAAGAAGCTATTTCAGAAGCCCGAGTAAGCATTGTAGCTGGCATGGTCATCCCAGACACCAGAGTGGGGGGGAGATAACTGCTAATGGGAAGATATGACCAGCTCTAGCCACATTCCAAATTCTCAGTGGTATATTCACCTTTGTGTAGCACGGGCTGAAGGAGAGCCATTTCGTTGGCCAATAAGTCATTGGCAGCCAATATGCACGGGCTTGGGCATCTCTCAGGCTGCTCATTGTTGCCTTCGCAGCTGCCCTTCTCTGGCACGAAGCCTACACCTCCTCAAATAAACAGCTTTGTAAAGAACGCTGGAACAAAAGTACCAGAGAGAAGCATCAAGGGAAGCAGCAAGTAGCAACAGAGGCCGTAGAGAGACGAACCCGCTAACCACCATAAGTAGATAAAAGGAGACGTTTTCTTCATCGTGTCAACTGCATAAATAGCTCCATTGTCACTGGGGTATTATTTGTGTAATCCCTTGGAGTGAATACTGTTTCAAATTGCTTGTTTTCACATGCAACCACACTTCCTGCTGCTGCTCTCAGCACTGCAGCGCACAGACCTCCCAACAACCCCATTTCAGAAATGGTAAGTCCTCCCAAACCCTGTTTTTTCCCCCTCATGCTCGGTCTCATCCAGGCAGGAGTGGGTTATCTACAAAGACACGGCACTCTCCTTCAGTGCTGTGCCGCCAAGATGAGCCAGCTCCTTGGCCATGCCCAGAGCGACACGTTGCATGGGAGGTCCTTGTCCCCTTGCAGCAGAGAGCCCAGCCTGGAAGCTGTCACTGTTGGCCATGCTTCCACGTCCTTCTTGGTGCTGCCCTGGAGCAGATGGGCTGAGGGATTCTGGTCCAGCATGGGGCGTCTCTTTTCTTTCTTTCATGGGGCCCCTGTTTCTCTCTTTCAAGTGATGCCTCCTCTTCTGCATCCCTCCCACAGAAAAGGAAACCCCATTTGTGATGAATCTGGTCCATTCTTGTAACACATCTATCCCATACTGTGGGGATCAGCACTGGAGGACAGAGAAGATCCTTAATTTTGCAGCAAAAGTTGCAGTCTTAGTGCCAGAGGCACAAATCTGAATGGTAACCACTGACTCAAACACTGAAGTCAATATGATGTCAATAAAAAAGACACTTATGAGAAAATTAGCATGAATTTCATAAAGGACCTTTTTAATTTAATGCTGTTAAACTGGAGTAGGCACCTTGTGCAACTAAACCTTAGTTTATATTTACTCACCAGAACTTACTGGGGATACAAAGACCTGTGTACCACTAATAGAAACCAATTTTAGAAAGACACAAAGTTTAAACAGTGTAACTAAATATATATATATATGTATGTTATATATATATATGCTATATATATGTTACATATATATATGTTTATATATATATATATAAACAGCAAGCAAACCAATGCACACTTTTATGTGGAGGTGAAGCAAGCAGATACTAAGTTGACACATCAGTACTTGACCCATTAAATTTACATGGTGATAACAGACTTATCTATCAGACTTATCTTGTCTATCTGTCTTCAGGGGGACAGCAGCAGAGATCACCTGCTGCAAGGAGAGGTGGGATTTACCAGCTGAATGAAAGGGAATTATGGACATTACAGGATGGTCTTGGGAGCACCTGGGGCATCCGGCCCCTTCCAGACCACCCCAGCAGGACACAGCCCCGGCCCCACATTGGCACTGGGGGCTCTGGCAGCAGCACATGCCCCAGGTCTGGGAAACCAGAAGGGGGGTGCAGCCGCTCCCCGTGTGCCCTGCCTGGGTCATCTACCTCCGCTGAGGGGTGGGAACGACCCAAGGGTATTGCCGTGGTGGCTAGCTTATGTGACACTCGTTATTTTCCTGGTAGTGTCTTTGGGGAAGTGCGTGTGCTCTGCAATACCCCAAGTAACGCTGCATGTAATAGTTGGCATCCCGCTCCCAAAGGAGGCATCTTTCCTGCCATGTCTGAGGGACCTCAGAGTGGGCTCCTAATTGGATCCATGCATGCACTCCCCCAAGGCACTCTGACACTCTTCAAACCCATTCACTCACCTCGTGCATCATTAAAACCCTTTGCTACTGACAGTGCTACTCCCAGAAGGTTTCTTTGATGTCTGTTTGGATATAAGTCCTAAATTATTTTATAAATAAACATCTGGATGGAATTAAAAATAAATCTCATAAAAATAAATCGTGTTTGCAGACACAAAACTGCTTTTGAGCAAAATCTTACAGTTTTCTTCCCCACAAAACCAGAGGTGGAAAAAAAACCCTTCCCTAGTCTCTGTTTTCCATTTAGTGCTCAGCTACAAACTCAGAAGTGTCAGGTTCGTCCTTCGTGCAGGCATGTTGAGAGGGCTTATTGCTATGTGCCGCGGCATGACGGCTCCAAGCAACAAATCCAAGCCCTTTTCCCCACCTGATCCACAGTAAGCAACCCAGGGTGCTTGTGTGAGCTGGAGAAGGGCTCCTGAGCCTCTCCCGCTTGCAGTAGCAGTAGTCAGCTGGAGGCCTGGAGCAAGCATCAGCCTCCCTACCCTCTGAAGATGAGCCCTGTGCCATCTCACGCACCAAGTGCAGGACCCGTGCCGTTGGCTCCCTCCACACCGTCTCTTACAGAGGAGCTTGTCTCACCCATTTGCAGTGCATTGCTGGAGCCTTTCTCTTGCTCTGTGACTCCATAAGCTCCACAGCTGGTTGGCAGATCACCTACAGACGAGCAGCATCTGGTGCGTGGTCTTTCAGAGTAGAAGAAGGTGGTCAGAGGGACAAGCTTCATCAAGGGGCATTAGGCTTAAAAAGAGCGGGGATGTTCCCTGGCCAAGTGCTGTGGCTCTTCTCCTCTGTATGACCCAGCAGGCTGAATATGTCCCTCAGCCTATGACAGGTCCTGGCACTAACTTCTGAGATGGAAAAAAAATTTGCTTCAGAGTTTTGTGCTATCTCCGTGGAGTAGTTGAGATAACACACCCAAGACAGAAATCCCTTCTGAAGGCATCTCGTCTTCAGAAACACCTTGAAGTCCACAGAGCTGCCTGGCAAAGGAAAGGCAAAGTGGAGATAGAGAGGAACACAAATGTCTGCATGCCTGGTCGTCTCTGCCTCGCCTCCAAACAAGTCAGCTCCAGGCCTTCGGCCAAGACAAGGGTGCTCCACTGTCAAAGACTTCCCTCCTGTGTCCCAGCTCCACACACCACCTCTCCCATGAGCGCTCCTTTGGGAGGTCGGTGACCGTCACTGCCACCTCACTGCTTGCATGGCATCAGAATGCTGAACTGCTCCAAAACCAGCTGTCCTATTTACTCACACCCTTCATTTCACGTGTTCAGGCACATCTTCCTGACAGCGTTTGTTGTCCCTCTTCTGTTATTTTAATCTGGAAAGAAGGAGATCAAGCATTATCCATTTACCAGCTTTTCTACAGAGCATAAGCATTCCTTGGGTTTTCCTCAGGGACCCATTATTCAAGAACACTGTAGCTCTTTCAGTCTATTTCCGCAAATCCTCTTGAAAGAGTGTCTGCATTAACAGCGCTGCCAATATCAAGCTTTCAGGAATAATGAGCCAGGCCTCCAAAGTCATGAGATTAGCTTTAAAATAGAGAGTGTTTTAGTTTTTTATTTTTATTTTTTATAAAAACAAGCATTAACGTTTGGCATTCGTTTTATTTACTTTTTATTTCTAAATCTTTGGCATATGCTCAAGTCACACTTTCAAGCTTTTCCCCCATAACTGTTAAAAAGCAGAAGCTGACACTCTGAGGAGCTGATTCCCCAGATTCAGGGAGCTGGGCCTTGTGAAACTTGAATTCAGGGACAATCATGATAAAATTGCAAAAGCTGCGACCACTGAGTTTTACTGAGTATGGTATTTTAGATGTAGAGCTTAGTGATATGGTTTAGTGGAGGACTTGTTAGTGTTAGGTTATAGGTTGCACTAGCTGAACTTGGAGGTCTTTTCCAACTTAAATGATTCTGGGATTCTGGGATTCGGTGATTCTGTAAAAACTGATTGGTAGGAATATCATCATTTTGACTTCAGTTTGCATTTAAAGCTCTCTAATCTTTGGGCTCAATCCACCTTTATTCTCCAAAGCATATCTATCTTAACAGGCCTAACCTTCTTTATTAATGGCCATCTTATTCTGGTCCATATGAGTTTTGTAAGCTTTATTTCTCTCTCCAAAGCCCATGGACAAGTATCTGTCTTCCTCTGCTCTGCACGATGATATTCTGCATAGGTGTCAGATCCAGATTATTGGACAACTCAGTTTAGGTGAAGACAGTTTGAACCCATCTGACTGAAGGTGCCTGTACACAAAGTGGGTCTCTGAGCTCCAACGGTAGTTGGTGGAGATGAGGGTTCAAGCCAGTGGCCCACGCATAGACAACTGAAGTGCTCTGGGTAGCCACATCCCACCCCGCCTCTATGAGCTACTCCAGAAGGCAAGACTCTTCCATTAGTTCTCTGCTCACCCATGTTTGCTGGTAGCCTCATATGTGCTTGGTATCTCAGCTGGTACTTGCCACCAACGTGTGGGCAGCAAGCAGAGCCCCAAGTCAAGAGGTTACTGAGCTGGTGAACTCAGTAGAGTCTGGAGAGCTGCTCAGCTGACGAGATGTAGGTGCTTACCTGGGTCTGTTTCACTAACATGTCTATAATATGAATCAGACGTTGCTGTTACACACGGTCAGTGCCTTAAATTAAATTTCCAAGCTGAGTAGAACTGAACTAGCAGAGCTGTCTCTTGTCTGAACTCCTGTCAGTGGTGGTTCTCTTAGTACTGTTATGCAGAGAGAAGAGCTGTGCCAAGAGACCTGATTTATAAAGTCCCGTCGCCCATATCCATGAAAAAGGCCCCTCAGATTGCAGTGCTAATTATTCCAGCTTTAAAATGCCTGTATTTTATACCTACCTGCCCAGCTAAGTCTGTATCAGTAATACTTGATATCCTTTCTTATGGCTAATCACACTTCTTTTGTCTCACCTTTACTATGACATTTCTAGTGACCTGAATTTTGGGAAGAACCACTCAACCAGCTCTTGACAACATCTTTTGCAACACTTTTTGGTGGTTATTCGGAACAGATTTCTGCAAAGAGGTCTTTTGCGAGACATCTAAAGTTAAAATCACCCTGCTGCTCAGGATCAGAGTTGACAGACAAGCAAAGAGGAGCACATTCACTGTGTTGACACACAAACTCTGTAAAGATCCTTACCCATGCACCCCATTGCTAAGCGGGAACAGCTGAAACAGAGCCCTTATTGCTCTTGCATTGGCAACAAGTCCTGCAGCAGCAGCATTGGGGTTTTGGCTCACCAAATCTAACCTCTGCCTTCCCTCTGCTATCAGGAGCAGCCACATCATATAACCCCTTCAGAGACTGAACTAACTCCATCTTGAAAGCAGTTGTGCTTTTGAACTCAGTCCTCCTCCTGGAAGGCTGTTCCAAAACTCCATGCCTCTAAGGAGAAACCTCATTTCCAGCTCTGTGGTTAGTTTATTCCCATTTGTTCTTACGCCAATGTTTCCCTTTAAATTCAGTAGATCTTCTTCCCCCATCCCATGTTCACCTGAAGTGAATCTATAGAGAGCTTTTGTACTACTAGTTGGGCTGAATAAAGTTAAGTTTTTGATCTCCTCTTGTAAAAATGCATCTCCATCACCTTATGCTTCCTAGGAGCCTTCCTCTACCCTCCACATATTTGATTTAATTTTCTTGAACATGGTTTGCTGGAAGACTACACTGTTTTCCAGGTGGTATTAATACTCTTTCTACTGGAAGCACCTTAGCAGGAACATCCTCATCTTATTTCTCTTGTTCATAGCCTTGTTATGTTTAAGACCTATTCCAGCTGTTGATTAATACACCCATGTTTTTCTCCTAATACACGATTTTCAGCTGATTCAGAGAAATTTGTAGAAGTCTGCAAAGATCCTTCCTTTCTCTGAGGGCAGGACCTTGAATTCTGTATAATCACATTTCTGTCTCTGCTGCTCCTGTTCTCACGGTGACTTTAATTTTCCTGAAAGATTCTCATTTCCTCTTATTGATCAAAACTCCCCTCTGACGTCGTGACATCGGGATATTTCATCAACACTTTCCTTCACTTTTTTTTTTGAGAAATATCCAGTAAGAACAGTTCAGAGCCTCCTCTATGAGGAACCCTGCTAACAACATTCCTCCCTGCAGATGTTGCTTCTTACAGGATTACTCTCTGCCATCTCCTCTTTCATCAGCTCCCTCCCCACTTTACCATTCTTTGCCTAATCCCCATTTTTCCCAGTTCAAATCTCCTGTGGCATCACACCAAATTGTAGACCTACTGCAGTTCCCAGTGTAGAAAATATCAGGGAAAGGTATCAAGTTCATCTGGCATAACTTCAATAAATTTATAATGCTTTTAATCCACTTTCCATCCATGTCCCTGTTTTAAACGATTCTTTCCATGCAGTTTATTCGCCTGCCTAATACACCGTCAGGGTGAAACAAGCAGACTGCTGTTGCCATTATTACTTTGCTTTTCTCCCTTGAGTGTAGGTTTTGAATTTGCTTTTACTCCCAGTTTGGCTAATTTACAAGGCTCCTTTGCTCTGCCCCTGCAGTTTCATATGCTGCCTTTTCCTGCCTTTAAATATAAAAAAATGTAGCATAGATTTTGAGCAGCTATTTTTGAAGCTTTTTTCTAGATTAGGTGTGATCATTTCTGTTTTCACTCTCCTGTGTTATTTCCTTTCCTCTTGTATTCAGCATTATCCTTTTTGAAAGCTACAGTATTCATTTCATTATGTATCCATATTATCTTTATTTTTTCTCACACATTGGCCCATTTCTTTTCATTGTTTTCTTTCTTTTTTTTTTTCTCAGTTGAAGAACTTGCCTATTTGTTTTAATGACCTCTGCAAGGTCTTTATCAACTTTATTTCTTGTAAATCCCCTTTATCATTTCTATCTGTAACATGTTTTCTGTGTTCCAAGTGTTATGCAGCCAGGTGCAAATGAATCAGCTTGCACCTTTTATGTAAAGAAATTTCAGTCTTCATTGATGTTCAAGTCCTTGAACTAACTTCATTAGTTCCCTTTGAAATTCATTTGCCCTTTTGAAATTGCAAATCTTGTTACCTTTATTTTTATTTACTTTCACATGTAGTTCAAGCAAAATTTATTTGTATTTACTCAGTCCAAGGATACTTATGTGCAGTGTGATTTTTGAGATTATTTATCAAGAACAAAACTAAAGTAATATTGCCTTTGGTTTATTCAATCTTTATGTCAGTAAAAAAACCCTGCTGGCTCTCGCTTCCAGGAATTCCTAGAGATCACTATTACTGTTAGCATTTATTCTTCCATGGGTATGTCAAAAGTAAAAATTTCACATAGCAGCACCTATCCTGGTAGTATTTGTATCTCTAATAGTTTCCAAAAATCTCTGTTCATAGCCGTATTGTTACCAGACAATTGGAAACTGATAAATGCTACCAGTGGGAAATACTTCTTGTGTTCTGGTGAAAATGCTGGTAGATGCTTAGATGATTTGATGGATTCATAGGCCATTTGAAATGAATAATGGGCAAAAAGCAGTATGATTTATGTGGTGCAGCCTGTATTGTCAAGATATAGGCTGGGCAAGAAAGTCAGAAGGTCTGTGCTTGGGGGTGAGTGGGTGGTAAATGAAAAGGACTGCGCAGCTTCTGTCAGTTGTAAGCTCTGCTCCGTGTAGGTTGGGCTGGTAAGCACCTAGGGATGATGTCCCACAGTGACCTGGTGATGTAAAACCCCTGCTTCTTTTGCTTGCATTTAGCATTATAGCTCTGGACTGCTCTGATTAGGCTTCTCTGAGACAGAGCTGCAGTGCTGGTACAAGACCTGGTTCTGCCTTGTCTCTGGTCCCTGCTTTATTCAGCACTATGAACACAACCAAAGGGGGCACAAGTGTAGAAACAAAACTGCAATTTGCTTGTTTTGCTGGGGGAAGATGTTTTTTCATACCCATGCAAGCCAGACTGTGCCCATAGTGGGGGAACCCCAACGAGTACAGCTAATAAAATTGCACTAGCATCAGTGGAGTTGCCAGGTAAATGTGATGGAATAAGCGAGTTTGAATCAGAAAGCTCTGTCTTTGCTCCCTGGAGTGCCAATGTTGGCATTGCTTTCTAGATTTGGAGTGGGACTGACGTAGCATGAAGTCCCTGAAGCTACCAAAGTCAGGAGTCTCTTTCATCGATGGCATATGTCTCCTGGAGATCAGCTCTGACATACCTGCAGCCAAGCCTGTGCCACAAGGCAGATGCTCTGATGCCTGTTCCCCACCCATTTAATAATTGCTTTATTGTCCATACCTGCCTGTGCCTACCTTTGCTGGAAATTTTGAACCCCCCGACTTCTTTATAATGAATGCTTGATGTTTGGAGACTAGCTGCGTGGCCATGTAAATGGTGAGGCTGACTGTCAGATAAGCCCTCTTCCCTTTTATTCTTGTTGAGTGTTTCAGAGTCATGTTGCACATAAATGCTCTGCCACCCAATGTGTTTAAGATACAGGAGTTTTTAAGCAGGTTGGGACATAGGGAACCAAAACACAGATTTACATCAGCTGACCCTACTGAGTGTGAGCCTGCATTCACCCTGTAGTGCATGGCCAGAATCTCACTGAAACCATGTAATAGAAAAATACATAATTAGGAGATCAGTCCCCCAAACTGAAAAATGATGATCAAGAAACTGCCACAGACCTCCCAATGCCTGAAGGACCAGTTTACTTCCAATGACGGTTGGGCAGCCCAACCACCTTCGTGCCTTGGGAAATTTACCCCTTCAGGCTTTGCGGGCAGAAGAAACCAAGGTGTGTGTGTTGCCTCACCCTGCCAGCAGAGATGTCCAAGAGCTGTTTTCCCAATTCCCCGTACCCGGGCAGAGGCTGCTGGGCTCAGTACTGTGCCTCCCACCCTGTCTCTGCACTGGTGCCACCTTCTCCCCAAGGTCCCACTGCCACTGTGCTCCTCCCTTAGGCTCTCCAGGAGCTCCTGAGCAGAGACAGAGATACAAAGCAAAGCAAAGAGCTCAAAAAGAATGGAGAATGTGGGTATCTGAGGAGCCTGGAGCCAAAGTAGCTTTAGGGATGTGGCTGCAATGCATTGAAGGTGCTTCTGGATGGCATCCTGCTCTGCACAAGGGAGTTTTGCTAGCACTGAAAGAGGTCTGAGGCTGTGTGGAACAATGCCTACAGGTCTTGTGTGGGATGGCATCTGGTTCGGCCGCAGTACAGTGACCGTCAGTGCGTGGGCTCAGATGCATCATGACCTGTGTCTTGGATGGGGCTTTGCTTCAGCCTCCCTCGTTCCCACCACTCCTCCCAGTGCCTGCTGAGGTCCTGCTGCTCCCTCTCCCCAGCTTTCACTCCATGCCCAGAGGTGGTATGAAGTCTAGCTGGAGGAGTACCTCAGCAGGTCAGTCCTGGGTCCAATCCTGTTTAACATCTTTGTTAATGATCTGGATGACGTGGCAGAGTGCACACACAGCAAGTCTGCAGATGACACAAAACTGGGGGGAGTGGTGGATGCACCAGAGGGCCATGCTGTCATCCAGAGGGACCTGGACAGGCTGGAGAGGTGGGCTGACAAGGACCTCATGAAGTTCAGCAAGGAGAAGTGCAGAGTCCTGCACCTGAGGAGGAACAACCCCAGGCACCAGTACTTTCTGGGGGCCTCCCAGCTGGAAAGCAGCTCTGCAGAGAAGGACCTGGGGGTCCTGGTGGACACCAACTTGAACATGAGCCTTTGTTGCAGAGAGGGCTAATTGGATCCTGGGCTGCAGGTGGAGGGAGGTGATCCTTCCCTTCTATTCAGCACTGGTGAGGCTGCGCCTGAAGTGTTGTGTCCAGTTCTGGGACCCCAGAACAAGAGAGACCTGGATATGCTGGAGACAGTCCAGCAGAGGGCCACCAAGATGATGAAGGGACTGGAGCAGCTCTCCTATGAGGAGAGGCTGAGAGAGCTGGGACTGTTCAGCCTGGAGAAGAGAAGCCTCAAGGGGGATCTTGTCAATGTCTAACACCTGAAGGGAGGGTGCACAGAGGATGGAGCCAGGCTCCTTTCAGTGGTGTCCAGTGCCAGGACAAAAGGCAAAGGGCACAAACTGGAACACAGGAGGTTCCCTCTGAACATCAGGAAGCACTTCTGTGCTGTGCAGATGACTGGTGAATGGCACAGGTTGCCCAGATGTTGTGCAGTTTCCCTCCTTGGAGATCTTCAAAAGCCACCTGGACATGGTGCTGGGCACCCTGCTCTGGGTGTCCCTGCTTGAGCAGGGGTTGGGCCGGATGGACCCAGAGGTCCCTTCTGACCTCAACCATTCTGTGATTCTGTGATTGGAAGTTTTTAAAAGCCTATAGACTAATAGTCCTCCCAGACTTGCTACTTCCATTTCATGGGTGTGATGGAGTCATTTGTTTTCCACTGAAATATGCTTACAGCACAGTACAGGGGCAGGACTACCCAGACCAGAGCACTCAGCTACAGTGTCAGATCTTTTACTCCAAAATGGGTTCTTTTGTGACATTGAGATATACACATATATAGAAAAGAATAAATGAAAGCTAGTGTAATGAGTGAGTGAAACACAAAATCAGCAAAAAGACAATAGAAGCTTTTGATTTGCATCAATGGGAAACACAGAAAAAGTTGTACACAGTAGGCAGAT
The DNA here is from genome assembly GCA_013399115.1 of Anseranas semipalmata. Lineage (NCBI taxonomy): Eukaryota > Metazoa > Chordata > Aves > Anseriformes > Anseranatidae > Anseranas > Anseranas semipalmata. The sequence goes on from VXAA01005483.1 coordinate 157,719, forward strand.
CATAACTCACATTGGAGTAAATAACACAGATATTGTTCTGACCTTGTGTGGAGTTTTGCTGCTTCAGTAAAAAATATTATTGCTGCTGACCATTTGTTTCTAGGTGGAATGCAATGTGTAGAAGGACTATTTAGAATGATTAAAAGATAAATTCATAATATAGTCTTCTGTCTTCATAAGGTGGTTGACAGTGTTATATTTAAAGAGTTGAAATAAAACTCTTGTTACCTTCACTCTCTGCAGCAGATGTGAGTTATTTTTCCAAAGCATTTGGTCACGGGCATGGATCCCCTTCTGCAGGATTCTGTATGGAAAACAAGTGTGGCCCCTTGCTCAGAGGGTCAGTGCATGTGCCAAGACCCACTGAAGGACAGAAACACATAGGGAAGCACAGAAAAATTAAAGGTTCTGCTCAGCTGCATAGCAGCAGCCATGGTACCATCAAAACCTTCAACACACTGGAGAAAAGGGGGCTCCTTTTTGATGTTCTCTCCCAAATGAATTGAGTGTTTTGGGACAGGACAGCCTTGTTACAGTCCTGGGTCCAACAAAGATCTGGGATCTGGGATGGCTCCAAGATCTCCCAAGCACTCTCAGGTCCCTGGACTCCTCAGTCGCTTTGCAGCTGGGGGTCAGTAACCACCCAGGCTGGTACCCATGCTGTGCTAGGAAATGGGGATGTCACCGAAGGTCACCGCCAGGCACTGCTCCTTGCAGTAGATCATCCCTTTCACCAGGCAGACCCCTGAAATGGAGCACGCTGGCATGTTGGCATGAGCCAGAAAATAGCTAAACCTGTTCTTTAGCTGTTCCTCTCCTCACCTGCCTCCTGCCCTGCCCCGTGGGTGTGCTCAGCAGCAACATGGTTGTTCTCTCCTGACTGTGCAAGTTAAGAGAGAGAAACTTCTTCATGGTAGGAAAAGGGGTTAATTTTGACCATCACAGCCATTTGAGAAGGTGTCGGGATCCTCCCATCTCTCTCTGCTTCAGTTTATGGTCTGCATAACAGGGAATGTAGCTGGCCAGTAGGGTATTTCTCCCCTGAAAAAATCCTTTGAATGCTCCCTGGGCCGTGTGGGATTGTCACTTTCTAAATGTGCGTGTACTCAAGCAGAGATGCAAGTGTGCATTGAGTTGTAGGGGATGAGAATGAACCTCTCCAGGAGAGCCAGCTTGGTCCCACCAGCTCCCAGTGCCGCAGCTGGACGTTTCCTGGAAGAAACATCTCCAGTGCTGCCTGCAGCCCCAGAAATTAAACTACGCCATGGAGGCCAAGAGACAGCAGCTCGAGGGCTGCTTCCCTGGGAAGATTCTCTCCCCCACCCCACGGCTCCTGTCCCCTTCCCTTCTACTCCCTTTGGAATGTACACCCTGCTTGGAAATAATTCGGGAAGGTGATAGCACGTGTTCAGGAACTTTCCCCTTCCATCATTCAGTTGTCTGGCAGGAGTCTGGAAAGCTGTTCTTCTGTGGGAAAATGAGCAAGGCCACTGCTAGGTGTCGTTGGTCACTGTCTGTGGCTGAGGACACACTCATGGTGATGTTGATGGTGAGATCATGGCAACATTTTCTGGGATCGAGCTCCCCACGGGACATGAGCCGGTGCCACACCAAGAGCTGGTGAACCAGCACGTAGTGATGGCACTGCCAGGGCAGAGGGAGGATCCATCCCACCTCATGTGCTGTCTCTAACAGCTGCCAATAATGACAACCTGAGGAAGAAAATTAGAAGAGGGCAAACAACTCAGATCCTTCCTCAAAATACTCCCAGAGCTTTTGAAAATGTATGACTTGAGGATTTTTAGAAACAGAGATTATGTCTCTGTGCTTAGAACAGCTCCAAGGATTTATTATTCATTAAGCTGTGATTTCATGTGCATTTTTAGCATCCACAAAATCTCGGGAAAGCAGTCCCAAACATTCCCTATTTTCCTTCATGATACCACTTACAACAATACAGATCTTTGTGATCCCCCACTTCATTCATCTGCTTTCCCACCTGAATCCTCATTTATTTAACCATTCCTCACCCAGACCCCATCAGGCACCTTTGGTGCCCATCAGTATTCATACATTCTCCAGCTTTGCTATATACTTTCTGACCTGGGGGCAGAGAGGAGGCAGCGTGGACTTAGCAGTGAAATGAGATTTTGTTTTGCTTCCTGGGAATGCAAACTGCAAGAGAAGCTATGCGGAAAGACAGAGTCTGTGATCGGGGTGGGAAGGGAAAGCATCTACAGGCAGCAAGTAGAACATGTGGCAGGAGGGAGCTAGGGTCTGGATGAGACTTTTCCAACAAAAAATATCGTAGGGTGTTAATCTGTATTTTATTTTAGGATTCATGATCTGTTCATGGTTTTCTTTCATTTCTGTGGTTGAATGTTTACTGATTTGTAGCTTTGTTATTCTGAGACTCTCACTTGCTTTTGCCTTGAGATAACAGTGATTTCAAGGTGGCTTCAGGGCTGCTAGAAATGTTCCAACTCCTGCAAATATGAGGAGCCCCACACTCATTTCCCAGCTCCCCAGCACATTTTCCAGGGTACCCAGAGGGTACCAAAGTGTGTGTCTGCTTTTGCTGCCTATGCCCCTTTGGGAAGTGACTGCTGGCAAAGAAGAGACATCACGCATTAGGCAGAGTAAGCCAGGCAGGACTCTGCCACACTCAGGCCACCAAGATAGCAAGGGACATGCCCGAACCTCCTGATCCAGCATGGATCATGAAAGATTTTAATAGTTTAGTCCGGATGCGTGTTTTTTCTTATCTTTTGCCTGACTTGTACAGGTAGACACAGCTGATCTGGGCAGAGACTGTTTCTCATTGAATCTAGGGGTAGTGAAATTCAGTTGACTCGGCTTGGGAGGCTGGTTATCAGTGTCACACAATACTAATTACAAGTAATGGATCCAAGCACTTCCCAAGTTATTTCTAAATACATTTTTCTCTTGTTCTCATGACAAATGAAATAATTCAACAAATCCAGGAATACTCCAATGATTGTTTTTTCGGGATCCCTGGATCCATTTTAACATCTAAAGAGAAATGGCCAGGTTTTCAGGTTTTAAAATGCCCAGTGCTAACTTTTTGTTGTTTAAAAAAGATGGATTCTGCTGTAAACACCAGGAAATGACTGGAGACAGAGCAATTAAATCTTTGGTCTGAACTAGCAGAGCTACTCCTGTGTTACCCGTTGATGGTGAAAGAAAAGAAAGCCAACATCTTGTTCCACATTGACTTTCAAACAACTGAAGAGTAACAGATCCTGGGTGTTATCAACTTAAGCTCATTTCCACTAAATGATTTAGGTCTCTGGAAATCTTAGGGAGGAGTGAAAAATAGTGAGAAAAACAAACAAACAAACAAACAAACAAAAAACAGAAAACAAAAAATTATTTGATGAATAGAATTTGTGGATGAAAAGTAAAAGTTTTTAAATTAATGAGAAATTGAATGCCTCAAGCTTTTACTCTCTTCTCAGTTGCCTCCCGTGGGCTACGTCACCTATGAGGCATCAGAGCTTCTCCTATCACTGCACCACAAATCCAAGTGCTTCTTGGAAGCTATAGAGAAAACCAAGGGCCTTTTGGCAAACAAATTGAAACAATGCTAGTGTATCAAGTCATCATTTCAAAATTGAAATCATTAGGCTTTTTTATCAGAATATTTTGTTTTTCAGGTACCAGTTTTTTAGCAGAAAAGTGCAACTTATAAGCAGGCATTTTCTGTGAAAGCTTCTGTTTAGCTGAAATCCAGAATTTCCTTTGGCAAATAGGTTTGATTAAAAAAATGGGTGACATTTCATCATGAACCCTTATTCTGGCCAAGGGCACTTGTGTCACTTATGCACAAAGTTAAATGCCCTGCAGTCATCAGCTGTTGGAGTGGGAAGCCCAGCAGCACAGCAAGCCAGGTGGGGTCTGTACCCACATTTATTTACATTTCTTACCTATTTTTGTGGCACAGGGCACCTCAGTAAATCCCAGGCACTGGAGGTGAGGGGACGGGGGCGATCAAGGGAGCAGAAGTCAGAGGGGTGCAGTGGGGCGATAAAAAAGCAGGTGCAAAGGACGGGATGGGGAAATAACAGCCGCCAAGCAGAGATCAGCAACAAAATGACCCCAGCAAAGCTCACAAAGTTCTGGACCCCGCAGAGTGCTGCTTTCAACGTAACCCCCTGCTCTTGGCACAGCGTGGTGCAGCGGTGTAAGCTCCTTAGGTGTGTAAGCTCTTTGGGGAGCCCAGATCCCCCAGTGCGGGATCGTGGGTGGGATGGGGCACTAGCGGCATGGCTGCATGAGACCTGCACTTTGGGGATGGCTTGTTTGCTTTCCGAAAGCATGCTTGTTTTTTCTAGCACGTGGTGCCACAGCTGGGAGAAGCGGGTGCCACGCGCCAGCCCAGCACTGAGCCTCCATCAGCCCTGGCACCTCTGAGACATTTTCTGCTTCGACCAAGCATACAAAACCCAAGTCCTATCTGCACATGTAAAGATGATACTTGAAGAATCCCATCAGAGGCACTGTGTCTCAAAGGAGAGCACAACAACAAAAAACTTATTGCAATGACTAACCTTAATTTTTTTTTTCCTGGGATATCTCCCCATCACCTCCAGTTGAACTCATGCTCCATTCACAAGCTGGGAGATCTAGTTAATCAGCAATGTTTGCAAAGCTTGCTTAGCTCTCAACAAATGCCATTTCTTTGCTGTGTTTGAGATCTGGGATGTGATTGCCCATTTTGTGGAGGAAGGGTGTGGGGAGCTGGGGAGATAATGTAATAATGAAATCTATTGTCAGGAATAAATCTGTAGGAGCATTTAGATGTTTTTCCCCTTTTCTGACCCACTTGGTGCTCACGTGTCTGGCTGCACTGAGAGGAAGGCAGCACTGGGGTGGTGAGCAGATCTCTCTCTCTGGGTTGGCCAAGGGAGCTGAACCTTGCCTATTCTCAGCAAAAGGAAATAAAAATAAAAATAAAAATAAAAATAAAAATAAAAATAAAAATAAAAATAAAAATAAATGTATCTGTTTGGCCCTTTCTGCTCCACTGTGCATGAAACGCTTTCAGGGGTGAAGCTGAACCCCGCCTGCTGTCCTCCCACAGGGTGACCTGGGCACCCGTGCACTGGGAGTGGGAGGACTTGCATGGAGCAGCTCATCATTTCACAGTCGAGCAGGAGGTGGAGAGGGGGAAAGTATTTGGCTTTCGATCCTTGTACAGAGCCCAAGGTGATGTCCACCCCGACTGTGGTAGCAGGAGCTTTTCTAACGCAGCACCAGATTTTTGCCTGCTGGCAGAAAATGGATTTCTTCCTGGGCTGAATCTCTCCACTTCTGCCCTTATTATTTCCAGATTGCCTTTATTTTAGATACTTCCCCTATTCTGTTCTTACTTCCCCAGTTTATCAGAGTTCTTACTTCGTGTTTACTCTGTTTTGTATTTTTAGCCTGGTTTCCTAGGGAAATGATGCACAAGCCATTATGCTGTCTGGGGCTCCATCTATACCCTATTCCCCTCCCCCACCAAAAAAAAAAANCAAAAAAAAAAAAAAAAAGAAGAAGAAGAAGAAGAAGAATATTGGTCCATCCTAACTGCATATGATGGAGGATGAAAGATTTCCAAGGTGTTTCAGCAGACAGAGGTCCCTGAGACCCTGGGGAAGAGCACAGCACAGTTACCTTCTCTCCCTTCCTGTCAAAGCAATGTTCAGCTGCAGCTGCTGGCAGAGATAGGTAGGAGAAGACCATGCTCATGGACCTGGATCCATTCCTTTCTCCAGCCACCATCAACCACATGAGATCTATGGCAAGGACTGGCTTCCAATGCCTCCTGGATGCTCAAGGGTGACTTGGGCGGGCTGTGCCCAAGCCCGCGGTGGCAGTGATGGCACTGCTGCCTGGATGGAGAGCAGGGAAAGCGCAGGGAGTAATTTCAGTGGCTCTGGGCAAACCTTGCCCTGCTTCACCCTTGTGGCATCCTTCCTGGAGTGGTGGCCAGGCAGCTCAGCCCACGCATCTCCCTGGGGCTTGGGGTGACAGCTGCAGCTTCCATTGGCACTGCTGAGATGGGAAGGTTGTCCTTAGCAGGTTTGGCCTAGAGCTGCTCACTTGATACGGACACTGAATTTGGAATTAAGTCAACATGGCTGGCAGGATGAGGACACTGAGGCACTCATTCATCAGTCTTCACAAGCTTCACTTACATCAACAAAAAGAATTCCCCACACCAAAGTCGAAATATCATCTCAGCATTGACAAAGATGGACGCGCTCCACCCCATGCCAAGCCCTTGCTGAGGATGGGCAGAAGAAGCATCCATGGGCTATGGCTAACTGGCAGGGTCCAGGAGCACTTCCCAGACCCTTTGGCCATGCCCTGACTCTCAGATGAGACAACAGCAGCTCTTTGCTCCAACCTCCTTGTCCCAAGGAGGAGCCGGTGGTGCCACCAGGAGTGGACATCCCACCCATGTCAACTCAGCAAGGTTTTGGCACTTCATTGTCCCCATCCTGCTGGCCTCAGAGGCATGGGCAGCAACCAAAGGGCCCGTGTCCTTGTAGACAATCCCTGTGCACGGACAAAGGAGAGGAAATAGGGAGCATTTAGGAAGGAGCGCTCAAAGGGTTGAAGCGGCGGCAGCCGCTGTTTTCCTGGGGGTGGCCGGTGGGTGGAGGAGCAGAAAGGAACAAACAAGGCTTCCAGATGAGTTCATCCCGTCTCAAATCGCACTCATTGAAACACATCTGTGTTTCCAGGGCCGTGCGCAGAGAAAACTGCCTTAGTCAGCTCTTGTTTTCAGTTTTGTGCGTTGGCTATTTGTATGGTTCCTTTTTTCCCCCTTCAAATCAGATTCTCTGGTGTATAGGGCTCGGTTCAGCCAGAGCTTTATCCAGAAAGCTGCTCCCAACACTTCCTAATCTCATAAACAAGAAAGAAATGACTTAATAGAACAGAAACGGCTTTGTTCAAGCACAGCAGTGGCAATCTCTAGGAGATACCTCGCCTGCATGGGTACCTATCGAGGGGCTGCAAGCAGCTGACAACAGAACGGTGTTTTCCAAATGAGGTAAATTATATTTTATTGCGAAATGGCGCACAGCCATAATTACCATATTTGTGTAGTACAACGGGACTCCCAGCCAGCATTTGGCAGGGAGCTGATTAAATCGCCGAGGTGTAATTGAAGGGTTTGATTGCACTCCACCTACAGCGACCGACACCTGCAGAGTTTGTGTTGCTGGCCGGTCGGAGGCTGGCACGTCCCCAGCAGCCCAGGGCGATGCCACCCAGAGGTCATCCATGAGCCAGGACGGCTGTGGTGCTCAGCACGTCTCACCAGCCTGGAGATGCCCAGGCTGAGGGACACCTCCTCGCCCACATCCCACAGCAATGGGTCTCGTCACAAGACTCATGGTAGCAGATTTTTATCTCAAGGGCACGGCTATAAGATCATATGCAGGGTTCTCAGTCTGCTTACCATAACCCCATTTCCAACTTGTCAAGGAAAGCTCCAAAATGACCTGCACCACAGAAACTCCAAGTGCCAAGAGCAAATACAGGAATGACTTTTTCCACACTGAGTTCATGTATTTCTATCTCCAGAGTTTTCAGCTGATGATGTGTATCTTTGCAATATTTTACCTGCAATAATAATGTTTTTCCAGGGATTGCTGGTGCAACACTTCAAAATTAACACCACCAACCTGGGGCTGCCTTCACTGAATTGAAACCATTGGTTTCACTTAGGCTGGTCACTTACAGTCAGATCCCAAAAGCTCTTTAGGTACCAAATTCCTACTGCAACCAATTTTCCCTCCAATTCCTCTCTGCCACCTGGCTGTTTGGGTGCCCTTGGTGGCACCTTAGGGCAAGGTGGCCCAGCTGGTGTCCTGGAGGTGGTGCCTGTGATAGGGACCCAGACAAGGAGGGCTCCTTCACCAGAGCAGCAGCTACAGAACACAAAGCAGGAATGTTCCCCCACAGACATTCATTAACATTCAAAAACAAATGTTGACTCAGTCGTGTTTGTGAGCTTTTCTTTTTACCCTCTCCAAACATCCCAGCTGTACAGCAGAACGTGTGTGAGCGAATACTTGAGGAAAATTATCTCCAACCACAACTAGCCCCCTAGATAAGAAATATTCTGCTATTACTCAGTGTTGGAAATCTTGCATCGCCATCCAGCAAAGGAACCAAAGCAACAGCATGCATCTTGCAGAAAAAGCTGCCTAAAATGAGCACGGATATCTGGATTCCCCACCTTCCCACCAGTATAGTCCCAGTGCATGGACTGTCCTTTCAGGTGAAGTCATTTGTGATAAGAAACACTCATGGTCCAAAGGTGGTTGGTACCCTGTTGGCTGCATCTGCTGGGCAACACGTGTGGTGACCATGAGACATCTGCAGAACATCACTTTAGCTATAAGGAGAAAAGAAAGTGAAGAAATAATAGAGAATTCTCAAATATCTCCTGCATTTCGGAATTTCTATCCATGCTCAGTCACTGGAAGTGAATTCAACAAATACAAAGTCATTATGAACGATTTATTCAAGTCACCAGTATTTTTGCAGTGCCAGGCAGCTTTCTGTGCTGTTACCACTCTATTTCCCAAGTCTAGAAATAGCAGTTCATCTCATTAGTAATTTCAGATTTTTAAAATTCATACCCTGGGAGCCTGACCTGCACATTCAACTTATATAAAAATGCATATTAAAAAAATACCCCACTCAGCACACTGCTGGAGAGACCTGCCCCGAAAGGGAAAGCCTGTCAGCATTCACAGCCCTTCCAGCATGCCCCGAGAGCTCTCCAATCAGGCTGTAAAATAAAATAATAAAAAGCAGGGCTGCAATAGACCTTGGGAGATGTCTACTGCATTGCCTTGCCCTCAGGCACGATCCTCTCCCAAGCCGTCCCTGATAGGGGTTTGCCCAACCTGTTCTCAAAGCCTCTAATGATGGAAATTGCTCAGCCTCCCCGGGCAATCTGTTACCAGGCTTATCTTTACCGTTAGAAAGTTTTTTTCCCCTAATGCCTAATCTAAAACTTCTCTGCAATTTCACCCAGCCACTGCAGGTCCTGTCCTCTGTGGTCACGGTGAAGGCCTCAGTACGTCTCCTGTTGCAATGTCAGGCTGCAGATGTTCCAGATTTCTCTTCTCTAGACTAAAAACCTCAGCTGTGGCATCTTCAGAGTAATCTTAAAGGACAATCTCACCCAGAAATGTAGCTCAGCCTGGGGATAAGGGAGCCCAGGGTAACAGCTCCAACAAGCTCCTCTGGAAGAAAAAAATTATTTCTACTGTAAAGGATGAAAAAACTCCTTGTTTGGCCGCTCAGAAGAAATGTTACACCTAAGAGCTTTTAATTCATCTGCTTGTTAGCTCCTCATGAATATTCTGCACAAATAGCGATGAGTATGATGAGAGCTTTGAAAAAAAGCTGCTTGTTACCTTTTGTAACAAACTTAGCTTAGCTGTGAAGCTAAGGGACGAGGAAATCCAGCAGGGATATTCTACCAGGAGACAGGGAAATCCCTCAAGAACAATACTGAAATACCGAATTTTATCAGCATCAGAGCATCCTGGTGGTCAGCCTGGGCACATACTCAGCAGTGCAAGACCTAGAGGAAAGGCAGTGAACGTAAAGTTCTGGAGGGGAAGGAGGAAGCCTTTGCAACACGGATGTTAGTATTAGCAGCAATAAGAGCTGTCTGGTGGGATACTTACGAGATAGGATTGAGGAGCTCAGAAGAGAAGAAAACAAGGAAAGACTAATTGTAAAAAAGCAAAGCAGATAAACTATCTTTTCCTACAGTACAAGAGATTATATAGCTCCCAGATACACGATGCATTAGCCTGATTCTCACTAAGAGGAGCTTTCCTGGGCAGAGCTGGAGGGAACCTTCACTGAGCCCCAGCCTAAAATTCAAACGGACATTGTAAAGGGAAGCAAATGGAGATAACTTCACCACAGGGTGTTCAGACGCGGGTCTCCGTTATGAGACTGGCCTGGCAGCAGCCCCACTCACTGAGTCAGTGAACTTCCCTCGACTCCAGCGGGTGTTTTCCATGACTAAGGACAGCAGGCATGGGCCCAAGCCAGCAAGCCCCTGGGAGGTGGTCCTGCCAGGTCCTTCCCAACGGCACCTGATGGTGGCTTCTGGCACACAAACTTCTGTCCCCAGCACCGATGCTCTGGCCCCAGGAGGGCCAGGGCTCACTGCACACGCTCCATCATGGGGTACCCCCCAGCTCTGCTCCTCTGGCAGCCCAGGGGCTCCAGCCTTGATCTGGAAAAGCACAGGGCTTGGGAGGAGCATAGCTTGGGATGTCTGTATCTGCGAAGGGTGGGAGTCCCCAGCAGGACTGGAGGATCAGCTGGCTGCTGTCCCACAAGCTCTGGGAATGAGACAATGGCAGAGCTTGCCATGGCGCCCACATCAGCCTCTTTGGAGACGGAGTTTGGGCCAGAAGTCCCCGGCACAGCCTGCGAGCCCTGCCTGGAGTGGATGAAACTGTGAGCAGCCTGTTTGTGGATCAGTGCCCTCCTTCCCACACAGACATATGCTGGAGGAGAAAAACAAGGAAGCGTTCAGAGGTGCAAGCTGCCTCTCTCCAAGTCCTCTGCTGCTATTGAACTGCCATGTGAAAGCCAAGGTCTGAAAGGTGACCTTGTCCATCCCCTCCGAGGTCGGCTTTACTCCAAGTACTGCAGTTTGCACTGGGGCATTGGGTGGGTGCTACCGAGCCAAGGACTGGGGTGAGTGGAAGAGGCAGCAAGAGGCATGGGAGGTGAGTTATACAGACAGGAGGAGCTTCCAGGAGAGAAAACGTGCAGGAAAGATGCAGAAGACTTAAAGGGAGGACCTTACATTGTTTGGTGAAATCTGAAGAGGGGTATTGCAAAAAGGGAGGTGGAAGGAGCAGGCAGAGGGGGAAGTGCTGGATGCTACGGTTGTTCCTCCAGCGTACCAGAAGGCCAGTGATGTGTAAGGCAATGGGCAAGGTGATGCCGACATGTTGTAAAAGCTGCTTCCCTACAAACAGCAGAACATCTTGTGGGCCATGACAGGCAAACGACCTTGGTGCAAGTGCTCTGGGGATCTGAATACGGAGAAACCAAACCCTCCTCTTCAGTGCTCTGCATGCTCCAAGCCTCAGACTCGCAGCGTTGCAGACCCTCTCCTGCCTGGCAGCAGCTAACAGAGCTCTGCAGGGGGGGATCCTTTGCACAGGGAGGGTGAGGGCATCTCCTCCACAGGGCCATCACGCCCTGACCCCACTCTTCAGGGATTCACGCTCCCCTGCCCTGGCAGGAGCAAAATACTTCCAGGGACTGATTTTTTTTTTTGTCTCATGCAACTGCTGGTTATGCTAGGTGTTGGGTAATGGGATTCTCACTGTCCTATAGTTGCTTCCAGGCAAGACTTCTGTCTCCAAAAAAAAGAAATAACAGCAATTAGAAAATCTGGCTGGTAAGGTATATTTGATCCTGACTTCATCCCTACCACCATAAAAACTGGAGCGGAATGTGAACATGAGGCAGGGGGGAGGCCTGGGAGAAGAGTAAAGGCAAAGAGGCAAAAAGAAGGGGGATGCCCTTGCCTTGAGCGGCAGGAATCTTGCAACTGGAGCCAGCAGGAGACTTGCGTTTGCCAGCCCTTACCAATATGCAACAGCCCATGGCTTTGCCCAGCACAAGATTGTCTTTGAGGACCTACACAGCCCCTGTGCCATGTCCAGCACCCTCTTTAATTCCTGGGAAAGTGGCATGGCATTATCCCCGGACCAGAGCAAGAAATGAAGCACATTCAAGTCTCCCGCATCTAAAGTTAGCACTTTACCCTTCAAACTAACCTTCCTCTCTTGGATTTCTTGCAGAGGTGCTTTAAATTCTCTCCAGGTTCTCGCCCAGCCCCACGTCTGGAGAAAACCCTGGAGAAATGTTGGGCGAGCGGCTCTCCCAGCCAGCCTGACCTCAGTCCTTCTTCAGGCCAGCTCATCTGTTTCTGGAGGGGCTGCCAGCTGGCGAGCTCCAGGCTCCCTCACACGAGCTGGCGCAACCCGAGGGGTGAATCAGCCCGCCGAGGAGCTCGCAGCAAGGATAAACAGCTCTGGGGCTGGAGAAAACTAAATAGTTGGAAATTAATGGGAAAGGAATTGCAGGAGAAAACTCTTGCAGCTCTACTGTACATCTGCTAAGCTTCAGACATGCACTGCAGTGATTGCTGCAAACACTGATAATAATGTTATTGCAGATGATAAAAGCCAGATAAGATAGAAGAGGATAGAAGAGAAAATATCTTGCTTGTTTGAAAATGGTATTTTAACAGAGCTAAGGGGCTGACAGAGGAGGATGGTCCAAAGACCAAGTCCTTCTCCATCACTAGTTTACGTCTGAGCAGCTCTCCAGGCAGGATAAAATAATGTAAGACCACTGAAAAATGCACAGGCAACAAACTGGTTCATTGTTCTTGGGCAGTTGGAGGACAGGGAACTTGAATCAAACCAATTTTTAGCTTCCAGTGTCTTGTCTTTCCCTCTGGGAATGGTAAGGTCAAGACTGTGCTTAAGGAAGGCATCCTGAAATTGTATGGGACAAACATGACCACGGAGAAAAAAAACAAAACAATGCAAAACAAATGGGTGGAAAAAAAAGAAAGGATGATGGGAAGCGGGGAGTTTGCTCTTAGCCGCCACTCACTCCTACCTTCTGGTCTCATTCTGAAGTGTTGCACGTCTGCCACAGCCACCAGTGTCAGCGGGCGCTGGGCAGCCAGGCTTGCTGCAGAGCCGCGCATTTCACCAGCTGGGTGTGGGGAGCTAAAGAGCAAGGACGGGGTCAACAGCTCAGCCCGGACACCATGCTCCAGTGCCCGCTGCTGCTGCTCTCATGCTAAACTGCTCCCCTTCTGCCGGGCGCTGTCTGGATGGCAGGGGACACTGTTGTAGGACGCGTCTCATGCAAGCCACCAAACCCAGCCCCAACCAGGCTTGTGCTGAGCACTGTACCCTGGATGCCCAAACGGGCATAACTCAGCACAGCCACGGCCGTTCCTGTAAAAACCTCTACTGCTGGTTTTACACTCTTCTGAGAACACATGCAAAGCAAATACAAGAAAAGCAAGACCTATTTCCCTCCCTCCCCCCCATCACATCTGCAGCCATGTTTCCTTTTTGTTCCACCATTCTATACAGCTTCCCCCAAGAAAAGCAAAACAAACCTAACAGACCAAAATTAAGGACAAGCCTGAGACTGACGTAAACAACTAATCACGTGAGGGAAGCTCTTCCTGGTGCTGTAGCACTGAATGGCCTCATGGCACTGGAGCTGCTTGTGGCAAGTTCCAACTAGCCTGGGCAGAAGGTGGGAAGAAGATGAGGATGAGGACGAGGACAAGGACAAGGATGAGGACGAGGATGAGGATGAGGATGAGGACCACTTCCAGGCGGCAGCACAGGGCACATCAGTGGGGGCAGAACAAGCTTGCTTCCCTGTCCCTGGGTTCGGAAACCCAGCGGCCTGGTTTTGCAACACCTCCACCACCTCCCTGGTGGCTGTGCTTTCTATCTGAGAGGCTGCAGACTTGGAAAGTGTTAAGGTCCGTTCTAACCTGAAAAGCTTTGAGAATCACCTGGTTCTGAAATTAATGGGGACTTTTTTCCTCCTCTTAGTTGTAACAATCTCAACATTTCACTCTGTGGCAGCACAAATAAGTTGGGGGATAGGGAGATGTGGTTTTAGCGGGAAGCATTGCACCACTGAATCATCTTTGCTTTTCAAACGTTTAAGTGTATCTGCTCCAGTGTCCAGCAAACCCAATGGAGAAAGAGATATAAGGGAGAGAAAGGGAGAAAATGAGATGAATTTACTCTCTCATAAACAGATTTGTCTGGACCTTACAGTGGCATCCTGACATAATGTGTTTCTACATCCTCCTCCTTGCTATAATTAATTTTTAATCATTCAAGCAAGTTCCCACATATCCTGCAAATCTCTTTTCACAAATTCTGCTTTTAATGAAACCCTCACTTGCTTTCAAAAGAAAGTTGGTTTAGGGTGTGTCAGAGTTTGTTCATAATGCGTTTTGTTCACAGTAAACAGCATTTCCTTTTATTCCCATCCAGGGATGGTATTCAGACATCTGCACTCCACAGAATATAGTGACTCTGGATTTACTGCTGAGTTGCAATGAAATCACCGCCTCAGTTTGCTTTTATCCCAGTGGTGCAGGTTTTAGCTCTTTAAATGCATTAACTCCTTCTCCTTCTGAATTGTATTATCCTTCCAGTCTCTGTCCCAGTAAGTAAACTGAGAACTGCATCCAATAAATGATTTTATTTAAATAAGCATGTTGCAAAAGCACTCCGTCATGTCAGCACCAGCACCATTTTATCTCTTTCTGGATGGCTCCACTGTCAGGTAACGAGGGCAATGCTCACTCCCCTGTCATGGCTGTGTCCTGCATCTGTCCTGCTCCCTGGAGACTCATCACCTGCCTCAAATCAGTCCATCTATCCCCATCTCAGCTTGGCTGCAGAAGCCCACAAAAAATATTTTTCTTGTCATTACTTCTTGGCATGGGCTGTCATATTTACTTCAGGCCAGGATAGTGAAGTGAAGCAGTGCAAAATCCAAGTCCCAAATTCTCCTTTCCAGAAATGAACCACATCAAAAACTCTGGAGGCAGAGACAGTCTCTTAGCTGATACATTTTCTTGTACAACAGCAAAAGATTTAATTAGTATTAAAGGCAAACTCAAACTTTGCTGCAAAGTTGAACCAGAACTCCCTGGTTCTATATTTTGCTGGAGCTCCAGCCTTGTTTTTATTTTAATTTAGAAAAAATTATAAACCCACATTTCCCAGTCGTGATCACATTTCATGGCTGTAGACCATGCCTGTGAAATATTAACTTTTCCCTCTCCTCCCTACTGTGCTTGGTTCGTACCCGCTTCCACTGGTAGCTTGGACTTTTCTTTGAAAACCTCTCTGGAAGGCTTGAATCACCTGAAAAAGTTTTTTTAGTGGCACTTGCACCCCTGAGAGAGACTGCAATGGCCATTACTCTTCCCTATGTAAGTAGTTAAAGAGGTGCAAGGCTGACTCTCAGCAGCCTGGGTCTGATGGAGTTCAACAAATGGGTTGTGAGGCTGATACCGGTATTAGTCACGTACTCAGCGCTTCTCATCTGCAAATCTCAGCGTGCTCGGCAAGGGCAGATAAGCATGGTTATCTCCAGCACGCAGAGAGGGGAAATTAAGAGAGAAAGGTCAAAGGCTGCATTTTCCTAAGGGCATCGGACACCCAGGTGGGTTCACCTCTAGCAGGGTGAGCTCCCTAATTTAAGAGCCATTGTGTAAGTGTGATGATGTCCACACAAGCGGTATGAGCCTATTTCAGGAGGACCACATCAACCCCACCTGAAGAAGACCTCAGCAAGTCCCTCTGTTTGCAGCAGTGCCGTGGGGGTGACCGGCACCAGATTTACCTGCAAGGCTTTCTCTCCCTGTTCCTATCGAGGCTGCTCAGTGCTGGGGGCCGCGCTGGGGTGAGCGCTCCCAGCCTGCAGATCTGCAGCTGGTGGTCGCATCTCCCCCAGAACTGCCCTCTGTGACACGTCTAGACCCCAAGCCACCAGCCGAAGCGCTCCAGCCTCTGAGGATGAAGGTCAGAGGGTGCCTGGGATAACACCTCGCTGCAAAAACAGAAACCTCTTCTGAAGATGAATGCAAAATCCTACTTCGCCGTGGTGATTTTCAACATTTGACTCCAGAATGATTGCATAAATTAAAAAAAAAAAAAAAGGATTGGCTTTCCTGCCAATTGAACCCACCCAGATGAGGCTTCAATGGAAGGGGAGGGTTTCACAGAAGCGCAGTGGCCTTCTGGCTACCCTCCAACAGCAAAGCCATGAGTAAATCCCATCACCTCCTCACCCCAGTTCCCAGCTATACTATCCCCAAGCCACAGGCCAAATTTCCTTTCCTCTTGCACAGAAATCTGTGCCAGCGCAGCCTCATGACAGCTGACTGGGGTCACTGGCGGAGCCTGGAGCTGCAAGGGGAAGATGAACTGTTGTCTTATCTGTGGGAGGCAACTGAGCAGGAGCACAGACACAACGGGTCCTGATCGAGCTGCTTTATTGACACAGGAGATGCTTCATCCCTTGCCTGGGCCATGGGATGGAGGGAGATTGGTCACTGCATCAGCATTTCTCGTTGGTGTTTCCTATATCTATACTGATATACCACCCAGCACCCACAGGGCCCCGTATAACTCTGAGCACTCCCAGGAGTTGGCTGGATTTCAGCCAGTTTCTTCCTCCATATCACTCTTCTCTTTCTTTGTTGTTCCTCATCTCCAGCGTGGCTCTCTCCAGCCTCACCTGCTACCTTTGTCCCTGCCATTGTCCTCCTCTCCTCCCCTCTCAGAGGACCATGTGGAGGCCAAGGTGCTGGAAATAAAGCTTATTACCCCCACCTACAGCCAGCAGAAGGGGTTTCTGCATTTGGAAATGTGCAGACTGGTTCTGGGGTGGAGGAAGACACACAAATATGTGAAAGACCAGCAGAGACTGTTCCTGCAAGCAGAAGTGTGGGTTGTTTGAATTTTTATGTACCATTGCTCAGATGCTCATCTTCTCCAGTAGCTTGTGATATCCTTTTTTGCTCCTGCAGTACTTCTAATTTTCTCTTCAATATCATGTTTCTGCCCATTTCTGTTCTCTGTTCTCTGCTCTGCTTGCCTGCCCTGCATACCAGGGTGTTTATTTTTTGACCTTCTTCTGCTATACAACTTGCAGCGTGGTCTTTCCCTTGCTAGCAGGAGCACGTAGATGGGAGGAGATCAGCTAGGAACAATGTGAGCTGTACACCAGGACTGAGAGGCAGGACCAAAACTGTGCTGAGCTGTCATCTCCTCCCATGGGCTGCTCATACTCCATGTTCAAAAATGGTGTGTTCTGCCTCCTTCTCTAGAAAAGGGTCTGGACTGGGAGCTACACGGCCCCATCCTCACTGGAGGCACAGCCTCGAGGTTGACCCAGAAATGAGTTACTCAAATCCACTTGCTCTGGGTAAAGTGCCTGTCTCAGAGCTGTTATCCCTGTCGTGATAAAATGAACTGAAATAGAAGTGATCTCACATGTGCTTGAGGCTACGTGCTTGCAGGAGAGCTGCAGATGAGAGCTGACCTGCTGGGCCCATCCTGCTGGTGCATCAGAGCTGCTGAGCTCCTTGCGTGAGGGCTAAGCTCCTTGACCCATCCTTTCTCTTCTCCCTCAGCCCTATTCTGGAAATGGTCCGGCCCTTTGCCCCCCTGTAATCTGTCCTCAGTTTACCACTTCTCCACCTCTCATCCCAGACTCTGGGCTCAGAAACAGGGCATATCTGTTTCCCCCAGCCCTTCTCTAGTCCAAGACCTCCCACATCCTTTTTCTCTAATGCAGCCCATAGCAAGAACTGCAATATGGTCACAGCTCTATGCTCCTTGCCAGAAACTTTTGCCAAAAATGAAAAAAAAATCACGATGTTTGATAAGTGTAATTTATTTAAAACCCTGAGAAGCTTGACTGAAATATTTCCACCATCTCTTCCAGCCTCCTTCTGGAAGCCTCTTTCTCCTCTCTGTGTTGGGCTGTGTTGTTGGCCATAAGCAAGGAAAAGAGATGCTGCCACTGCCCCATAGCAAGGCTAGCCCAGCACGGCTACCCAGGTGTACGCTCCTGTGCCCCTTAAGCTGGGAGGACACCATTACCTTGAGCACCATGCTTCTTCCACTGGGAATTTTAAAGCCACCAACCAATGACTTGAGAGCTCTGCTCTCCATGAAGCTGGAGGGGGACTGGGAAGAGAGCCCCAGGGGTGACATCTGACGTGGTCCAGCCCCAGCATGGTGGCTAAGTCCTTGCTGCTGGAGCGCAGCCAGAGCTTTGCATCTGAGACGGCAGCAGGTCACATCTGCAATCGGTTTCAAAAGCAAATCCTTAGTCTACCTTGTATTGGAGACAATTCTCCTGTGGTCTGCTTCCAGGCCCCTGCTGTAGGTGCAGACTCCGTCAGATCCATCTCTCAGATGGTTCTGCAGACAAGTGGGTTTTGTAGTCCTGCGAGGGAACAGGTCTGGGCTGTTCCTCTCCTTGGTCCCACAGAGTCTGCAGAATCTGCTGTGCCTTTACTACACCACACTCATGTTGACATTTGAGCCCTTAAAAAGTGATCAGTCCTAAGCAAGCTCTGGCATAAGCCTCTTAACACAAAACATTAGGAGAACTTTTGAGATGCTTGTAACTGGTCCATGTGGCCTCATGCTCGCTGACCAACTAAAACAAGTCCTGAGCTTGGTCCCAGTGCCTGGCATGGCATGGGCAGAGCCCACCAGGTGACTGTTTTTGGTTTATCTCATTTATTGGAATTTAATTGTTGAAGACATGAATCCCACTGGACTGTCCAGCTGCACCACCACCACCCACTGCAGCAGCTCACTGCTGTGGTGAAGCCTGGGACACCCTGGTCTCTGGCCACAGCAGCGAAGGTGTGGGGACACCTGGCTTCCTCTAGACCCTTACAATCAAATGGCATTGAGCCATTGCTGCAGGAATGTGTGTTGTTTTTTTTTTACCGGGGTGCTCGGGGACCAGTCCAGGCAGCAGAAGGTCCCACCGAGGTGCAGAACACGATGGGTTTCAGCAGAGCACTCTGTCAATGGGGCCTTTAGAACCCAGGCTCTTGTTGTGCTCGGTGGAAGTCAAATTTCCAACAGCTTCATAAATACGTCACCAACAGGAGGCCTTTAGAGCAAGCATATTGCAGTTTCCTGACATTTTCGTTCCTCTATCTTGACATTTCTGAAGGGCATAGGAAGCCTAAAAAAAGAAACAGCCTCTCCCAGGGCACCATATGTTTTCAATTCCGTCCTGCGCTGGTGTAATAGATGGTCTTATTATAAATATGCAGCAGTTTTCCAGATGAGTCTCCCCCTCCCCCTTAAAATGACCTGACACAACAGCACGGAGCAGAGATGGCTGGGAAGAAGAAGGAGAAGGAGCACACGCGGGATGAGCTCTGGGAGCTTTTAGGCACGGATTTAGAAGGTGCTGATGTACTACATTAATATTCAAGCTACCAATCCAGGCCCTGGTGCTGCAAATATTTAAAGAAAAACCACTTGACTCAGGCGAGCGATTGCTTGACAGAAGTTTCCAGCCTCCATACACTGTTCCCCCCACTCCTCCATCCCTCCTGCTGCTTTTTCTTAGGCGCTTTTCTGATTTCTTAAAATCTTTCTGTAGTTGATCGTCTCTGTACAAGGCAGCATGTGGGTTGAGCAATTGCTCTCAGCAACTGTTATTTATCAGGAGATTTTCACATGGTTCCCTCTTCAAGGGACCGAGGCTCTTGTGAGACTTTGTTCTTCTTTTAAACAGCCAAACAATCCCTAATAGAATTAATATAATATAATAAAATATAATGTAATATAGCATAATATGATAAAATGCCCTCACTGGTTAGAATGAGTGCAGTCTATAAAGCAGTGTAGCTGCAGCAAGCTGCAGAGATGTTGTGGCACTGAAGAGGTTACTGGTTCCTGTCTATCATCTGGCTGTTCTGGGCATCGTTATAATGACGATTGCCTTACACATCCCTGTTTTCAGTTATTTATACGATAGTCCCAGTTTAACTGTTTGGACTACATCTTTCTGTTCTGTGCTGATTTCCACGTGTGCAGGGGCTAATTTCAGCCAGAATGGCTGATAGAAGAAAAATACATTTCTGGTGGCTGTTTTCTTAGGAAAACACCACCCCCCCTCCCGCAAAAAAAAAAAAAAAAGAAAGAAAAAAAAAAGAAAAAAAGAAAAAAAAGAAAAAAAGCATACTCATCTTTTGGAGCAGGGACCTAAAATTTCTTGGTGGGAATGACCTGTGTATCAGGATGTGCCCTTGGCCTCATGCAAATCATGGAAATCCACCCTCGCTGAGTTGGCCAAATTGTGTCTTTCGAACTTCAGCCCGTGCAGACGGAGCAGAGATGTGCTGGAGCACAGCTGAGGTCCCCGTGGGGCTTCTCGGTGTTGGCCATGCTGCAGCCTCCCATGGCCGGCACAGCAACCAGCTAGGCCAGCCCCGGGCTCCAGCCCTGCAAGAGGCAGGACCAGTTTCACTCCAGTGTGGAGGGCAAGGAGTCAGATGAAGCAATGGGGAGGCTGAGGAAAGACAGGAACTCAGCCTTTAATTTGATGGACCTCTGCCCTGTGGAAAGCTACAAAATCACAGCAGGTATTCCTACGTATAGGAAGGGGCAACCCTGGCTATACGTACAGACTGGGGGATGAGATGCTGGAGAGCAGCCCCACAGAGAGGGATCTGGGGGTTGTGGTTGACAGCAAGTTGAACATGAGCCAGCAGTGTGCCCTGGCAGCCAGGAGGGCCAACTGTATCCTGGGGTGCATCAAGCACGGCATTGCTAGTGGGTCAAGGGAAGGGATTGTCCCACTCTGCTCTGTGCTGGTGCGGCCTCACCTCGAATACTGTGTGCAGTTTTGGGCACCACAGTACAAAAAGGATGTGAAACTATTGGAGAGTGTCCAGAGAAGGGCTACCAAGGTGGGGAAGGGCCTAGAGGGTAAGACATATGAGGAGCGGCTGAGGTCACTTGGTTTGTTCAACCTGAAAAAGAGGAGGCTGAGGGGAGGCCTCATGGCGGCCTGCAGCTTCCTCACGAGGGGGCGGAGGGGCAGGCGCTGAGCTCTGCTCTCTGGNCACACCCCTGTGTGGAGCCAGGAGTTGGACTTGATGATCTTTGTGGGTCCCTTCCAACTCAGATATTCTATGATTCTATGATTTCCCTTTCCAGGAGAAGTTTTTTGGAGGATATCAGCTATGTCACCATCTGCAATTCCTTGAGTGTTGCAGCCTGCACCTGAGCATGTATTTTGTACAGCTGGAAACCCCATCCACACAAAATAACCAATGGGCACCTCAATATTTTCTCTTATATCCTCGTCAGCTCTAAGCTCTCACTTGTGCAACAGAATTCCCATTATTATACCTGTAAGCAAACAAGTTGAGAGATTACTGGAATATGAGATGGAAAAAAAAAAAAAGAAAGACAAACTTTTTAGGTTGCCCTACACATGAGGACCTGGCAACCCCGAAGAGCATCCAGAAGATGCACCAGCTCCATGGATGTGTCTGGACAGGTGGCAGGGCACAAGGTCACTGGTCACTACAGGAGCCTCTGAGACTCAGTGCTGATAAATGGGCATTTCTTGTACATAAGTCATCTTACCCTCATGCATGTGTATGACACAGGGAAGATGGGTCTCACCCTGAAAGTATGGGTTTCTCTTCAAAAATTCTGTTAGTAACAGCTTTTTTATTTTTCTCTCTTAGCGATTCCCACACCAATTAGTTAAGATGTCAAATGTTACCAAGGCCAAAAAGCTGAAGTGTTTGGAAAACGTATGTCAGATACTTCTGGAGTTTGACCAAAAGTTACAATGGAGAAGAGGGAAGGGAAAAAGGAAGGGCAAGAGCAATGGCAAAGGGAAGGAAAAATTGTGCAAGTGAACTATCTGAGCTGCGATGGTTCAGGGGGAGGAAGCAGAGGGGCAGGATGCAGATGAGCTGCATACAACGGTACGGTGATGAGAGTGCCTCTGGAGAACAGAACTTCGACACATAATGTTCATTACATTTTGAGATCAGAAGAGACCACTTCCATGGCTTAGATCACCTGCTTAACACTTGCTTCTCAGTAAGCATCTGCTCTGGGTCCAGAATCTGTGCTTAACCTAGAGGATATCTCTTTGTGAAATATTATTGTTGCTTTTAAAAAGACCAGTAGCTAATGGATATTCCATCAGAGGCCTCAATAAGCAATTTGAGTGCTAATCTCTGTCAACACTGACATATCATGTCTTATTGCAAATTCAGATTTCCCCCACTGCAACTTCCAGCCATTGGATCTGCAAATGCCTACATCTATGAGGGTATAAAACCTCTTTATCAAATTGCTGTTCCTTATGCAGAATCTTATGAACAGTGACTAAAGACCCTCCTTGTACTTCAGGTGAATAGACTGACATCTTTGAATCACACTGTAAGGCATGCTTTCCAGTCCTTTTGATCACACCTGTGGTCTACTGGGTTGTCTCCAGCTTTTAATATTGCAAGATAAAAGGTGGACCCCAGACCTGACATAATTTTCCAGGAATAATTAGATCTCTCCAGAACCAGAAGGGACATAACCTCCCTAACCTTAGCTGACACATCTTTGTTTCTTCAACCACATCCTAATGAAGTTCCTCAGTGGTGTTCCTCAGGGGTTGGTATTGGGACCGGTGCTGTTTAAAATCTTTATTAATAACAGTGGGAATGAGTGTATCCTCAGCAAGTTTGCTGATGACACCAAGCTGTGTGGTGCAGCTGACACGCTGGAGGGAAGGGATGCCATCCAGAGGGGCCTGGAAAGGCTTGAGAGGTGGGCCCATGTGAACCTCATGAAGTTCAACAAGGCCAAGTGCAAGGCCCTACACCTGGGTCAGGGCAATCCCAAGCACAAATACAGGCTGGGTGGAGAATGGATTGAGAGCAGCTCTGAGGAGAAGGACCTGGGGGTGCTGGTTGGTTAACGAGAAGCTCAGCACGAGCTGTCAATGTGTGCCTGCAGCCCAGAAAGCCAAACCTATCCTGGGTTGCATCAAAAGAAGCATGACCAGCAGGTTGAGGGAGGTAATTCTCCCTTTCTCTCTGCTCTTGTGAGACCCCACCTGCAGTGCTGTGTTCAGCTGTGGGGCCCCCAGC
The DNA here is from genome assembly GCA_013399115.1 of Anseranas semipalmata. NCBI lineage: Eukaryota > Metazoa > Chordata > Aves > Anseriformes > Anseranatidae > Anseranas > Anseranas semipalmata. The sequence goes on from VXAA01005483.1 coordinate 180,526, forward strand.
ACAAGAAGGACATGGACCTATTACAGCAAGTCCAGAAGAGGGCCACAAGGATGATCAAAGGACTGGAGCACCTCTCTTATAAAGACAGTCTGAGGGAGTTGGGGTTGTTCAGCCTGGAGAAGAGAAGGCTCCGGGGAGACCTTACAGCATCCTTCCAGTACCTAAAGGGGGCTACAGGAAAGCTGGGGAGGGACTCTTTGTCAGGGAGTGTAGTGATAGGACAAGGGGGAATGGTTTTAAACTAAAAGAGGGTAGGTTTAGACTAGATATAAGGAAGAAATTCTTCACTCAGAGGGTGGTGAGGCACTGGAACAGGTTGCCTAGAGAAGTTGATAATTTTTTGATAATTTTTTGAGACTTAACACTTGAAGTGTTAAGTTCAGTTTTTATCATTTTAATATGTATCTTACAGGTTTTCTATCACTTTAGCTTCTTTGTTAAGAAGTGTATGGTAAATCAAATAGCTTATGGAAGTGGAAGAATATCCTGTATTTATGCAGTTACTCTTACAATCACCTTTGGAAATTCATAAAAGTATCATGTTGGGTACCCCAGGCCTATTTGTCATAAATAATTGATTGACATCAATTATATTAACCATCTTTAATTTCTGATAGTAAATTTGTATTGCAGTAGTCCTCCAAAGTCCTTGAGCCAAAGTCAGACGCCCTGGCTCAGTCTTAAACAGCTCATTTCAGTTACCCTTTTCAGAGTGAAATAAAGAGAAATTGGATATTTCAGGAACTTTATCACTCCAAAGACCTCAAAAAAAAAAAAAAAAAAAAAGCCTTTGCTATAGTAGAAAACAAAACAGCAGAACATTATTTGTCCAACACAATACTGGGTGAGTTAATTTTCTGAGTATGTTATTATGTAAACAAGCACACTTCTAAAAGGGTGCTAAAAGAATGTGTATTAGCCTTTCAGTTTAGCAACAGTTTCCAAATTTATCAGCGTATTATTTTTTTCACCTATTTAAACATCTTTTCTGACAGTTTTTGTATGTAGTCATTCAGGTGAAAACTAAATATCCTTAAAGAAATTTAAGAAATAGAAGCTTGGATTGTTCAAAGAAAAGTCTCAAAGGACCAAGTAACTGTGATGAACAGACAGCACTGGCACAACCAAATAGCAATCCACAAAAGCAAACAAGGGGAACATCTTTCGAAAAGGGGAGCATGCCAGTTAAAACAAACCTCCATCAACGCCTATCTTACGCAACTGGAACTTCTGCAACCAGTAACTTCAGCTTTCCTTGGTCTTGGCACTCTGAGGAGGAAATACCTTCACAAGGATGAGCCTTTCCTGGACAATGAATCCAATATGTTGGACTGCCGTATGCTTGCTTTCCAACACCAGCCGTTGCATGCTGCCTCCCCCCCTGCAGCTTGCACTTTCACCCTTTTAAGTCTCATTTGCAAGCATCTGCGTGGTCTCTTCTGCTTTTTTGGTGCTCATCTTCCAATATAAGTCAGTGCTGTAAGAACAGTTCTTCGAATAAGTCAAAACCCAGAAAACTTTTGACTTGTCCAGCCTATGCATAAGACAACTGTGTGAATACAAAAATGTCTGTTCTTTTCACCCTTGTGTAGATAATTAGTAAATGTAGTTGCAGTTTGCTCCAGCATCATGGACAAGCAATCTTTTTGTTGATGTAACCTATGATATCTTTACAAAAATGGGTCTTGCAATATTAATGTCAGCTTCCCTTCCCTAGGGGAGGAACTTTTCACTCAGCACTGAACTTTACTTATTTCTCTTACAGAAGTTCACAGATGCATCTTGTGCCAGATTTAAACTCTGAAGAGCTTACAGTTTAGGCACACAAAAGTGGCACACACACATAGGTGAAGCAGTTTTCTGCGAGACGCTCAGCAAGTCAGGATGGAGTTGTCAAAAACCTATGTCATTTATCCTTATTTGTGAGCTATGAGGGATCCTCTGAGTCCCTCTTGACTGCAGGAGAAGGCTTGTAGATCCAGTCTACCAAATTTAACTAGTCCTGAGCTGCACGTTAGCTATTAAGTGTCATTGTTTCAAGAATAATGCATTCCTTTTGACAGGGTTCCCAAGTGTGTCCTACGTGTCAAGTGGCAAGAGCTGTGACTGAAGCCTTTTCTTATTTTCTTCATTAGCAAGGAGCAGTTGGTTGTGCACCAGTCACCACTAATAAATCACACTGCGCTTCTCTTGTCACCAGCAGCACACAGACATACTCACAAACACACACATTTTTAATATCTGTGCCTGGGTAGCATTTATTAGCAAGTGCTGATGTGTTAAGTACCACACCTCCTTCTTGGGTCTATGTGCAATTTTTTCCTTCTCTTATCCTGTGAAGAACCAGGACATAACCAATCCTGAATCCTTTTTCTCCACTAATGCCTTCAGGCAGAAGCTTTTATGCCTGCAAAACTAGAAGCATCAGCACAAAACTGCCTGGGATTAGACCCTTTGCCTTTTATGGCAAAACAAACAGGTCTTCTTGAGGTCATATTCAAAACGACTGTGAAAAATGTGATGGGGGAAAGTTTTGGCCGCCAGCCAGTAGCTGTTCACATGTCTTTGTTCCTGTTGATGAAAACCATACTGATTGCGGGGCTGACATCCTTGCGGACTGGCCGCGTACGCACATGGAAAGCCTGCAGCTAGAAGCTGCTCGGGGCAGCAGAGCTGAGCGGGTTTCGCACGCAGCTTCTTGCCATCGCTGTCCCGTGCGAGGGAGTGGGGTGCTGGCCGGTTCTGCCTCCGCAGAAGGGACACCAAAGCCATCTCCCTGGCACAGCTGCTCAGTTTGCTCTCACCAGATTTATCACAGGTCCCCAAAACTTGAAGGTCCAGCTTTGATTTCTAATGCATTAATGGGATATGCTCATGTAATATTAATTCAGTGGGATGTAATTAACAGATGTGTGGGGCTTAGAAATTTGTTATTAAGGTACTCTGCCAGCTTGCAATGCGTTCCTTCAGACTGAAAGAGCCTGCCCCTTTGCTTTGTGTAGCTCTTTTTGATCTTCTTTCTGTGACTCTGATAATGGTCCCTCCTCCCCTTAGGAAGAGAAATCCTTTCATCCTCTTTTTTTCCCTCTGGGTGTTCGGCTCTGTTCTCTGGCTTCAGAGGGGTGAAGGGGGATAAAGCTAAAAGATCCCTCCAAAAATAGTTCTGATGATTAGGACTCTTCCCGCCCTCAGAAGGCCTGGCTGTATTGTCTTCTGCTTAGCTCTGGCTCGGCTCCTGCATTACGACAGGGATAGGCAGAGCTCAGGGAAGGTGATGCTGGGGTCCAGCTTAGCCAGAGTGAAGGACCCCCCTTCCCTGTGCCAAAGATGGATGCTCCTGAGAAGTCAATAGGAAATTGTACCAGCAGCAAGGAAAGAGCCCCATTCAAAGGTCCCCCTGACATGGGCAGTGGGGATGGATGCAGGATGCCCACTCTTTGCAGAGGTTTTTCGTCCCACCTGCTCACAGCTGACCCCTGCTTGTGTTTTACCTCCTCCAGGCAATTTCCCAATCTGTGTCAAAGGAAGGCGATTCTCAGAACAGCTTCAGCCCGATGGAGACACAAGGGCAAGCCACGTCCTGCCATCCAGCTCCCTGCGAAGCCACAGGCAGGCTGAGGACAGCCCTTGCCCTGCACTGGTGGAGTTCTCCAGAGGTGTTACGCTCCGTGAGGCTTCAGCGCTGATGAGCACTGCAGGTTGCTCAGCAGGGCAATCAGGCTTGGGAGGAAACCCCCCAGAAGAGAACCCTGACTTGTTCATGGGTGTTGCACGGAGCTGAATTATTCATTGGAAATGTGTAAGCAAGACTTAGGAGCTTTTCTCAGCAGCAGCTCTGTAGGAAGATCCAGGGAAAAGCGCTTTCTGCTGCGCAAGTGGCTTTAAGCAAGCCTGGTGTTGGTGTGGAAGCCGAGAGCTGCCATGGTGTTTCAGAGCCTGGGTCTGCACACCAAGACACGAGCACTGGAGTATTTTTCTGCTTCAGCTTCCAGCCACAACGTGTGGGGAGCAGAGCTCACATCTGTGAGCGTCATGGGGAACAGCTCCGTGCCGCGTAAGCTACAGCAAGGAAGTGGTGCACTGAAAGTTTGATGTGATCAAATAAAAACATATCATTGTGCCACTCAGACTGTGAACGAGGTAAAATAATTAAAAGTTTGAACACAGTGCTTTCCAGCTCCCTTCAGCTCTTTTCCCTAGACATTTGATGCATTGCTTCATCCTAACAAGGGAAACCATACTTAATTTGAGCCTGGATTCAAATCACCTGAGCCCCAATCGAAAAGTAAATGCAAAGTCAAATCAATTTCATGTAAAGCTGAGTACAGACAGCTACTGGGAATTACAGACACTGCCAGCAATTATCACAGTTGTGATGGTTGTTTCCAGAGACACTTTATATTTTGTTTTCACAGGCTGCACTTCATAACACAACTTGCAAATTACCTTCTGTGCTTCACCTCTGCAACATTCTTAACTCACTCAAAAAATTAAAGAACTGACCAATATCTCAGTAGCTTGGAATTTGCCAAATATCCTTCAATTATATTAAAAATATGTCTACGTAAAAGGTACATCCAATTTAATTGAATTTTCAGAAGTGTCCTAGAGAGTTCCTCTCATTTTCTTTAGGTAGCACAATTCTGTAGTTCTCTCTTTCACTTCTGTAGTCACTGTCTCTCTTCTGGGCTGAGGCAGAAACCCTTCCTGCACCAATGACGTTACTTCACTTACTGCCTTGTGGCTCACTGGAAGGTTGCTTTCCAGTCATTTCACATAAACCACCTGTGAAATCCACCTCCGTCACCCATTCTCCTCTTTAACTTTCTGAGGCCCCCACCCAGGAAACATCTGCCCTTCAGAGAAGGATTTATAGCTAGACAGACCCATCAAAGAGCCCACAGCGTGGTGCTGGTGGAGAAAAGGCAAACCTTGGTTTTAGCATGCTCAGAGCCACTTGCTTGCCTGCAGAAGGGATGTCCAGCCCAGCTGTGTGGACACCTCTTCCAATACCCTTATGGCTGCAGGAGAGCAGCCTTGCCATCTGTCTTAGAGGGCTGGTTCCTCCTGGTGGGCTGATCCTGTACCAAGGGTATGAGACTGAGAGAGGCAGTTGGGTTTGATCGCTCCTGAGCAAGGTGGGCAGGAAATGCTCGTTTTCCCAAACCTAGTCCATGGAACTGGGACAATGGATGACAGGTGGGGTAGGGATTGGGGACCAGCAGGTTTGGAGGGCTCTGAGCAGCTCGGAGGAGAAGCCGGCTACCTGCCTTGCATTAAATTTCCATTTGCATGTTAACGAAGATACTTTGCACAGAAGCCAGAATATTTAATGTAACTTTTCAAGCTGATGAAAAGCATAAGGGTGAGAATCGGAGAAGAGAAGCAACAGCGTGCGAGTTGGGTGACCTGTCATATGCCAGGCGGAGCAAACAGCTGAGCGGAGGAGCCAGCAAGCAACCTTGGGGCTCAGTCTGTTCGTGCATAGTTCAGCAAGCAAAAATGAATATCCAACGCTGAATATGAGACTTTTGCAATAATGAAGATCAGGTTAAAGAGTCTGTGGTCCAAGAAACAGCTTGATGTGCCAGATCATGTATTCATGCTGAATATTTCAACCCGCTCTAACTGCAATTATACATTTGCCATTCTAAATATACTTTTTCTAGTGAGTGGCGATGAAGAAATGCTAACAGCTTGCTTGGGAGGGGGCTGTGCTTTGGTTTACAGTGGAGTTATAACTACAGACAAGCGTTTACATCTAGCTACATTATTCACGTACGTTTCTGAGATAGATAGGCATCCTCATAATAAATGGCACCCTGAGTTTTCTTAACTTGGGACACTGTCTTGAAAATAACAGCTTGTGATTTTATTCAAATTACCTACTGCAGCAGCACAAGATTTGGCCCAAGCTGCTTATGGATTGGGGCAGATCCAGGACTACAGAGGTCAGGCAGAGTTCAAGTTCATACATAATGTATGGTGTGTTTTAATAAGGCTCCTTTCATACTTCAGTTCGTCTGCCCGGCTTTGCATGAGGCTGTAAAGCCACAGGCAGCACTGTTTAAAATTAAAAAGGCACAGCTAAAGCCCTCGCCCTCCGCACTTTTGGAGTTACATCTATTTTCCAGGTCACTTCGTCAAGCCCCATCACAGCTGCGCGAGGCAGCAACCCCGGGAACGCCTCCCCTCCAAGCTAATTACCCGGCTCTTTGTTTTAGCTCCTCTGTTTGCTCGCGGCATGTCAACCGTGGGAAATTCCTGCCTTTGCTGGGGAGTTGCTGATGGTGGGGCAAAAGCATTTTTACATAGATTAGGCCTTTAAAAGTGGTTACTAATACCCACTAATATGGATGGACACTTTCTGCTATACATTGCTCTGCTCTCTTTCCCAGCTATTTAGGAATGCAGCATCATGAGAGCCAGTTCTGCAAGATGCTGAGCCCTTGGCTTTCATCCAGCAAAAACTTATATATAGGGATGGTCCCATTGACTTCAGCTGGTTGGAATGAGCCCTTAGGCCCAGATCCTCAAAGGCATCTAGGCAACTGGCTCCCAAGGTCTGGACTTGGGGTCTGTTTGCACGTGTGATATATTTGGTGCTTATGGCAGAGGCTGTTTAATCAAACATCTCTTCCAATGTGCTGCTCTTTGGATGTACTCTTTTTTGCAAGATACGGATTCACAGTTTTCGTAGCTTTAATAGTCAGAATCGAGGACTACAGAACTGGATGCGCTGATTTGACTTTCTTGATCATAGAAATGTGTCCTAAAATCCTGTTTACAAACCTATCAAACAATATATTAAGAGTCTGTGCTCCAGCAAAAGATGCAGCTTTACAACCCTACCCCATGTACAAGTCAGCTAGTGTTGTCCTGTTTTCTGAAGTGAAAGAGTGAGTGCTGGAGTGGCTGTATAGTCCATGAAGGTCACGCAGTGGGTCAGTAGTTATGCTAGGAAGGGAAAAATCAGATTTCCTGAGCCATGAGACTGCACAGCTCCTCCTGTGGATGAGGAGGGGGGATGAGTGCTGCTCCCCTTTGCAACCAGGCAGCACCCATAGCTGATGGATGGGAGTGTGGTCGGTTCCAGGGGTGCAGGAGCAGTGCAGGTGCCAGTCTCAAAAAGTTTGAGCAGGTGCAGTAATTGAAATTCAGTCTGGGGAGCTGGAATGGTTCTAACTCCTGCATCCAGGTCCCTGCCCTCATTTTGTTCTGAAATCGTATCTAGGTGAGAGCCCCCCTTCTCTCCTTCCTTACTTTCATACGAGGAAACCTGAGCTTTTAGGCTACCGTAGAGAAATGCGCTGTGTCCAGGCTCAGACCCTACAGACCAGGACTCCAGCACATGTCACTGCTCACACTGTTTAAACATGGCCTTTCTCTGCCATCGGCTTGGAAAAAGAGTACTGCAGAAGAGGCAGTATCCAACTGTGTTGTCAGATTCAGTGCTGTGCAAACACAGAGGCTGTGGCAGACAAGCAAGTATTTGTTTCACGTCCTTAAGACGCAACAACTGCATGCCAAGTGTGTGTAGTTACAGCGATACACCAGAAATATGCCAGATTTAAACTTTATATTTCTTTTACACCAGTTACACGATTTCTTTTACACTGGATAATATTCCAGTTTTATTGGCATAAGGAGCTTCCAGCATGCAGCAGTGGGTGCCCTGGACAAATGCCAGGGGCAGATTATGGGCACGGTCCTAAACTTATTTGTGATATTTAGGGTGAGATTGGCTTCACCTTCAGCCACCTCAAGCCTTGACCATAGGGTTATTTGCAATTTTAATATCGAGGTTCCCATTCTAGTTGCTGGAGACTCCTTTGCCTAAACATAGGCATCTAAACCCATTTGAGATGCACTAGGGCATCCCCACCTCACCTCTAGCTGCTGCTCCAAAAGAGCACGGGTTTCCCTAGGTCCTGTGCTGCATCTGCGAGCCTTGTGTGGGTGTCCAAGGTGCCCACGAGTGGGTGATCTCATATCTCAGTCAGGCTCACTTTGTGTTTGCTCTCCCTAGAGATCCTGTCATTGCACATCCCTCAGCGAGCACTGTATTCACACTGCACAGCTTCTTCCACGCCTGCTTGGCCAGCAAATGCACGTTGGGTCCAGATCCAACATAACTGGGCATTACAGGCAAAGATGCAGGTGAATGAAAATCAGAAATGGTACTCCATCTTTGCACTTTTGACAACAAAACCAGGAAGCCGAAACTTTGTCTTCACAAGGGAGCTCCATAGGCAATCCATCATGTGTGAGGAGATTGCTTGAGACACTTGTCCATCTGGAGGGTCTCAATGCTGGACTGACGGCTCCTTGGGAGGTCACAGATGAAGAGCACAAAGCCAGGTACAAAACACTTGTCTTGGTAAGTCACAGCCCAGAGGCTCGGGCACACTGCAGCCAGGATGGGAGGAGGAGGAAGGACACAGCCCCGCTATTGCCCACCTTACTGGAGCCAGCTGGCGCATTCACCGTGCCTGCAGAGTCAGGCGGCAGAGGCATGTTTCTCCTGCCGGGCTGCTGCAGGCATCTGCCAAGGTCCCCCACCAACCACCTCCCTGCTCAGCCCCCACCAGCCAGCCAGCAAAGCAGGGAGCCTGGGGTACCCATGGCCTGGCCACCAGCTGCTGGGAGGGCACCAAAAGGGTGCTTGATGGGGCTTCTCTCCCCACCACGTAGACAAGGCAAGGAGCCATGCTGACAGGTCCCCTGTGCAAGCCCACAGTGACATTTTCAGTCTGGCCCCAGGGAAATGCAACCTAGCCCTTGCCAGGAGCTGCTGGTGGTGAGGTGCTCCTGAGACGTGGGAAGAAGCCTGGTGGGCAGGATTGCTGCCTGCAGGATCGTCAGGAAAAAATCCTGGGAAGGAGAAAAGCTGTTTAAGCTGGAGATAATACTATATGGATATAAACCAGCAGTGAGCTTAGGTGGTTCACCAATACTGCAGGGAGAAGGAGTAATGCAGCAGGAGCAGTGAGGGACACTAGTTGCTTTAAACTAGACGCTCCTCAGGGTATGGTAGGCACTGTTCAACGTTTTGGCTGCAGGAAGGAACCGGCCTTGCTGACCCAGCAGGCCCCTTGCAGGCTTCACTTCTGGAGCTTCAGCACCAAGGAGGCAGCTCAGACACATAACATGCATCTTTAAAGTAAACTCCTCAGATTACATTAGATAGCAGCTCCCCACCCGACGCGGGGATGTGTAACCAGACCAGGAACTTGCACTGCTAGTCCTCATAGCTAGAGATGTTTAACGCTACACATCCCAGAGCCCAAAGCCCAGTGAACTCTCTTCTATGGGACCATATGATTTAGTGACACTTTCCCATTTCTATTTTCTCATGCTGAAAGATCAGCATAGCACAGACGTTAGCTTGCTTGATGTACTGTAAGGAAGATGTCTTTAGTCCCTGACGATAATTTAACAAATACCAACAACGAATCTTCCTTGCTCAGAAGATCAGAGTCCTTCTAGCAGAGCATTGTGTTTGTTGAAAGCTATGGATGTTTTAACTACTTCTCTAAGCAAAAACTAGCTTCATTTAGGCTCCTGATTAAAGAGAAAATAATAAAATTAAATGCTAAATATCGGTGTTTCATGCCTTTATTTTCCTACTGCTCCCCCCAACCCCTCCCATATTTGCCCATTCCTGACAGCCTGGTGGACAAGAGGGTGTGGGACTGGGGATGGAGAGATGAGGGCACATTAATGATAACTTTCTGAAATCTATGCTGATCTAAGAGAGCTGAGACTACAACCGGAGATGCAGAAACTTCAGGCAATGCTGGATTGATGCTTCATGGCTTTCATTTACAGAAGCAGCCTCAAATGAACACAATCAGCAAACAGGAAGGAGCAGAATGCTGTAAGGAAGATTGCTCTTGCAGCTTCTGAGTACTTAGAAGTGCACAGACTCTGCATCCTGTTTATTCACACTATAAGCTTTAAGCTGTCCCCTTTAATTTCCTTGCACATGTCTCAGAAATCAGCCCACTGCAAAATCTCCTATGCAAGACGCTGGATGCAGAGCAAGTTGTGCTAATCACATTCAAAATTTGCAGCACAAGATGGATTTTGACTCTAGTCTTCTGCTTTGGGTAGCCTGTAAATACAACCTGGAGAGCTCCCGCCCATGGTGAACACCACAATCCTGACCTTGTCCTTTGAATAACCCTTCCTGGAGGAATGAGGCACGAGCACAGAAGAAGGAAGTACTGAAATTGTGAGGCGAGGATGTTAAGAGTTTTTCTGCATGCTGAGGCTTAAATGGTACACCCTCTGAAATCCCCTCCCATAAACTCATGTTTCTTGAAAGGGGTCAGTGCTCGATACCAAAGAGCAGCCTGCTTGCTCCCGCCACTCTGGTGAAATTACTCAAGAGAGCTTCAGGACAGCCAGTTCTTCTGTGCGAGGCTGTGCTTCCGTTCAGAGTGTCAGCATCAGCAAGGGAAAACAGGCAGTTTTGGTTCTGGTCAGACACATTGCTGTGCGCTGGGGGTCACTTCTGTTTTAAACAGTGAATTTCCCTTCTTGGTGGGGAAAGCTTGTCCCTGCACAGAACTGCTCCTGATTATCCCCATATGCAGATCCTCTTATTCCGGGAGAAGTACCTCAATGGACTAACAAAGGAGCAAGGCTCTTCTCTCTGGAGTTTATCTCTGTGTACCACTATATTCATTAAGCATGCCAAGAAAGCATCTGGATGCTCAGGCCAGCTGGCAGGGGACAGCCTGTATCTGTGCTACCACAGTGGGCTATCAGCCTCTGAAGCAGGCCAGCTGCTTGTCGGAGCTGTGACCAAAAGGACGAAAGGCTGAAAATGCCTGTGCATGGAGGGTCTGGGATGCAGGGTGCTGGGAACCCTCCGTATGAACGGTCTCATCCCTGCCTCCGCCACCCTCCGTGCTGATGGAGGACTCGGCTGTTTGCCTCGGCCCATCGTAGCAGGCTCCCAGCTGCTTTTCTGACTTTCTTTCAGGGCTGGGCATCAGATATGATGAGATGCCAGCAATGATGTGACACAGATCCCCGGCAAGGTCTAATTGCAGAGTTACAGCCACTCTGTGCCATTTTTCCAGTGCAGTCCTTCCCCTAAAACATTCCCATGGAGCAGCAGCATGAATTCCACCAGGGCTTCTTTAATATTTTGAAAACACAAGGCACTTTTTGGCATAGCTGTCTTGGTATGAGCCCCTGGATGGCCTGAGGACTTGGGAGAATTTTGTAAGCTTAAAATATTCTTATGCTTTTTCTTAATATTTTGCAACTCTCTACAGACTCTTTGGTGACCTTCAAGAAGGCTGTGAGTGACACTGCATGGGAAACTCTTGCCTAGACTGTGATGGGTAAGACTTTGAATGGGACTGATGAGAACTGGGGAATGCTAAACCTAATCCCTCCTGTGAGTCACTCGTCTCTCTGCAGAAATTCCTTAGGCTGGGATTTTCAAAAACACTTCTGTGATTCAAGGACACATGTCCCACTGAAACAGAGGAAGCTCTGCTGCTATAACTTTCAGGTTGGTGCAAATCCCACACTTCATCTCTTTAATTGTCTGCCTTATAGATTATAAACTATGGGGTAACAGTATGGCACTCCTGTTCAATGCCTAGATGAGCCCCCTAGAACCAATGGAGACTGCTGCATTATAAACAATGTCAAAAAAAAAAAAAAAAAAAAAAAAAAAATTCCCGCCTTGTCTCTGCTTTGTTGTCTTATTCTGTTTTCCTCTCTGATTCATCTGAAAAGAGCATCTTTCAGAGATGTTTCTACCCACAGTGTGTCATATTGATCAATTCCTGCAATTAGATAATTTGCCCAGTGATCTTCCCCGTTCTGTCTTCCCACCACCCTCCACCACCCAGTGGGTGTCCTTGGCTGGGGTGGATGGGAGTCTCTCAAGAAACACCTGGTTGCTCCTGAAGGCAGCGAAGTCATGCTGTAGGAGGTAATCTCCTTTCTGAGTCAGCTGTCATCTCGTGTCCCAGCCTGGTGCCAGAGAACATTACACATTCATTGAAGCTGCTGTCTAAGAGGGTTGTTTTTTCTCCACACATTGGATGAGATTTTTCAAGGTCACTTTGTGAAAGCTGAGCATCCACACTGCTCCAAAGCTTGGTGGGAGTGGGGAACCAGAGTGCCATGGGCACCTTCAAATATGCAATCCATGACCAACATGTAGGATGGATGCAAAGCATAAGGAAGATTTGACACTGCTGTTGCCCACTGAGTAGAGGAGAGGCAAGCAGCATCTCCCCTCTTGAGACTCCTCCTGTCCCCGATTTTCCCATTATTCTAACATCCTCATTCAGGCCTCAGTCTTGACTAGATTGAGTCTTTCCTTTCCAGTGCTCCAAACTGTCACATTCAGACCCTGCTTTCCTCCATAGCACATCCAAACCTCTGTGTTGCCTTCAGCCCCAAAGCCAAAACCCATTCAGGCTGTTGTCAGCTCATACTTTTTTGCCTGCTGGCTCTTCCTTGCTGGCTTTCCTGATGACCACAGGTCTTTCTCAGATGTCTTCCAAAATCCAAATGTTGGTGCCATTTTTCTGAGCCCCCTCATTTTTAGCAAAATAACTCCCATGCCCCAATTTGTGAAAGCATCTTTAAAGCAAACAGAGAAATGTGTTCAGTCCTTTGTTTTTCCCTTCCCACACTGCTGAGGATGCGAGTGCTAAAACTCGCACAGCGGCATTGTAACATTATACCTGGAAATGTCACATTGACAAGGGAGGATTTTGAGTAATGATGCCCTAAGCAAAGCCAGTCCGGTTCTGCAGGGCCTTGAAAGATGAGCTTCTGGGTAGGAGAGCAGGGGGAGCAGCAGGAGGATATAACTATCCTCTTCCGAAAGAGGCAAAGAAAAATAGGGAAACACGGCACATGCACAGGAACAGTGTGAATGTCCATTTTGCACCCTGAGGTTGCTCTTGTTTCTCTCTCCTGTTCCAAGGGACTCAGAGAAAACCCCACACAGAATGGCTCACAGAAGAGGGTGCCGCTTCTATTCAAGAAAAAGCATCACGAGAGGCAAAGCTCAGCCTGCTGAGAAGAGAGGCCTGACAGAGGAATGTCAGGCAGTGCCTGCGGTTCCCAGGGGATGGGGGGAAGCCCCTGCTGCTCCCGACATTTAAAACCAACCTGGATAAAATGGAGCAAAATCTCACGAAGGTGGGACATTTCCCAGGCCTGTTTCTGTCTTTTATCCAATGACTGTGTAATGTAAAGGACAGGACGTCTGGTGGATGGACCCGGCATTGCCCCGCGCCCAGGGTGAGCCCCAGTTCCCAGAGCAGCAGTACTGGGTCCCTTTACCCACCTGTCCAGTCCTGAAGCCTCCAGGGGCACAGCTTTGGGATGAGTCTGGAGCATCCCCCAGCTTCCCCTTGTCTGTCAGTGGGCAGCCTGGGCACACCGAGGTGTGGATGGAAACCTGCAGCCTGCAGCCAGCGCTGCCCATCTCCAGGGTCAATGTCCTTATCCCCAGTCCAACACCAGAGATGAGGTTCAACCCCAGTCCAACAGCACAGAGTCAGCCCCTGCACCCTGACCCGTATGGAAGGAACAGCCCTGGAGTCGAGCTGCAAGAACCGAGTGGAAACGGTGCATGTGTCTGGAGCACATCTAGAGGTTCAGGTTCCTCAAGGACTGAGGCAAGGGAATGCCTAATTTGATGGTCTTAGTGCAGTGATGGGTTCATCGATGTCCAACTGAGACATACCCCACATTTGAACAAAAGCCCTGTGTAGGTGCACAAGTTCATTTACACTTTCTCTTTTTGATTTGGCCTTTCATCCTTAAACATTTAAGGATACAGACTGGACGCTGGCTTGGGCAATATCTTCTAGAGAAGGATTAGAAATCCGAAAGAATTGGACTCCATCTAGCCCCTGTGTTTCCAAACACAAAGGTTAGCTGCAAGCTTTGGGTAAGATCTGCAGTTGCTATCAGTTGGCACAGTGACATTATTTTATATCAGCAGAGGATGACAGTCTTCACCTAATACAGACATGAAGTCTGTGTGTAAGAGTATGGTGTGATCCTCCTGCTCCCAGCAGGGTCCAGCCAAAACCACTACAAAGTGGTCACTCTCTCCAGCATGCTTGTAGAAACGTAAGGACAAGGCAAACCAAAACATGCCCCATAAAGGCACAGCATTGTCAGCCCTAAAACACAATCCAGGTACCATTTCCCTGCACTTCCTGGGCTCAGTGCTTAGTACCCCAAACCAGCACATTCACTTGAAGTTAGGAGATGAACCAGCTGCTCCTTCCCCTTCCTGATATCAAGGTCACTCTCCTGGGATTTTTGTAAACCTGGCTTCCTGATGAGAAGGGGATCATCAAGATGGAGGTATGGTGAAGCAACGGGCAGACATGTCTTCACAGCCTGATCAGAGCACTCTGAAGTTCAATAAACACTTTTAATTTTAAGTGATTGGCTTTGCATTCTGTCTTTGGCTCAGCTATTGTGTTGGTAAAGTAATTACTGTATTACCTCACCCTTGGCTCCCAGCCTTGTGTTATCATGCTGAGCAAGTCTTTGGGAACATCTTTAGTAGGCTAAGTGTTTATAGCTTCGCTAGAGTCACCAGCTGAAGCAGTCCATGAAAGCTCATTTCTCTGCTCTGAGACCATCTTTTACTTCTATGCTCTGCTGTAGAGTCAGAAAGCTCTTATGGAGACCTCTTTGGAGGGAGAGGGAAGAAGGCACCCACTGGCTAGAAACTGAAGAGGAAGATGTATGAGAAAGATATATGCAAAAGTCAAAGCAGCAGCCAGTTGCAGACAGGAAAATGCAAGCCATGTAGTTAACACTCTGGCCAGAAGGAAGGCAGCATATACATATATAAAAATCATTAAATCATTTTAATGATGTTTACTGCTTTTTAGGACACACTGTACTGGTTTGCAAAACTTGGCCTTCCTGTTTTAGATCTCTCACTATCTCCTTGCTCAAAAACAACTCTGCAACCTGCCTCCTTGCCCTCATTCAAGGAACGCTGCCAAGCTGCCTGTTTGCTTTGCCCACTGCTGCCCTTAGAGACCACAGTGCTGGCTCCTGACATGGTACAACATTTCAAGCGCACCTTCAGCAGACAGTAGCGTCCCATGAGCCTGCCAGAAAGGATTTTGCAATGGAGAATAACTCCTGGCTCTCAATCACTTCATATTCTACAAGAGTTTTCCTGCTCACTAGCAGTATAACATAACAGTCATCTTTCACTTAAACAGCGATGAGATCATGCTGTCAAAAACAGACAGGCATCTGAAATCAGAACAAAACAGCACTCGCTTGTAAATCAGAGCTGCATACTGACCACACATGAAAGTATGCTCCAGGCTCTTGACTGGCTGCCCAGTTCACAAGGATGGTATTTCAAGGTGTGGTTGTTAATCTATAAATCTTTAAATGGCTGGAGACTTGGCCTCTCCTCGTGCCATCCTGCTATAACTTTGACAAACAAGGGTATGTGGGCAAGCATTACCTTAGAATAGACACATGTGAATCCCAAGCAGATATCCCTAACAGATGTGATGGCTTTTTCTTTTTCTGCAGGTTATAAATATATAAAAAATATAGAAAAGAAAATTGCATTTTTTATTGTGTGTTGGATAGCCAGAAACCCTGGTAGAGTCATTCTAAATTTACTGGCATATCCAGAATAAGTCAATATCAATACCTGAATGTAAGTTGGACATTTCCTTATCACTCATGTCTTTCTAACTTTATTATCAGTGATAATACTACATAACAGGATTAGTCTGACAATAGTCTTAGAGTTTTGTAAAAATAAGGTATTGCATGGGACTTAAAAAAAGTTGGATCCTAATCTCAGAAGGGCAGATGAACTTCTGCCTGGGCTTTGCTTTGACACACACCATACAGCGCAATTTGCAGTCTGGCCCTAGCATCCTTTCTGCAACTAAATCAGCCTATCCACATTTTTTTCATTAAATCGACGGAAAAAAATGTAGGTTGGAAGGGACACCTGGAGATTTTCTGTCCCCATATTCTGCCTGAAGCAGGGCTAGCTTCACTTTGAGATAAGAGTTTGAGCTATACTGTGCTCATGGGACAATCACTGAGATGTTTTAGGTGGATTCCAAGGAAGAGAACACCAGTGCTTAAGAGAACTCCAGGGGGAGACAAAACATTGTATTGAGTTCTCTGCCCGGCCAGGAGACAAGCTGATGGGGAAGGAGCCTTGGGCTGGGTCTGGGTCTCTGTTCATATGTCATGCATAAGACATTCAGGGTAAATGCCT
Organism: Anseranas semipalmata; assembly: GCA_013399115.1. NCBI lineage: Eukaryota > Metazoa > Chordata > Aves > Anseriformes > Anseranatidae > Anseranas > Anseranas semipalmata. The sequence continues at coordinate 196,811 of VXAA01005483.1, forward strand.
GTGGCAGCACTAAAACTTTAAGCATTCAAGTGATGCCCAGGCAGCCCCCAGAGCATTGGTCCCTTCTGGACTGGCCCAGCCCCAGCTCTGCAGGCTCAGCACACACCAGCAGCATCCAGGCGCTGTCTGGCATTGCCCCGAGCCCAAGAGCAGGGCCTTGTGTTGACATTATTCTGCAACATGGCAGGAATAAATGGCCCATCCAATTATAACGCACTGACAGCAGTGTTAGGTGTATGAAAAGATGTGGTGTGCTGTGGACTTTGGAAATGCTGTTCCTCTTCTGGGTTTGCTGTTATTTGCAGCAGAGGAGGCTGTTCGCCACCCCAGAGAGGACAGACAAGTCAAAAATAAGCATCAAGGATTACTTCAGTGGGTCCCCTCCAGCACCACCACTGTGCACATGATGCAGTCCGTGCCCTCAGCCCAAACCATGTGCTACTCCAGCATGGAGCTGAGCACGCTCCCCGATGTGCATTCAGCAGTCTCAAACCATCATCTTCCCGACCAGGACGGAGGGATGTCCCCTATAGGCCACAGCTCCCACATAGCCCAGGTCACCGCTGTCATTGCCTGTGGAGATGAAAGCTGAAAAGGCTCCAGAAGAGCTTCTGCTGGTTAAAGAGAAGCCATCCTTAGAGAGGACTCGGGGAGGCAATGGCGACTGGCATTGTACAAGCCAGGGGTTGACTTGGTTTGGAAAAGCTTGTCACTGGGTAACTTCCAACCACCACCTGCTGTCAGCTCATGTAATGCTGAATCCGATCACGCAGAGGTGCCTGTACAGGTCTGTGCAATGTTATTTTTCAACTCATTACTCAACACTGCAGCTGAAGCCGTCAAACCAAAGGTGATTTTACTGCCTTTTGGATAAGCGAGTCAGTGTTTATTCAAAAGGCAGGCTTTTCAGCAAGGCTGCTATCAGCCTTCTCACTGCGTCAGGCTCAAAAATGAAATGTTTATTCTCAGCAAATGGAAAAGAGCAGAGTCAGTATTTCCCCTGGGGACCTGGAGCACAGCGCCGGGAGGTTGCTTCACGATGGTATTGCAAGTGGCTCCCAAAGCGTGCGCGTGCGTGTGCGCGTGCATGCATGCCTGCATGCCCACACACAGGGAGCAAATTCTGCTTTTATCCTTCCAATATGCTTGTTAAACGAAATGAGTATTTAGGGGACAAAGCTTCTACATTTTTTTTCAAAATTTTAGCCCGGATATACAAAGGAAACATGAAGTTAAAATACCTACCTGTTCTCACCTACTCATTATTGGAAGTGTTACGAGTTCTCTTTGCCAGGACATCAGGAGTAGCACTAATAATAATCTGATGCCTTGTGGTCTGAGCTGAGGACAGGCTTTTGTTCTATTAGTTTGTGAGAAAATGAACCCTGCCTTGAGCAGCTAACAATCTAAAGAGTCAAAACAGAAATGAAAGGAAAGGTCCTCTGTTTTCCAGATGATCAGCTGTGGTTTAGACACACAGAAGGTGAAATCCTGTCTATGCTATCCATGACAAAGCCTCAGTAGGACTGTAGATTTGATCACAGTTGCTAAAAAAAAAAAAAAAAAAAAAACCTAAAAAATAAGGATCTTTAAACTTGACTCCTGCACAAAGCTGGAAGGAAGTCTGCACAGAGCCACACAACAAACTTGTTTCCCATATCCCACACTCATATCTTAAACCTATAAGGCTGTGGTTCCCTGGGCACCTTTCAGTTGTTAACTCCCAGTGCTAAAAAATATAAATGGGAAAAAACACACTGGCTATGATATTGGGCTAAACAGTGAAATGAAAAAAGCTCAGCTGCTGGTTCTTTGACAAAATGTTTGGAACGAGTGACTGATGCCTGGTCTTTTTGAAGGAGAGCAGTACCTCATGCTGTGCTGTGATGAAATGTTTGCAAGCCCTGTGCTCTTCCACTGCTTTCAATGCCCCTTTCTATTAATCCATCGCTTTCAGAGCGCTGAGGCTGGCGCAATCTCTCGCCTGTCTCTAGATGGCTGCAGGATAGATGTTTGCATATGAGTTAGTCATTTCAGCTTCCTTTTCAACTAATGCAGGATGATAGGCACTTCTGAAGCACAGCTCATCTCGTCCTGAGGTTGACAGCTAAAGCGAAGCAATTGCACAACAGCAAACAGGAAGAAGAACACAGGGCTGACAGTTTGAGATGAAGTCGAAGTAGAGGAGGGACGGGCTGAGGCTGAAGGGGAAGGACTCGACTAAGTCATGACAAGATGCACAAGGCACCAACTGGAATCCTTCCAGCTCCTGTTCTCTGCTTTATGAAGAGAGCTATATAAGCTATTTCACGCACACTTAATGAATGATCCTTCATATAAGCCAGCTGTGGATTTCCTGCTTGCATTTGGATTCTTTTTGAGGGCTGCTTGTGAAAGAGGATGATGGGAAATGGTCTGACCTTTCCCCACAGCTCAGCTCCAACGCAGGCTGAAAGGACTGCCATTCGATGGCTAAGTGTTTTCAGAAGATATAATGAGAGAAAACATGTCAGCAATAAAAAAGAGAAAAGCAGAGGTGAGGGTGGTTGCCAGCTGGACTGGGGAGAGGCAGCTGGTGGTTGCAAAATGGCTGCTTTAGGTCTGGAACTCCTTCATCTTGCCAAACTTAGCGAGCAAGAAATCGAAGGGCATGCAGGGAAAATAGTCTCATGCTTTGAATAATAAAGTAGAAAGCACTCCCAGCATATGATCTTCTTCAAAGTGTGTAGTCTCAAACTTTACAATGCAGGTATGCTAGTTACAAGTGGAAAGGGAAAATTGAAACTTTCTCGTAGATGATTCGCAGTTGCTTTTTTTTTTTTTTTTCCGGTTGCATTAGTTTCAACACTGAAGCTAAGTCATGAGTTAATACAAATAAATCCATCACAATTCATAAATTAGATTATTCTTTACCTTGGATAGGCCCGTTCTCAAACATCTCTTTAGTTCCCCAAAGACAAGACAGGACTCCCAATTTTAAGATCCCTTACAGACTGATACCCTACCTCGTGCAAGTTTCTAGTTTAATAAAGCTCCAAATGATTCCAGCAGTTGCAGCAACATGTTCAATTCTAACTAAAAACCCAAACAGCAATGCAATTCTAAAAAATCTTTAAAATCCAGTTCAAGTCCCACTGAAGAACAAGTCAAAGCCCCTAGCAATATCCTGCTCCCCAAACTAAAACAAACAAATAAACAAACAAGAATGATGAAGTAGTACTATTTCATTTTTTCATATGTTGCTCACTGCTGGAGAAAATTTTTGTCAGCAGATCTGTAGTATCTTAAATGCATTTTCACCACACAAGTCCACAGTTTTTTATTACATATGACATGCTGAGTCAAGGCATCTTACTGTTCAACATAAAGCTTGCTCTGTCTTATTAGCTACCCAGCCCATAGGAAAAGCATTCAGCATGATGGACACCATGTGGCACAGAAATGTCTTGAATGAGCAGAAACATCAGGAGGTGCATTCTTCTGCTCAGAATGAGTCCTAATAACAGCTGTTCGCAGTTTCATGATAAACTTCTTCCAGTCTGGGGCAACTACAACACTCCTTCCCTCAACATGTACATATTGTTTTGCTGTTATCTGTTGCTGTCTACTCAGAAGTGATGTTAACACAGTCTGCTTTGAAAATATATTTTGGTGCAACCGTGTATCAAATTAAAAACCATGTGACCTAGTTATTGATTTGGGGAAAAAAGGGCACTCATCTTAAATACACCTTTTTATGAGCAGATCAATCACAAGTCAACCAAATCAAAATTTGACAGAAGTCTGAATGCCTTCAACATCACGGTTATGAAAAGAAAACAATACCAGAAATATGGATAATTTATCTTGATCTTGGACAGAAAAAAAATCTATGCTACAAAATGCTCTGCATCAGAGTCCTTGGATGCCGTGTATTCCAGTAGAAAGGAATTATTTGCGATAAAGTCTTGATGAAAGATAACAGCCTCCACCATCATCACCTCTTCAACTCCCTGTTAACATGCTCAGACCAGTGGTGAAGGAACTTTTGCTCTGGGAGCTGCTACCTGTTATCTTGTTATACACAAACTAAAGTACACTTGTTGACTTCATCAATGTAGACTTTAGTGAGAGATGCATTATTCATGTTTGTGGCTCTCTACTATGTTATTAATTCTTTTGTCCTTACATCAGTTCAGTAATATGCATATGGATTTAAGATATGCACAGTGAATGTGATAGCAATACTATTTCACGTGAATTACAGTAGTGGAGATATTTAAACAAGAACAGGCTGCTATAAACAGAAAACATACTGAAAGTATCAGCTCTAAAACCAGTATGGGACAGAAAAGTATATCTTAATATAAAGAGACATTGTTTATAATTTGTACGGCTAAAAAGAGAATGCAGAGCAACATCTGTGTCCTCTTTGCTCATTTGGTTTTACAAATGCACTCCAGCAGCACACGCCACAAAAGGTTCTTACAGAATAAGAGCTGGTGCAGATTAAACAAAGAATAAACAAACACCCTTCTATAATTGCAAGGTATAAGGACAGCAAACAAGCAAGTTCTTTCCTATAATCATCCCCAAAGCTTTGTGTCATTTCAACAACGGTATTTATTGTTGATGTATGATATTGTGTTATTTACACAGGAAAAAAAAAAAAACTTTATGACATCAGATATATTTTACAAGGGACAGTGAGGGCTGATACGGATCTCACCAACACTACTTCAGAGCAACTGCACCTCCATCTAGATGAGTGGAGCTGCATGGCAGGGCTCAGGAGCGAGCCCAGACCAAGGACCAGGATGCTGGCATGGGAAGATAGGGGAACCTGCTGGTAGGGTCCACAGCTGCTCAGTGCTGGTTGGCATCAGACTGTGCTTTATATACTAACAAAGACATATTCGCGAAAACTCCTAGTAAAGTAGATGGGAGCTATCTAGTTGAGCTTCCTGTCCTTGAGAGTGCTCTGTAGCCAGCAGTGATAGATGAACATAAGACACAGAAGGAGCAGAGGAGGTCGCTGTTTCTGCCAGGACCTTGCCACTCCTGGCATCCAAACCAGGCACTGCCATGGCACGAAGGACTCAGGATTATCCTGTTTTCTCAGGAAAACAAAACATGTAAGGTGAAAACGTCGGGTGAGGATGCACTGTTGGAAACTGGAAAATCTTTCTTGGCCTGTTTTTGGTGTTGAGCAGCCCCCACAGAGCCACTCACATGGGCAGCCAGTGGCAGAGCCAGCATTATAGGGAGGGATTTCAGTTCCCTGTTGGGGTTGTCCTGGATGATCCCACTCCTTCCTGCTCATGGCTTGGCACATCAGCAAGGGAAAGACGGAAAACGAAAATTCAGTTGAAATAAGGTGATGGCAAAGTCAAGCCGCCCAGTGCCAGCGTCCAATCACCTAATCCTAACCAGACACATCTACCCACAGTTAAACAAAGGATGGTTTCTGTGTCTGACACCAGACTTCAATTCAGTGCTGTGGTGTTGCATGGTTCCACGATTAAACTGAATATGGAGACCCATACTGTTCCAGATCCTCTCCTTTTCTGTCTGTGTCAGCTCCAGTTTTCATTACAGTCAATCTTAATTAGCTTCCAAACCTGCAAGCCTCTATTTTTCCCTTGTGGATATTGTAAGAGCAGGTGGTAAACATACTTTTTTGCCTCAAAACTTTGAGCCAAAGTTTGACCCAAACTTTCACCCTAGCTCAGCAGAAAGAACCAGAGGTCAACCACAACAGCTATAAGCAGTTTTTGTTTACCAGCACAAGCTCCACCTCAGCCCTTTGTAACTTGGGGAATCCTGCAATAAACATGGATCTCCACCCTTCCTCTCTGAAACGTAAGCTCTTCTCCCAGCCTCAGCACCAGTGACAAACACCATCATACCTTGGCAGGACCCTGCAGCCTTCGCAGATTCCAGCAGACCTACCTATTCAGCTCTGCTGGTGCCATACCTTTGCACTCCCCTGCTAAAATATCCCAGAAATAAATATCCCCAACTATCCTAGTCCAGTAACTCACCTCACCTTCCAACTGCACTGTCACCAACCTAGCACATAATGAAGCCTCCACCAGCAGGTCTGCCACTGACTCTGCAGCGACCTCAACCGTGCTGCTCTCCTCAGCTCTCCATCACAGGCAGGTATTGCAGTCTGCACAAAGAGGTCTCCTACACTCTGCATCACAGGAAAGCATTGTGTGAACGTGTTGTGCATGTGTATGCAAGTTCCATGAGCATGGAAGGGAAATTTGAGCACCACCATCTCCTTTACTGACTTGTCTTTATATTTAAGACACATTAGTAATGTGCTTAACTAGCAGTCGAAGAACTTCCCCCCCTCCAGTATCAACACATAGCTCATGGCATTAAAGTTAAACAAAAGCTTCACATTCGCTTTCTCTGTTATTGCAGTAAATCATGCTGTCATGTTGCCATGGAAACCGAAGCTATCACAAACATCACTACATCATGGCATCGGACCAGCTCGAACAGGCAGGTCTTCTGTTTTCATTCTGGGGCCAGTCTTCATTTCCCTCACCCAACCCCATGTTTCCAACTCTTCTACAACATACTGCAATTTTTTCATGTAAAAAAAAAAAAAAAAGAGAGAGAGAAAAAGACAGTATTATTTGTGTGAGTGGAAAGTTTTATCAAAAAAGGATTCATTGTAAAACCATGCTTGTTTTGTTAGCTCTGAAATGCCCAGGCACAGTAGGACAACTTACTATGGACAGTGGAGACTTCGATGATATAAATTGTTAAGTTTAGTCACATTTGAAAAAGGCAGTGAAGAGCAAACAAATTAATCACAGATTGGTTTGAAATAATTTGTAAACAGTTCTGGCAGAGAAGTTAGTATTTTTTTTCCTCAAATATTTATGAACCTGAAGATACAGATGGGTAGTGGGTGAGATTTTTAAAAGCCATACTAAGCTAATTTATATTCGTACAAGGATTTTGTTTGGAGTTTTCAATAGTAGAATTGGAAAGCTTTAGAACCTTCCCTTCCAACCCATCAGACCTCACTTGGACAAATATCCCATTAATTTCATTGAAAACCTGACATAACATCAGTTGCCCAAATAAAGGGTATAGGAGCAGTGGTTTGTTTAAGTAAAATGAGTAGACCACTCTACTCTAATGTAAAGATGAAGGATATCTGATGGCATGGGTTTGAAATCCTATTAATTTTCTTGTACAAGAAAGCTTTGTAGCCACATCAGCATGTGTTTCGTGCAGCGAGTAGCAAAGATCATTTTAACTTTTTTCAGGGGCCAGTAACATGAGTTTTCAAAAACATTGTTTTTTTATTATTGAAATGCCTGTCTTTTATTTCATTTATTCTGCTTGTGCTAGCCACATGGTTAAACTTAGGAAAACAAACAACAGATACTTTCCAGTGAGGAGTGTTTACATTAGGTCTAGCTTATCTGTGCAAAGAATAATCTATGAACTCTCTCTGGCCTTTTGGATAAGCAAACGTAAACCTCATTTCCCTTTATTGTCCACTCCACGTAATAACCAGCCTTTGTGAAGGTCTTCACAGAGGTTATTCAACCCAGGATGTCTCCTGGGGATTTCCTTTAATGACTAAAAGGATCACTGTATGCGTTATTGAATAGTAATATTGGAGCTGTGATGGTCTAAGGATAAAGCAGGCAAGTTTATAGGAAGAGGTATGAGCTTATATTAGACTCATCAATATAGCTAGAAAAAGAGAAGCTTCAAGCACAAGTGCTTTCTCCTGTCTCTGAAGGTGGACTGATACTCTCCAAAAGCTTATGCACATAGCCATACAGCCCCATCTCTTTCTTCTGAGCATTTGTGCAAACCCTCTGTGAGCTAATTCAGTTCAGTAAACTAGTAGAGGACTAATCCAGCAAAATACGGTGGTTTTGGTGGGGCAGTGGGGCTGTGGGTTGAATTGGCCCCTTGCAGGGTCACCCTCTGTGCCACAGATGCCAGGAGCAAGGGAGAAGAGAAGAGGAGAGCCAGGCTGCCCTTCTGGGTGACAGTAAGATGTTCTATCAGTACAGTTGTCTCCTCTCATGGTGGTCAGGCTCTGGTTTGGAGATTAAAAATGGCTGCCTTAACCCTGCTCACACGAAATGCTTCACAAAACAGCAACCAGCCTAACCATCATGCAGGCGCACTTCAGCTTTCAGGAGCAACCAGCAGGCAGGTGATGCTGCTAACAACAGCTTTCATCTGAGGGCTTTGCAGCACTTCCCGGGGCCCTTGCTCCTTTTCACAGGTAGGCCCCGGGGCTGTGACGTTCTTGAGGTGCTTGGGTAGCTGGTACCACAGCTAGGTCGAGCCATATTCCTTGCCGCTCATCATGCCTTCCTCTCCATAAAGACACAGAAGATGAACTAGCCTGAGAAATATATATTTTAAGGACCTCTTCCCTAGCACACTGAACTTATTGAAACTGCTCATGCTGATTTCAATGAGATTTGGATCAAGTCTCACATAGCTTGACGATGCAAGGCATGCTGAGAAATCTTATCCTGCTGTACAGAATTTACAGGTTTTAAAAGGCAAAGTAAAGCCACCAAGTCTGAGCTGCAGACTAGCACGTGGCAAAGGGCTTTATCTATATATTGTCATATAAATCTTTACTGGAGTAATTAGATAACTTTTTCTAAGGACATATCCAATTCTGATGCAAAAACAGAAGGGTGAAGAATCTGCCACACTTCTTCACATTCAGTTTGTGACCCAAACTGATAAAAAAGAAGGCAGTTTATTTTTTGCTTAAATTTGTGTAGACTTGCAGTGTATATTTTGCCTAAACCAGTTAATAACTGTGGGCTTTTAAGAAGAAATATCTTTGAAGGCAAGATTAGATGATGAGCTGAGAAACTTAGAGTCCATGTGTAGTTCTAAAGACTCTTGGTTTTTCATTCCATAAAAACCTGCCATATTTTATGGTCTCCCACATGAACACAATATGTGCATGAGCTGACTGGAATGAAGCTGCTGACTGAGCTATGAACACAAAATGCCTCACCCTTATCTCATTTTTTGGCTGGTTTCACCTGCTGCAATCTTCATGGTGGTTCCTTTGAAACCTACCCTTTTCTAATGACTCATTTGGAAATTATGGGGTTTTGTGCCTAAGTGTTCTGTTATGAAAGAGAGAAATAAACATCCTTCACCGTTCTCTCACTGTTCTCTTTCAAGTAGATTTACACAGTTGCTATCAGCAGTCAAGATTGTTTTTGAGGAAAGGCATAACTCCAGGGCTTCATCTTCCTCCTTCTCCTTCAGAAATCTCCTTCCTGGGAAATCTTTTGTTGTTCATTCAGGTTTTCCAGGTGAGCCCCATGTATTGAAGGGATTGTGCAAGGTGTGCAAGGCTGCTGTCTTCCTGCACAAGCAGAAGCTACCTAGGAGTTCAAGAACAAGTGGTAGCAGCCTGAGTCTCTCTCGTAGCCTCTTGTTGTGGTTTAACCTGGCAGGCAGCTCAGCACCACACAGCCGTTCGCTCACTTCCCCCCCACATAATGCTGTGCAAGCAGCATTTTTCTCATCCTAAACCCAAAACACAGCACCATACCATCTACTAGGAAGAAAATTAACTCTATCCCAGATGAAACCAGGACACCTGTGAATGGGCAAGCCACACATGCCATTACTGAGCTCAGCATCAGTGCAATCACACACAGACCCGACAGACCCACCGATCATGTATGCTGTGTACTCCCATGCTGCATGCAGTAGGACACTTCTAATCAATCCTAGTGGAAGATCAAAAGTTGTCGCTATAGTGGCCACAGGGAGACAGCAGAAGAAACAATGGCATGACCAATACTGCAGGTCATCCCCTCCAAAAGCAGGGGACTTGTTACATCAGAATCAGGCCAGCCCTACAAAATGAACCATATCCCATACCGTAGAGGAAGGCAACTCTCCTCCTCACAGATATTGCCAATCTGGTGTGGGAGAAAACTTCCGATTCCAAATCATAGCTTCGGCAATTAGCAAAATAAGCAAAACCAGGCAGCTGAGACGCAACAAAATACCTGCGCTTGAACACTGCACCAAACCATCACCAGCCTCCAAGAGGGGGAAAAACTGCCCCCTCCTCTTACTGCAGTCAAATTTTGTAATATGAGAGTGAAAATATTCTCCTTGATCCTGCAAATGATAAAGTAGGGGGTGTATATGAATTGTTGGGACTTGAGAACACACCACTGATCACACCAAAAGACAGGCAGCGTTGATGTGTCTGTGAAGGCATCACTTAAAAGTCTGATCTTCGCTCAGAGCTAATGGGTACTTAGTGTCAATGAAGTTTTGCCTCAGGTACTCAGCAATTGTGCCATGAAAGTTGAAGACTTCTACTAACTTCGGTGAGCTTTTTTCTCTCTTGACCTTATCCTTCCTGCCACCACAGCTATGTTCATAAGCATAAATGATTTTTTTCTCCTGAGGTGCTTTTTCTTTGGAAGAAAGCTGATTCTTTAAAAGTTGTGTTTCTCATGATAATGGTTCTGCCATCAGGAATCACAGCAAGAAACACAGTCTTGTTTCTGCCAGCACTCGACCTGCCACACAGATTTCTATCTATCTCATTTATTGAGCAAACTGCTGAGAAACCTAGGTTAGCTACCAGGGTTCACATCCCAGATTCAAGTTGCAAAAGCATCTGCTAATACATCTAAACAAGGTGCAATGAAAAATGTTTTCGGTGACATACTGTTGGGTGCTGAGCATCTCTGAAATAAAATCTTGACCTATAGTGCAAGCAAAGTGAGAAAAAGAGTTTGTAGTGAACAAAAACTATGTAGCTGAATGTAAAAAGAGGGCCCCAGAAAGTACGTAGCTCTTGTTCTGAGTTTTAAAAAAGACTTGCTAAATACAGATAGTTAATTACAGGAGAACAAGCTCACTCTCATTTTCTACAAAAATGAAATTTAAAGAACTTTAGGGAAAAGTGATGCATTCTAGGTAACATAATATAGAAATCCGGTGGCTTACTTTTTTTCCCCACAGATTCCCTTTAGGGTCTGCAGGCACTCATAACACCAAGACACTCACTGTGTTGCCTTTCATGAATTGGTTACCAACTACCGCCACCTCTACTATCCCACTACTACCTATGGCTCTAGGTAGAATCACAGAATGGTTTGGGTTGGAAGGGACCTTAAAGACCCCCCAGTTCCACCCCCCTGCCTTGGGCAGGGACACCTCCCACTAGACCAGGTTGCCCAAAGCCCCATCCAACCTGGCCTTGAACACCTCCAGGGATGGGGCATCCACAGCTTCTCTGGGCAGCCTGTTCCAGTGCCTCACTACCCTCACAGGTGAGGAAATAAGGAATTTCTTCCTTACATCTGAACAACCAGGTAACCACCACCAGGTAACCAGCACCATGGAAAATTCTCCCTGGAAAAGAAGCTACTGGGAATTGGAGGCTAACTATGTCATGATGCCACAGTTTCTTCGTTTTCCTCCTGCATTTAAGGTTTGCATTTGCTTACCTTAGTTTGTATGCTCACAGTAACCTCATCTCAATCTGTTATTCCAGTGGAACTGAATATTCTCAGTGCCACTACACTACTATCCTTCTATCGATTTCTTGCCCATGCACTGGGGAGAATGTAATCTTAGGATGAGCATTTTGCATATGCCATGCACTAGAGTGTTGGTCGTTGGAGTGAAGATCAGTGATGGATAAAAATAACCATGTGTCTCTGCAGGGGGGGCAAAACATTTAGCCTTAGCTGCACCGACTCAGGAATGGTCCCAGGAGTAACCGTGGCACAAGATTCTTCAGAGGGCCACAACTAAGTCTTGCTTCTCCTTTGTCCCACGATGGTAGCAAGTTGCAACCAGTCCAGACTGAAAGCAATTAGAGACCCATTCATTATCATAGTTTTGTTCTGTGGCTGATTCACGGGAGCAAGGGAGGAAGCACTGCCACGTCTTCTCACACAGAAGCGAACGTACCAGAAGCGGGGCCGACGTCAGGACATAGCATCTCACTAGCAGCGGCTGTCGGAGAGCACAGCAGTCCCATAAGCATAACCCTGGAGGCAACCCAGATGGAGGAAAAAATAGGTAATCTTATCTCAATTTCTTCCCCTCTGTAAATGAGCAGCTAAATTTCATTTCTCTATTTCTCTGCGTCTCACAGGCTTTCTTCTTATTGAAATACGGGCATCCTAAGCAACAATCATTGCTGGAACAAAATCTGCACCTTAATCCACCTTGGATTGCAATCTTCTAAATAATGTTACTTGGATTCTCCTCAGTTACACTGTTTTGGCACTGGCATAATTCCACTGGGTGTACTGATGTCCATTACAGAGGAAAAGTCATTTCACTCACTATATCATTGCTCCATATTTGATTCCTCTTCTCTCCAGTCTATCCTTTTGCAATAATAAAGAGATCTTTCATATGATTACTAGCTAGCATAACTAAGCTGCATAGCTATTCATCAGTTAAATAACTCAATCCTTGCTCTGAAATTCCATGCATAAAAGGGAATGCATAGTGAAAGCCTATTTGGAAAAGCAAATATTCCATGTCGGCATATTCGTTAATGACTGTCTCATAGTCATTTCAAATTCTTGGCATATTATGGTTATATTTTTTCCCAGCAAGACACAGAAATTGCTTGGCAAAACGTTCATCAAAGCACATAAGCATATGTCTTAGTAGATGCTTTAAGTTAGTCATATGGTCAAGTACTTTGCTAGACTGAAACCTGTACGTTACACTGTGGCTGCTTCTAGAGATCCGGCACACTAAAAAGTGCAGACAGACAGACAAGGAAGTGCAGGGCTGAGAAAAGGAAAAGCAAACTTGAAATTATATGATGACTACCTCTGCTCCAGATAATACACAGTCTTAGTGACATAATGAAGTGTGAATTTAAATAAAGAAAATAAAATTATTTTACCAGTCCTGGCTTACCTACACCCTCATCATTATCAGCCTATAAGCATGGAAAGACATCCTTGAAAAACAGGCAGAAGCCACGTGGATAGAAAGAGTGTAGGACAAGGCAAAGGTGATATTTGGAAGATGATGACAAATGACATGTCAGAGCTGATGCCACTGGCAAACTGGAGGAGATTGTTGCAAAGAGAAGATGTGAGGCATGTATGAAGCAGAAGTACAACACTGGAAGACTGAGAAGCTTTAAGTGGTAGAAAATGAAATAGTAAACACCTAAGAATAATTAACAACGTGTAACGCTTCTGATTTAACCTGCTATAAGTATGGTTTGACATACATATGCTGTCATCCTAGCAGTGAATGAGAGAAATCTATCTCTAGCCCATTCCACAGCCCACGTAATATACTGAGCGCCATCTCTACATCATTTGCGGACATCTGTGGATAGGCATTTTGCTCTGTTTACATACACTCGTGTATTTTTAAATTGTGATCTTCTATCCATTGTTTGAAGCTGATTCTTTAGACTACCAGCCTAGCCTGAAATGTTATTATCAAATAGTTTTTGCAGCATATTCCTTATAAAAGGTAGGCACAGACATCTCAAACCACTGTAAGGACTGTAGTTCCATGAAACTTAAAGAGTCAGGATAATAGAATGACAAGGAACAGATGGGAAGATTCTTCTACACTTTCTGATAGGGAGTTTCAAAAAGAAAGAAATCAGCTGTGTTTTTATTTTCAGTGTATTTTTCCAATGAATGAAACATATTCTCTTCACACAAAGTTCAGGGTGTGCAGGTTTGTAGTGGAAGACGACTATTTATTAACACACAAAGTGCTAAGTAAATATCAGCATCTCATCATGCAATTTTTACAGTAGCATAGTTCCTGCTATGGCTCCCCTGACAGAGATGTGTTATGATAAAAAAATTAATTTGAGATGAATTACCACTTCTAAAAAGTTTAATAGCAAGAGCTATTTGCTTTTGTTCAAATGCGTTTTCTGTTTTGGGATGCATGACTTTTTAATCATCACTGTATAGGGAAGTGAATTCTTCCACTCCAAAAAATGAAGACTAAAGTAAAAATAAGGTGGACCCAGATTCTTATCCTAAACACATGAACTTAACAGCAGGGTGTCTCCTCTGCTTTCAGCATAGTCTTTCTGGATTTAAACAGGTATAAATGAGATCAGCATATGATACCCTTTCAGATACTTACAAGGAAAATACTCGAATAGCAAAACAATTTCCAGACAGTTCCACTAAGTGCATTATGCTAGTAATTTAATGACTAATTGCAAAATCTATTATCTTGGAGATGAAAAGATTTTGGAAGATTTAAGATCAGATTTCAAGTTCAAGAAAAACAGGAAACAAAAAAGAACAATAAACTAAATACTGGAAAAAGCATGGATGACTCAAAGTCCTGCAATAGAAACTGCTGTAAGCTTCCATACATGTTAATATGATTAAAACCAATTATAAGATATGAGGGAAAAGTTGAGCTCTGTATCAAATGTGAATTAAAAACTTTCAGAGAACCATTGAAAATGAAGGACAAAAGCATGAACCTTGCCTTTGCCAAAACTGAACAGCAAATGACCGAGAGCCCAAAGCAGTAATGCTTACCAGGCAAGACAGCAACATCTGGACAAGGCTTAGCAGGCCACTCTCTTCAAAGGCCAGCCATTATAATTGCCAGTTGTACAACGTGTCTGAGGCATTGAAATGTCTAAGGCAATTTATTCAGCAGTATACAGCTAATCGAGCAGGGGGAACAACAACCCAGGAGAACATGGAAAGCAAACTATTATGTTGTTTGAAAGGGTAGATGTGAAAGAGCTTATAAATATTGTTACAGGGACCTGGCTGTACGAGAGGCTGATGGTTACACAGTGAGACAAAACACTAGCTCTCACTGGGTAAAATTCACCTCTGTAGAAAAGGCCAGTTCTGAAGACTCAAGTGGGACATAAATAATGCATAAGCCTTATGATGGCTCCTCTCGATGGACTGAATTTAGCATACTGTGCTTACCCAAATGACTAGAAGAAGAAAGAGAATATTGGGGGCAAGAAAAACAGGGCTGAGATTGTCAAGGGTTGTTATGATTTTTCAAATAAGTTTCTGTGCCAGAGGTTTCATGTACATTTTGGTGGGTTTCAGATTATTTTCTCTTTTATCTCAGTCTCTGAGAGGAAAATAACCTTCAATTTTCCAGATTGTACATAAGAGCTTCAAGTGCCCAGGAGGCATGGAAACATACAAATCCTTGGCTTATCTGGGACATAAATGTCCCAAGAGTAGTCACTGAAATGATGGAAACTATGAGCCATTAATGGTGTTGGAGTAGATACAGATAATGTAAATTGATAGCATAGGCTCAAACACTAATACCCGAGAAGAATCAACGCTGCAGAGTTGTATGTGCAAGGAAGGGTCAAGCAACTGCTTTGCAGAGAATGGTAAGAACTGGTGCAAAGGATAGACAAATGATAAACCCTTTAAGGGTAAGAAAAGTTGTGAGATGAACCTGCTGGTGCGTCCATTTTCTTTTGACCCTGTTGTCAGCCTTCTACATTTTCTTCTTATGATGTACCATCATAAGACTCAAAAGCACAGCTTATCCCTTTTAATATATAGCTGCATTAACTTAAATAATGCCAGTGCTTTGGAATCTGGAGATCAAGGTTGACAGCAGTCCAGCTGTACAATAGTGATAGGCAAATGAAGCTTATGTACCGGGTAATTCAACAACACAGAGGACTGGCACAAAGTTTATCTTCCTTGAAATGAAAGTTGGCATACCCTTCTCCAGCAGGACACAAACAAAATTCTCAAACTACCTTACTTACATCACCAACAGAGTGACAAATTTCAAGTGATACCAACATTGACACATACATAGATAATAAGAACAGGGAGGATCTTCTACACATGCAGATCTTACCTCCACAGGGAGAGGGAGGGTGTGAACATCTCTAGTCTAAATAGACAAAGAAGACAAAGAGAGAGTATGAGAAAGTAACCTGAATTCCATCTATAGAAGGGAACCTAAAAGGAGAGGTGAAGTCCTGAGAAGGTTAGCAGAGGAACCAGAAAAGCAATCCACTCCCCTAAAATTATTGCAGTATCAAGCATAAATCTTCCTTCCATTACTTTAAATTTAATACAACGGAGACTCAGTATGTGTCTAATATCTAGACATATAATAATATAGCATCCAGCAGGTAGCTCAGCTAGGTTTTAAAGTAACAAAAATGTCTAAAAGCCCCTCTAACTTCCTACCTTTATCAGCAGCAATTAAGACTAATCAGTACACTCATCTGATTTAATCTGAGCTTTGAAAATCCTTTTTTTTTTTCTCCAAATACTTTGCAGGTGTTAAATGCCAAAGTTGTAGATTTTCCTCATGCTTTGTTGAATGTTTTTCCCCATTGTAATGAATATAAAGCAATGTCAGATGTTTACTGAGATCTATTTGTTTTCCTTCCTGTGCTTCTCAGTCCATATATCTATCAAATCTAGGGACCTGTATTCTACTAAAGTAATTGTATTTACTGATCTTTTGCACCATCTTCTATTCTCTGTCCCTTATCCATATGCTTTTCTAGTCTTACTTGTGAAAATAAAAACAAAATTGTTTGTCCACAGACAAATTTAATAGTGGTGCAACTCATGAATACAAACCTAGAGAAAGATAACTAAAAACTCCCTCTGCTGTTGTCTTGCATGGCATTTATTCCTCCCTTAATGCCTCTTATTCCCTTAGAATTGCTTTATCCCTTGATAATTTCTCAAAACAGCTCATTATTTTAGCTACCTGATTATACTGTTGCCTTATAAAAAGCGCTTATTCTTCATCATCTTAAGAATTATTTCTCTCAATGCAGAGACAATGTGTTTTGTTCTGAAAGGCTTGTATTTTAATCAAGTCACAACACAGTTACAACATTTCACATAAATAACAACATAAAATCTGTATCTTAACTACAACCTTCTCTATTTATCCATTAAAGTACTTCTGTGCTCCCCATTACTTTGGTGTTCGACCATCTCACATTACTTAATGTATTTTATAGATCAGAGCTATTATCGCCATATGCCTGGATAGAGAACTGAAGCAAAGAGGGAGAGCTTGTGAGCGTGGTTTCATCCAAGGAATGAACAGATCTGGGTTCGCGGTGCCGATGGAGGGGCTGAGCGTGTCGTCCCCTTGTGCCGAGCTGCACACGCTCACAGATCCCTCACCCGGGCCCTAGCTCTGACAGCGCGGTGCAGTCAGCCGGGCCCACCAGCCACACAGCTGCACTGTTGCTTTGTCTCTGGGCATCAGGACCACATGCTTCTGCCTCATAAAACATTCTGTTGCATAAAACAGCTTCTAAAATACTCTCTTATGGACTGGTTGTAATTTGATAGGGAGCAATTCTTTTTTTCCACAGAATTTAATTCAACCTACAGGATGTAGCACAACAATATCCCTCCTCTAGAAGTCTGTGTGGTGCTCCAGAGTAAGCCTGCCAACTCTTTTTGGGTATTAGCAACGTGCTGAACCTCTCTCACAAAGCCAGGACGCAGATCAAACAGGAGCAGTGAGCAGCCAGAGACGACTTCTTCTTTGTCATGAGCAGGTACCACAAACCCTTAATCAAGCTACTAAATCTTTTGCACTATTCATCATAACTGTTTGCGGAGTTCATTATTTCTTTTTCTTTTGCCAGAAGTGGGAAAGAAGAGTAAGATTACACAGTGACTTCATTCAGTTCTCTCAGGATACCCCAGGATAGCAGCTCTACCTGTGTAGCTGACACATCAGTCCTCCACTAGTTCAGCCCCACAGGAATGGGGTTGATTGGAAGAGCTTACGCAGCAGCATAGACTCAAATGTCAATATCAGTTTGACTAGACATATTTCCAAAGGATTTTCTTAGATCATGATAAAATGGCATTGATTGGAAGAATATCACAGAACAGTTGAGGTTGGAAGGGACCTCTGGAGGCCAGACACCCAGAGCAGGGTGCCCAGCACCATGTCCAGGCGGCTTTGGAAGATCTCCAAGGAGGAGACTCCACAGCCTCTCTGGGCAACCTGTGCCAGGGCTCCATCATCCACACAGTACAGAAGTGCTTCCTGATGGTCAGAGGAAACCCCTTGTGCTCCATTTTGTGCCCATTGCCTCTTGTCCTGGTACTGGGCACCACTGAAAAGAGCCTGGCTCTGTCTTCATTGCACCCTCCCTTCAGGTATTTATAGACATTGATGAGATCCCCCTGAGCCTCCTCTTCTCCAGGCTGAACAGTCCCAGCTCTCTCAGCCTCTCCTCACAGGAGAGGTGCTCCAGTCCCTTCATCATCTTGACTGCTCTATGTTGGACTCTATCCAGTATGTCCAGGACTCTGTCATGCTGAGGAGCCCAGAACTGAACACAGGACTCCAGGTGTGGCCTCACCAGTGCTGAGTAGAAGGATCACCTCCCTCAACCTGCTAGCAATATTTTGCCTGGTGCAGCCAAGAATACCATTAGCCTTCTTAGCAGCAAGGGCACATTGCTGACTCATGTTCAAGTTGGTGTCCCCCAGGACCCCAGGACCTTCTCTGCAGAGCTGCTTTCCAGCTGGGTGGCCCCCAGCACGTCCTGGTGTCTGGGGTTGTTCCTCCCCAGGTGCAGGACTCTGCACTTCTCCTTGCTGAACTTCATGAGGTTCTTGTCAGCCCACCTCTCCAGCCTGTTGAGGTCCCTCTGGATGACAGCATGGCCTTCTGGTGAGTCAGCCACTCTTCCCAGTTTTATGTCATCTGTGAATTTACTGAGGGTGCACTCTACCCTAACATCATTAATGAAGATATTAAACAGGACTGGACCCAGTACTGACCCCCGGGGTACTCCGCTTGTTACTGGCCTCCAACTAGGCTTTGCACCACTGACCACTGCCCTCTGGGTGTTCAGCCAGTTTTTGATCCACCTCACTGTCTGCTCATCCATCCCATACTTCAACAGCTTCTCTACAAGGATCTTATGGGGGACAGTGTCAAAGGCCTTACTGAAGGCTGTCCAGATAGACATTCACCGCTCTCCCCTCATCCATCAGGCCAGTCATTTCATTACAGAAGTTTAGCAGGTTGGTCAGGCATGGCTTCCCGTTGGTGAATCCATACTAACTACTCCTGATGATTTTCTCCTCCTTCATGTGCCTTAAAATGGTTTCCAAGATTAGCTGTTTCTTTGCCTTTCCAGGGATTCAGGTGAGGCTGACTGACCTGTAGTTCCCTGGGTCCTCCTTCTTGCCCTTCTTGAAGATAAGAGAGATGTTTGCTTTCCTCCAGTCTTCATGCATCTCTCCCAGTTGCCATGATCAAGCAAAGATAGAGAGTGGCCTCATGATGACATCTGCCAGCTCCCTCAGCACTCGTGGGTACATCCCATCAGGGCCCATGGGCTTACAAATGTCCAGTTTGCTTACATATTCCCTGACCTGAATTTAGGGGGAAAAGGAGTTTTTCTAAACATCTCCATGCTAACAAACTCTGAGGAAGAAAAGATCCTTAAATCCTTAAGGCAGTGTGCAGCCTGACATTCTTCCCTGTACTGGAATTTTCAAATGGCTGTGATCATGGAAATAATATCTTTGCTATCCGCATCTGGTTCCTCTTTCAGGATCCTGTCTGTGGCTAGAAGTGAGTCAAGTTTCCAAGACATGCTCTCCCTCCCCAAATACAACTAATTACTGTTAGATTTCTCCCTGCTTCAGGTTGAAACTGCCCACTTGTAAGTGTTGGTCCAGATCCTGGGAAGCCATTTGCTTGGAAGACGTAGACTTCCCAAAGTACATTAACCTGGTATTTAGCTCCCCTCCACAATGTCCTGCAGACTGATATTTGCAGAGGGAGGAGAACAAGGGGACTGTGTTTCCTCAGCTTCAAGGCCCTGGAGGATCACTGACCCAAATAACCTCTCCCTAAGCTAACAGGGACTGCCAAAGAGAGCTATGTTCTGGCTAAACGATCAAATGGTGGGGTAGGAGGAGGCAGACTTCTTTGTACAGTAGACTTGCTGACTCAAAAAATGACTACCAGAAGAAATCTGGGTAGTCATAAACCTCACGCCTTTAGAGGTAGGCAAACCTTTCCCCCCCAAAATCCACTTTGGAAAAAACAGACTCGTAGACAAGATAATAACAGATAAGTAATCTGAGTTACAGGCCAGTAGTTGGAGGGGAGAGAGAAATGCACCTTTGAGTACCCTGTGATTTTGAGAAGTATTAACCTGGCAAAAGCATGAAGGATAATATAAAGACCTGTAGTAAAAAATATAGGGAAAGTAAAATTGTTATTAAATTTTACTGTTTTCAACTATTCCTATCATGTTATTTTGGCTCTACCACTGTTAAATTAATTACTTTTTTTCATATTAGCATGTTTTCATTTACTTGGCAAAACTGATGACAACAACAAAACTTCTATCAAAATGTCACCAGATCACATGAGAAAGTAAGTACTTACAATAATGGTTTGGTTAAATTATCTCCTCTGGCCTCCTTGATAGTAAATCTGGATTACTGGGCTCTAATGTTGTCAAAAGAGGCTTTGTAGAATACCATACAGCTAAAAACATAATGAGCTTTACTAGAGGGGAGCATAATTCTAAAGTTCAGCAGAAGGTGTATGTTTGTATGCAGTGACTAAGCATATGCAAGTAGGAGGCAATTACAGATGGCTGGAAATATGCTACTACTGCAAAACACATATGATGTTTAGTATCCCAGAGCAGAAAGCAGAAATGCTCTAAAGTACACAAGCTCAGCTACTAGCTGATACAGTGATGCTGAATTTGTGTTATTTAGGACCATAGCATCACACTCAGCAGCTGCAGATCAGCAACAAAAGGTTGCTCACTTCTTTTTTTTCTTATTGAAAAGAAGTTAAGAATGTGATCATGGAAAATTTGCAGAGATAAGAGGAATGCACCAAGTGGAAAACAGTTTGGTAAATTACATCCAATAAGAGCTCGACTGAAAACAAAAGTATGAGTTAACTATGAGACAGTACACTTGGGGCATACAGGAAATGAAATCTCTTAACTACATTCACCAGAGTGGCTAGCCTGTCCTCTTGCTTGATTTGGAGTTACCTTATCAGGTTTTTGCTACACTACAGCTCTGAGATTGCTTTGGGCTTAATAAATACCGCTGCTGACTGTAAAATATTAATTGGAGGTGTGCTAATTCTTTTAGGTATGATTTACATGTGTATTTTTCTCTTTTATCTAAGCAGTCGCCTATCCATTGAGAGATTAGCCCTTACAGCACTCAACCATTTGCATCTTAACTGGGGAGGTGTCCTGCAGGAGGCTTATCAAGGAGATTGTTTTGGAAATGTCGAGTGGGAACTGTCATTAACATGATGCTTGTTGGAGACGACAACAGATCCCAGTCCCTCCCTGCCTATGTGGAGGAGCAGAGACCTTTCACTGGATGACCAGTTTGTATTTGAAAAAGAGATGTTTGAAAAAAAAAAAAAAAGAACAACTTCAAAACCAAATCATTCTCCACTCCCTATTCCACCCATTTAGGTTTCAAACCAAAGAACAATCCTACTGATATCTACAGACTGATCAGAGATGAGCTGAGTAGAAAGAGCCACCCAAGTCTACAAAGGAGAGAATTCATGACTAGGACCCATGCTACTGATTCCAAAAGCTTTGCATTGAGTGAGAGAAAGGCAGGTACCCAGACATTCTCAGTATATCCATAAATTAGAGCTACACAGTTACTTTTTTTTTTTTTTGCTAAGGTCTGTTCAACAGCCTTATTGTATGGTCAGCGGGGCACAGAATTCTGCTTTTAAGCCTGGAAATTGCATCAATGAGCGCAATTGCATTTTGAAAGACTGGAAAAGTGAAAAGAAAGAAGGATTTCCTGCAGGAATACAGGACGTGATATACATTAGCATATTCTGGCTAGAATTTACATGTGCACCCTGCTTTAAAAAATAAATCAAACTGAGGCCTCTTTTGGAAAAGTTACTCCGAGAGCATTCACACTTCCTATGTTAGGAAATTAGGACCCATACACACTGATGCAAAATAGGCTCATCCAGAGGACAGATTTGAGAGTTCATTTTTTACTTTAAATTGCTCACTAGAAGAATCTGATAACTTGATGGGAAGCCTAGGCTGACCGTCCTCCTCATGTGGGCAGCATGAACGGCCTTAAGAATGTGACAGACCTGTTCAGTCCACTTTGGTAGGACTGGACATTGGAAAATCTCAACTTGATCTCAAGCTAGCTAATAAAGATGTAACTTGAACAAAGTCTGCTCTCTCCCTCAGGGGTCTACCACCTATGTTGCATTTTCCTTCTCAAATGAGCCTCATATATTCACTCGCCCCAAGGTTTCCATCCTCTGACTGTACCCCAGTAAGTGGTTGTTGTTAGGTTGATGGTACACCTTTTAACACCCTTTCAAGGGATGAAGGGATTGGGAGAGAAAATCCAGCCCAGGATTACTGCCTAGCAACTCTAACACCCTATCCCATGCTTAAGAACGTGGAACTCTTTTTCTGAAGCAGTAGTTCCAATTTTTCTGTCATTGTGCATTGCTGTGAACTACATACACTCACCAACAAATGTATAACTGGAAACATTGCAAAGGCAATCTCCACCCAGCCTGTATTTGTGCTTGGTATTGCCCCGACCCAGGTGCAGGGCCTTGCACTAGGTCTTGTTGAACTTTGTGAGGTTCGCACAGGCACACCTCTCAAGCCTGTCCAGGTCCCTCTGGATGGCATCCCTTCCCTCCAGCATGTCGTCCACAAACTCCTAGAAAGTGCATTCAATCCCACTGTCCATGTCACTGACAGAGATGTTAAATAATGCCAGTCCCAATACAGACCCCTGAGGAACAACACTCATCACCACTTGGACATCGAGCCATTGACCATGACTCTGAGCGTGACATCCAGCCAATTTCTTATTTATCAAGTGGTCCATCCGTCAAATCCACATCTTTCCATTTTAGAGATAAGAATGTCATGCAGGACAGTGTCATATGCTTTGCACAACTCCAGGTAGAGGACTTTTTGTGGAACTTTTTCCCACAATGCAGCTGAGATTACAACACAAGATTTAAGAAACAAATTATGGTAGAGAAAAAATTCCAATAGGGGTTAAAAAGAAAAGTTTTCTGTCAAGAGGTTATTTTGTATCAATTACCAAAAATCTCTTTCACCTTTTACTCAAGTAGCAGTGATATTTCTAGACTAGATAAATTACTGTTTTTATAAGTTCTGATACTATTCCAGTAAACAATATATCAACATCTATGTTCCAAACTATAGTCCAAGTATGGAAAACATGTTGTTTTGCTGTTTTGGAAAACATATTCTTTATTTTTATGAGATCAAATGTTTGTTTATCAGCCTGATAGCAATCTTGACAGCAGAACCAAGTTTATGAGTGCACTCTGAATCACCATTAAATTTCTATTTACTGCTTTTCAAAATGATCTGGATTAAATTTTTTTTTTTCACTATCAC
Source organism: Anseranas semipalmata (assembly GCA_013399115.1). Taxonomy (NCBI): domain Eukaryota; kingdom Metazoa; phylum Chordata; class Aves; order Anseriformes; family Anseranatidae; genus Anseranas; species Anseranas semipalmata. The sequence goes on from VXAA01005483.1 coordinate 220,272, forward strand.
CTAGTTTACTCAACTTAATGGAAAGTATGACAGTATTATAAATGGATTAAGATGCTATCTGATTTTTGCTGTGATTTCTATTTTCCCGTATTTTCACTCAGGAATAATGTTCTCTGTGTTGTTGCAAAGATACTTTTTCAGAAAAAAAAAATGCATCTGTTCATATCAAAGCAACAAACTAAAGGGAAAATTACATTCATCATTGAACTTCAGGACTCTACTCTCCTGCCACAAAGAAAGAAGTGATGAACTACTCTGTATTTCAAGTTTGTTCTTTTATGTATAGAATGTATAGGCTAAACATATAGACCAAAATAAATGCATAGACTAAAAACACATAATAAAATCCATCGGTTCCAAAATACTGTTTTTCTGTGATTTTGATGCATAAGCTAAATAACTTTAAATTAACATGAGGCCTGATCAGAAAACACCCTAAAACAAAACAAAAACAAACAAAAAACACAAATTCTTTTAAAATACAGTACTTGGGGCTTTACAAAAAAACAGGGGATATATACTAAATGCTCTGTTCTCAAAACCAAGGTGTTCAATGAGCATACACTGTCATGTTTCATACTGACATTTCACATACAACTCTACACATATCTAATAAAAGACAAGATATATGACTAAAGATAAAGGGCAAACACCACAAAACTGTACATATTCTTAATATCATACAGCCTTCATACCAAACTTTTTAAAAATTCTGTTAGTAGCCATAAAAATTAATGGAAAACGGCTTTAAAGATTTGGATAGCAAGGTAAGAATTCCTTGGTACTTCACTATTTTCAGACTTTTTCTGATTGCAAAAGAAATTATGCCATGCTGTAAAAGAATGATATCATGCTGGCAACAGATTAACAGGAAACAAATAGATGGGAAGTTATAGCTCTCTGCTCTGTTTACTTGAAATTTATTTCCAAAAATAGCTTATAGAAATGCTTCTTCATGCAAAAGAATTTATTTTACAAGCTCAGCAAACTATCTTGGTGATTACATAATAACCATCTACTTTCAGTTAAAATATTTCTCTATTCAACACTGCTTAACAGGTGATGGTTTTTTTTTTAGTTCTATTAAACTAAACACAGTGAAGAAAAAATGAAAACATCAAAACATTACTTAACCATTTTTTCATAACAAAGTCACGTATTTTAATAGCTCAGATGAAGGAAAATATGCTCACCCCACTTAGGTTTCAAGATCACAGAATCACAGAATAGTTGAGGTTGGAAGGGATCTCTGGGTCCATCTGGTCCATCCCCTGCTCAAGCAGGGACACCCAGAGCAGCTTGCCCAGCACCATGTCCATGTGGCTTTTGAAGATCTCCAAGGAGGGAGACTCCACAACCTCTCTGGGCCACCTGTGCCAGTGCTCCCTCACTGCTGGCTCATGTTCAACTTGGTGTCCACCAGGACCCCCCAGGTCCTTTTCTGCAGAGCTGCTTTCCAGCTGGGAGGCTGGAAAACCTTAAACCTTATTTTTCCAACTCAAAAGTGTATTCTTCTCACCTTTGTATTGCTTAGTGCAGTATGAATAAATCATTTATATTATTAATCTAAGGTTCAGATGCTAAGTCAGCTAACTAACGCTATGGATTTATTACACATCTATGTTGACTAAGTAAGACTTCAACGTACCCATAGCAGCTCCTTTCTCATAGGAAGAGGATACTCTGGGGAGTCCTGGAGTGTATTTTCAATACTGCCTTTTGTGGGACAGCAGTCAAGTTGCGTTATTCCATAGAACAGCCTCCTGACCTATAAAACAGGGGTGCTTCTTAAGGTAAATCAATCTGAGAAATCACTACATAGTACCAAATATATATGCATTTATATTTAACTATATTAAATATACTTAATATCACAATGTTTATTTTTTCTAAAATATATTTCAAAAATTTTTAAATATATTCCAAAGTACAACTACTTCAGTAGTTAGGATATTCTCATTTTAGCATCAGTATTGTATTTGAACAGGAAGAGCTGTCCATCGTGAGTGCCAGATTGTGTGCAAAAAGCATTTACAGCTATATACTTCCCAGAAACTGTGTGGTTTAAGCAGCATCTAGTGGTTAATCTTATGTAGGCAGCCATTCCTACTTCTAGCTTTGGTTAGTAAACTTAGAATTTAGGAAGAAAGGAAAGAATTTCATTCCATCGAACTTTTGATAAACAAGATCCAAAGGTGTGTTTGTTTTAAAATAAAAACTCTTAAATATAATTACCTTTAATAAAAAACAAGAGGAAAAAGACTATTAATCACACTCTAAGAAACTGGAGCAGAGTTATTACAGGAAGAAAGACTGAAGGATCTTTAACTAAGGAGCACAGGAATTAAATTTCAACTGCATCTTGCCATCTTGCCAGGCTTATTTTATTTTATTTTATTTTATTTTATTTTATTTTATTTTAAACCAAGATGACTTCATGCTTTTCCAGAAAGAGTAAGAACCGAGTACTCACAACCTTTTGCGGATGTTATTGTTGTAGGATATAAAGAAATCATCTACCTGGACTTGAGCAAAGCCTTTGATATGGTCCCTCACCACATTCTTCTCTCTAAATTGGAGAGGTATGGATTTGAAGGATGGACTGTTAGGTGGATTAGGAATTGGTTGGCTGGTCGCAGCCAAAGGGTTGTCGTCAATGGTTCTATGTCTGGGTGGAGGCCGGTCACAAGCGGTGTCCCTCAGGGGTCGGTCTTGGGACCGGTGCTCTTCAACATCTTATCAACGACATAGACGACAGAATTGAGTGCACCCTCAGCAAGTTTGCGGATGACACCAAGCTGAGCGGTGCAGTTGATACCATAGAGGGAAGGGATGCCATCCAGAGGGACCTGGACAGGCTGGAGAAGTGGGCCCAAGAGAACCTCATGAGGTTCAACAAGGCCAAGTGCAAGGTGATGCACTTGGGCTGGGGCAATCCCAGG
>VXAA01005483.1:223658-239759 GCA_013399115.1 Anseranas semipalmata
CCCTGCCCAGAGCAGGGGGGTTGAAACTAGATGATCTTTAAGGTCCTTTTCAACCCAGGCCATTCTATGATTCTATGATTCTATGAAAGGTATCTTGCACCAAGATAACTTTAATGAATGATGCACACCCTGAGTCAGACAAGTCACTAGCAAGTAATTTCTTGCTGATGCTGAAGGAAGGATTGAAATTGCTGTTCCCAGCTGCAGATGGTAACATGTTGTGCAACTACAGCACTGTACAGGTTGTATGAGAGCTCCTAGACTGCTTCAGTGCAGCCAGCTCGATTAACACATTAGCCTTTCAGCAGCAATTTATGTTATTCTAGTGCATACAGCCTTATAACTTTGCCCCTTTTGGAAGGGGTGCGTGTGTGTGTGTGTGTGTGTGTGTGTCTGTCTGTCTGTCTGTCTGTGTCTTTAAATATATCATACCTGTAAACAGCCTAATTTAAGTGGTACAGTTCTCCTTATATGAAGAAAAATGCCTCACTTTTACATTCACTTCCAACAAATGTTATAATCTCTGCTTGAAAAAGACACTTTTTGGTTAGTAAATTTGTTTTAAACACTTATTCTTTTGGTTTTTTTTGTTGATAGTAAATTTTTATAAGTTGAACTCTAATCAATATAGGCATATAATATTTTCAAGAACAGACCATGACTGGACAAACACATTCCAGAAAATAATTTTATCGTTTATGTGGCAGTGTAATTTTAGGAATACAAATATAAGGGGAAATTAACACACATGATTCTGCAAAATGTACAGCAGTATGCAAAGAGTTGCCTAAGAGTTCCAAAAGTTTCTCAAGAAACATTTATAAATATAAGTCACTCTCAAGAATTCCATAAAAGGGAAAAGACATGAATGAATGTACATAATGAAGGACAAGTTGTGAATGTTCTGTATCTTTTGTTGAAATAAAGCAAAACACATTTATCTGTTGATTCAAATAAGGGAAAATGTCTCCAGGTTTTCAGCGTACAGTTCGAAACAAACTGCTATGAGCTACTAAAAGAGGGGTTACATCTGGAACTAAAAATCAGCTTAGGCTGCAAATTCTAATAGCTGTAAAAGCCACAGTAGGAATGCACCAGATTCCCGTGACCCAACCCATCATCCAGGATCACCAGGGCCCAAAGCAACTCTGACCTATTTGGTGGTCCAATTTACTTTTGTTTGTCCACATCAAGCCTTCTGAAATCAAAACACATCACTAAAAAAGCAGTCTTCTGCTTATGCCTCTGACCAACCTTTAACATGCAAAGATGATACAGGTTTATCTTCAGCCATTGGTGTTCTTCAGAAGTTGGAAGGCTTCTCTTCCAATTGCAAATTAAAAATAAATGAACTTAGATAAGTATTCCAAAACTCAGAAAACCTTAGCAGAAGGAAAAATCTACGCTCTAAAAAACAAATCCCTACTTTCACCTAGCTTGCTTAGCATATCAGCATCCACAGTACTTAAATTCCATGCAGTCAAAATGCAAAATTGCCTTTACCCACCAGAAGGAGAAATATTGAAGAGAAATTCCTGGCAGTAAGGAGGTCAGTTAGAACAATGCCAGCATACTGTAATGAATTTTTTTTTTTTCTATAGGGAAACCTGCAAATCCAGACTTGCTTTCTGTTTGGGTTAAAGCAAGGGAAAACATCAATGATTCATTTGCTGGTTGTGTTCAAGCATGATTTCTGTCTAATGTGTAAGATCAGACAGACAAACTGAGTTCAAGTTGTATGTTGAATCTTCTACCCACCTGTGGCAAAGGTATGCAGTACTCTTACAGTTTTACGTATGTTTTCTAGGCCTAAAAAGCATGACTAACTTCTTATAAAATCATAGAATCATAGAATCATGGAATCATAGAATCATAGAACGGCGTGGGTTGAAAAGGACCTTAAAGATCATCTAGTTTCAACCCCCCTGCTCTGGGCAGGGTTGCCAACTACTAGAGCAGGCTGCCCAGCGCCACATCCACAAAAATGTATTTTACTTTGTAATCTTTATATTTTCAAGCTCTTTATTCTGTTTACTTCTTGAATTTGTACTTTACTGTCATGAAAGGAAAACAAAAATCTCCCTTAAGCAATGCTGCATTTTACCTTAAAATGTCATTTTTGCATACATAGATAGTCTGTGACTTGAAGAAAACTACCCTGTGATTCAGCACATCACTTAAATGAGTAACATAGATCAGAAATTTCTCTTTCCATTAGCCCTTATCACCCTGCTTCCTTCCCCAGGTACATGTCAAAAATCTCTGTCTTCTACCTCAATAATCCCTTTGCCTGGTCCTCCCTACTACTTCTGTGTGATTTAACATAAGTCATTTTATATATCAATACCTTTTCCACAAGGAAAGCAACAGGAATTGCACATAACATGAGAAAATAATTTCTGTTGCAATATTTTCAACTGAAAGAGTATTTTAGCAACTCATTTGAAGGAATGAAACATTATGTGAACAGCTTTTACTCCATTTTAAAAAGTTAATTACGATTACACCTTGCAACCATAAACTTTAGTGTTTTCAAAAAGATCAGTGTGTACTTAGAGCTTCTGAAGCTACTGAAGACCATCAAGAACAGTTTAAGTGCTTATACACAGGCTATATCAGCTTAAAAAAAAAACTTCTTAAAAAAAATTTGCTTCAGATGATGCAAATCTCTTTTAGGGAGTCAATCTGTTGCATAGCCAGTTATACAAGTTTAGCATGGGTTATATGGAAACTTTATCTAAACTAGGTACCACACATGGTTTTGCCTTGCTCTCAGCTTTTAAAATAAATGGCTTCAACAAAGCCACTGCAAATTTGCATTAAAATGAGGCTAAGATCAATTCAATACTAGAATGGCATATTACTCGTTATTACACCTAAAATACACACTGTTGTAAAAGCAGGGCTCTGAAACCCAAGGATTCCTCCCTTGTAGAAAATTGCCTTGACCAGACAGCTACAGAATCTTACTTTCTTGTTATTTTGACTCTTTTTTTTTTTTTTTTCATTCTGAACTTTAATTCTTAAATAAGAAGTATTCTGCCAGATTGAGGAAAGACAAACTGATGTCTGAGCAAAATATGAAAAGAAGCTCTATGAATTGCAGCACAAAAGCTCCGAACACTCAGAGCCACCGTGACTTCCAGCGTAGCATGTCGGTGTGGGCGCCTAACTTCTCCTTAAAGAACTAAGGAGACAGACAGAAATTGTCAACTTTACTTCCAGTCTCAACCACCTAACTTGTAAACAACGTATGTAAAGGAAGAACAATCTCATAAGTAACTGACCAAGACAGAAATTCAGGTACTTTTAAATACAAGTGCTGATGCTTATCTTCCCTCCTCATTTTAAGAATATAAAAAGCCTGTTAAAGACTATTAAACTTCACTAGATTTCAGTTAAAGCTTTTTTTTTTTAAACTTACTTTTTTTCTTCTTTTCAACAACAAAAGATTTCTATGTATTACAGTCCTGCTGTAGAAAAACAGAATCTTTTCCTTGAGAAATTAATCTGAAATTCTGATTTGCTGCAATTTGTAGACAGCACAAGGTGTCTAATCTTCCCACAAATCTAAATACCAAATGAAAACTTTGAATTCTGTCTTTTTTGCCACAGACTTAATTATTGACATACCATGAAGGACTAACATGAAATATGAATTTATAAATAATTTTAAAAGGACAGATTAATGTTTTGACAAGATTTTATTGTGAAACATTGGATTTAGAAAAGGTACAAAATGTCAACAGTCAGATGTGTGCCAGTACAGTATTTCAATAGTCTATACATGTGGACAGCTGAATAGCTTCACTGCAGAACGCGTATGTAGACATACTATCTAAAAGGGGGCCGCAATATTCACAGGCTTAAAATACATAAATAACTTGAGCCAAAATGGCCATTACTGGTCAATGCTAGTCAACATCTGGAAACAGGCTAAAAAGCACAATACATTACAACAATCTCCTTGCAGATCCACGTTTAAAGAACATCAGTTTATTATGTCAATAATCTACAGCTCCAGGACACTATTTTCAGGATTGGGATTCAATTGGCTAGATTAGAACTTTAAAAAAAATCAAGTTAAAAAATGAGATTATGGAACAAGAAGAGCAGGTATTTAATTGGAACTAAATACTGTGAAGCCCCTAAAAGTTTGTTTTTTTTTTTTGACTGGGATTATAAAATCAATTACTTCTAATACAGAACTTCAGTTTGTTCCTTTAAAATGTCCTTACTGCAGCTTGAACAGGTATCATTAAGTGATTCTAATGTAAATATTTCAATTTGCTATAAAGGTCCATGGTTTAAAACCAATTTCACCAAACATGGGTCGCCATTCAAGTGGAAAAAAACAGTATCAAAATACCACTCTGAATTAATGAAAGCCATAAATTTGTATATTAAAAAAAACCCTAGCATCCCAAAAGGATAGCAGCATTCTCTAGCCTAGTTTCACAATTTTAAAGAAGGAGCAGTTATAAACATACAAAGTTGACTTCAGTGTATAAAAAAATACACGTACACCATATGAAACAAGCTAGCATGATTTTTCAAATTATTCAGTAGTCTGTCACTGCCGGAACTTGTTTGAACTACTGAAAAGGTGTTCACAGTTCAGTAGGTAGGTGGACAGCCAAGTAACTTTAGATTTTAGTTCTTTTATTAAAAGGTGCGTAGCTTATTCTACGTAATTAAGCTTACTGAAATATAAGCAATTACCCTGTTACCAATCAGTACCTAGAGCTGAACTAAACCTTTACTCACATAAGTCTACTTCAACTTTATGCTTAGTTGTAACTCACCTTCCTGAACAGAGACCTTGGGGTACACCAGGTTACGTTTAATAGAAATTTCTGATTACGCCTGATGTCCATTAGGAGCAGAGTTAAATTTAAACTGATGTAATTTAGAATCAAAATCTACCCAAAAACATTAAAAAACCCTCCCTCTGACACCATAACCACTCTCTTATTAATTTCAAGATCATTAGTTTTGGCTACTCTTTTCACGTTGTCTATCTTTACCAGGGGATGAGAACCTTGCAATTCATTAAGAAGAGTAACCATAAGTTACAACTAAGTAATTAAATCAGATAATGGGGCATATAAATATATATATATTTAAATTTGAGTGTGTATCACTACTTAAAAATGCAACATTGGGGGTACAATGCCTGCTACGGACTTAAAATTATAGCACTGTGTCAAATGGAAAAGTATGTAAGCAAACTGCTAAACTTTAGTGCGGCAAAAAAAAAAAAAAATTATTTTTTTGTTCAGGAAGGGTTTGCATGAGCAGCACTAACAAAACTCTACACCTCACAGACAAGCTACAAAGGTTATCTAAAGGCAATACTCACTGTCCATCAATTAGCTAGCTCTTAATGCTGCTTCAAGCACTGCACTAGCCACTTTGATTCAGATTCCTCTGTACACACATTTATATTTACATAAAACATTTATTAAACATGATTTTAAAACATAAAAACCTTATGTACAAAATACCAACATTCCTATAAATAAACAGTTGGAGAAAGGCACTTGCAAGAAAAATCTACAGTAAATCTTACAAAAAACACACTGCCTCTGTTACTGTACAATAGATAATCTTTCAGTAAATCCCTATCACAAGAATGTAAAACACTAATTACTTGTTATAACTAAGAATATAACCATTACAGTTGTATTTACAAATACATATATGCCTTTTTTTTTTTTAGTTTCACTTGAGCACCATGATTTCCATCCTAAATTTATATTTTGATACAAAGTAAAAGAACAGTTGCCAGAAACCAGTGTTCAGTGTCACTGCAGATTCATAAACTTTTGGCTGACATCAGTAGAGTTTAAAAGACTCAGTTGCTGCCTTGTAAAAAGTACACCTAGTTTGTTATTGCATGTTGTCCTTTTAGAGAGAGCACTGCTATGTTCTCTATGCAATTTTTTAATACTATTGCTGGCAAAAAGTTTCCAATATAAAAAAAATAAAAAACATTCTTCAAGCCAGTTGAAGTATTTTATCTGAACAGTAACTAAAAAAAGCTGCATATTAATTATAAAAATGTGTAGGAAACATGCCAACTAATCTGGTGTGCAAAAATATTTTTTCCACTACACAGGATTTTAAGGGCTTCACAGAATTACTCAAATTTACATTGAGTAGTAGACCCCATGAATAACCAGTTCCTCAAGGAGACGTTAATATACTCCCACTTTTATCAAACTTTTTACCCTTTGACAATGCTGCAACCTGTTTGAGCAGTTCTCTGTTTTTGGCCTGCAATACAGATAAAAAAAAGATTTATGAATTACTGTAAAGTCTCAGACAGTACTGTCATGCACTAATTTCCCATTGCATTTATGAAACAAATTCTCAAAACGTACATGCTGAGAATGTTCAAAGACTTGATATCTACATTCCATCTTTAACAGAAAAGGCAACCACATTTCCTGCATAGCAAAATTTAATATCTGAGGTATTACACTGAATATCTGTTCATTCAGTGATTTATAAGGCAACTAATTCAGGTTTTCTTCCTGTCAAAGTAGACACATTGTTTAATGTGAGATATTTAACTGTTGTGTTATGCTCGGCTGTTAAATCAGATCAACAGCACACTGACAACTGATGAAGTATCAGAGGACAGACAAAAAATAACAAAACCTTTTAGAAAGCACAAGGTAAGCCTCTATCTCCAAGTTAGAAAGCAATTCTTACAGTAAGTGTAATTCATATCGAAATTCTCTGTTGACTGCAGAACTGCTGTACAACGCATACAAAGTTAAACGTAGCAATGATCATTCAAGACTTGGTACTATTTCATTGCTGGGAGCAAACAGCCCGAATAGATAACTCCATCTGAAGTATTTCTCAGGTATTGACAAGCAGCTACTTACCTGCAACTGTTCCACAGTTTCCTTGTGAGCTTTCTCCATACTGTTCATTTTTGTCCTCAAGTTGGACTCCTGGTACTGGAAGTCTGCCTTCAGTTCTGTCAACTAAAACCACAAATGCTAAGAAGATTCCTTGGACTGCTACAGTATGCCTTCTCATCAGTCTGTGAAATCTTTATGGAAGCCTCAGGAATCTCAGGAACTATTGTATTCATTTACTATTGTAGTGTTGACAGCTCAGCACTTGAAAAGTAGCTTGAAAAGTATGTCTATTTATATGGAGAAAACAACTGTACTTAAATTTCAAATACGAGACTAACAATTTATAATGCTTAGCTGTCCTTTCAGCTGTGAGATAGTTACCAAAATCTTCAGTTATGTCTCACGATTCTGTCAATTACACAGTATGGTAACAAAGGACAAATCTTCCACAGAAAGACAATGGAAAGGATTCCTTTGCACTACAACTTGTCCTGAACATACCACATTTTGTCCTAAACAGAAGTATACATTCCACAGTTTCAATGTTTGTAAAGCCACAACAATGGTCAATTAAACTGTTAATAGAAATGTATAATTAAAAAGTGATGTAACTTAGAATTTAATTCTGACAGTGTGCTCTGGTATTGCTGCCCCAGGGTCTCTCCTAAGACAGGCAGACACCCAGATAACATTTACTACGGCAGACGTTTCTAAATACATACTTCTATCCAAGCACCTGTATGCCTCCCCTGGATGCATGTGCAGCTGGGCGAACTATTACTAACAATTATGTGGACCCAGTAATTTAGGAACCATGTCCTTAAAATGATTAGTTCTTCACAGCAGCCCAGATTCACCTAGATACTTTGAACCTTTCAGGTCAGTTTGTAAATATCAGGAAATGAAGCCTCTGCTAGCAGAGATGCCATCTATAACAAATGAACACATACATTCCTAAAACAGTTACTGAGACTGCTATTATTAACGTTAGTATGTGCCAAACCACGTTTAGTGAAACAAGGTATTCAAAAGAACTATCAATCCAATTGTCCTAAAACAAGGTGCAAGCAGGCAATGGGCCCAAACCGTAACATAGCAGGTTCCCTCTGACCATCAGGAAGCACTTCTGGGCTGTGCGGGTGATGGAGCCCTGGCACAGGTTGCCCAGAGAGGCTGTGGAGTCTCCCTACTTGGAGATATCCAAAAGCCACCTGGACACGGTGCTGGGCACCCCGCTCTGGGTGTCCCTGCTTGAGCAGGGGTTGGACCAGATGGACCCAGAGGTCCCTTCTGACCTCAACCATTCTGTGATCTTGATGCAAGGATATATACCTTACTGTACACAGACTGCTGCTCAAGGTAGGTACTTATGGCTGCTGTAAATTTCAGGGGAACCAGCATGAAACCACACACCACAAATTAAAAAAAAAAAAAAAAGACAACTAGTGGTATATTGCACCATAGTGAAGTATGCAACCAGAACTTTCAGGAAACTGTGCCTCCTTCCTGAGGGTCAAATCTCAGGAACCTATGGAAATATCTTGGTGTCTCACTAACACTTCATCCAGAAAGCCAAGCAATGCCAGACAGTAAGCACTGGTAGTGACATGGATGAGGTCTTGACTAATAACAAAAAACCACGAATGAGTATCGCATAGTACTACAAAGCTGGTGTACTGAGTTGCTGTTATTGCCCCAAGTTACACATTTGAAAGATTTTTCTTCTGGAGCACTCCAAACTGTTCAAGCACTGTCCTTACACAAGTCTTAGGACAAGAATCTCCCACAAATCTGTTTCAAGACTGGTATTTGCAGACTTTTATCTCAGCATGCATCTTTATATTTACCATTTCACATTTAAAAAAAAAAAATGCAATGCATTCATTTGCTGTAAATTTTTCACCTATGCAAACACTGTATTGTGTGCTCAGCTTTTCTTTCCTGCCCTAGTAGCTGAAGAAAGTGACATTCTGGAAGTGAATAATTCATGCCTCAAGGAGCCTTTAAGTTCAAAGAACTCTGAGGTTGAACAAATAGTTTTAACAGTGGGGATATTAAAATTATTAAATGCTCTCCCTACAGAGGAGCATAAAACAAGTCACTATGCAGAAGTAGGTGACATTTCCTTACCTAACCCTTTTGTTAGCTTTACACAGTAGATGAAATTTAAAAATAGATAAGTGAATTTTCTACTGACTCGTGACCTTCTACAGGCTTTATAAGAGAGAGATCAGGGCCTTAATGCTGTCCTTTGAAGAAACTACCTAAAGAGAATCCATGACAGACTATCCAGCTTTTTCGCACTAACCACTCTAAGGCTTGAAATAGCAAGTAGTTCTAACCCTAGTGACATTAGGTATATTGTAAGAGTGATACAAACTAAAAAGGTTCAATACCTTTTACACAACAGATTTAAGTGTAGAAATGCAGATACTGATCTGTAGTTTGAAAGGGGAAGCGATTTCCTTTCAGGATCAACGTTCCTAACCATCACATTTTTGATACATCACCATGCATATCTATAATCAAATTTTTAATTGAAAATATTATAAATGTAATTATTTTTAATATAACTCCATAACTTACTCAATCCTGAATAGATAGTCTAGAGCCACTATTACAGATAGTATCTTAAAAGCATCTAGTTAAACAGATGGCAAAGAAATAAGCTCTAATAAAGGCTAAACAAACTACATATTTGTAGTTATTTCTCTTTTCTTGCCAGCCATTAGGTTTTTTGAAAACTGAATCTCCTGTATGAGTTTCGCTGCAGTCATTTGGGCCTAACAATATTTTGCTTAACTTTTGTTGACTGCCAGGCATCTAATTCAAGCTTCTCTTCCAGTCACTGACCAAGACCTGATAACCTACACTACACATATACTACCATTATTTAAAAATCTAAACATTTTCATACTTTGTACATGTAAATTTGTACACCACCTCATGAATTATAGCTATAGTAGCTTTAATTTAAAACTAAGCAAAAACTATGCTAAACTTGAAATGCTTACTACCCTTATTCCTCCTCTTATCTTGTGTGCCCATCATCCTACAGAGGTAATTTGGGACCTCTGCTGTGAGTCAATTTAAAATATGTAAAACACACAAATTACTGTCTGGCATTTTATCTGTCACCTCTGGCACACAGCCTGAGTAACAGTGGACCAGATGGCTAACTTCTAGACGGCTGAAGTAAGGTAAGATGAACTCCTCTTTGACTTAGAGCCAAAATATATTCATGATACAAAAGTCCCAAAGTAGTCCTTCAAAAGGTAAGATCTGATTAGTTACTATATAAAAAACTGCATCTGATTTTTGTTTTCTCACCATTTTGACACTGTTAGGAGTCTACAAAATAGACAACGAAATGATAAAGTTCTTATTAAGCAGATGCAATTTTTACCTTTTTATCTTTTTCTAAAATAGTCTGATCTCTTTGCTGCAGAAGACGTTTAAGTGACATTACTTCTTCTTTCAGCTGACTTATGAGGACAAAGTTGTCAGTTCCCCCACTGTCTGCTGACTGATTTATAGAGCTACTAAAAATAGAAAACAATAGTTACTTGCAACATCAATAGTAAAAAACAGTACATTTTTTCAAAGTTCAAATTGGATAATTAATAATTCCACAAATATCCTTAAGGACTAATGCAAAAAAAGTATGTACCTGACAGAAATGGATGCAACTGGCAAATTACCTTACTAATGGCACACATTACATACACCTGCAGAAATATAATTAAGTATTAGCTTTGAGGGGGACAAATACCTTTTGACTGAAGCAGCCACTTTTACATATATTCCAACTGTTTGGTCAGAGACAGAATAAAGATTCAGTCTCACACATTAAGGCCCAAAAGACTTCTCTAGATACTAGGTCAACATTAAACAGCAGGTTCAACCCTGCATCTAATCTAAAAACCAGTGACGTTAGGGCATACTGTTTCATTGGTTGCCTTGTTATTTAACCTTTATCTAATGTTGCCCCAAAGAGCCAAAAAGAAGGAACGCAGAGCCAGTTTTCTGCTAATAAAGTCATCTAGTTGACTGACAGCACTCAGACGCCACCCAGTAATCTGTTTGGCTGGACAACAGATTCACCTCCCTCATTCTTCAGACAAAAAAAACAAAAAGAATGAAGAAACTGGCCACAAATCAGTGTTCTATTTGGTTGAAATGGCTCAGCTTTACAAAAATGTAACTTTACCTATCTCCATTTGATGGCTTGGATTCCAGTTTGGGTTTTTTCTTTGGAGTTTCATTCTGAATAGCTGCAGAGGATTTATGGCTGAAATCAAACAAAATGTAAACCTAAAGCCTTGTACTATATAACTCTCTAATATCACCATTCGGTACATGTAAAATAACTATCTCATGCTCCTAGCTGGAATGCTAGAGACTAGCCAGAAATGCAAGAAAAAAAGTCCTTTAAATAAAAATTACAAGAGAAATTAAAAGGAAATTAACAAGTAATATTATATTTACCTCTGTTTCCATAGTCCCTGATCTTGTTCTGGACTCAGACTGCTGATTCTGAAATATGTGAAATGTACTTGGTAACTGACCAAACATGCCATTATTTCTAAGCTAACGTGACTGGTATCTGTACTGGAGAAAAATCCCCCCCCCCCTTTTTTTTAATAAAGAAAACTCCCAATTTTGAATTTTCAGTTGGGCAGTCTTATTACCTGTCATATTCATGAGCACTCTTTATTACGTCAGGATGCTAAAAAAAATGTTTTAGCTAAATATTCACACTACCGTAAGATGCAAGGGGTAGATTTCAAGACCGGCAGTTAAAGCTTTTTTCTGGTATTTCCCAAGTTTTATGTACTTCATATTGCTAACCTGGTACTCAGCAAGCTGGTCTAAAACAGTATTCTTGGGATTCCCATACTGTAATATGAACATTGCCTAAAATGGTGCTTATGTGGTGGCATATGAGCAACCTTAAGTTTTGGATCCCTGAAAATAACTTTTTCAAGTCTAAAGATATGTTTTCAATAATTTTAAAAGTAACTTTACTGAACACCACTGACACATGAATAGGAAAATGTAGAAGACTGCATTGAATCAAATAGTTCCGTGATTTTCTATTTCTATCTGGTATTATTCTCCCACCTCAACAATAACTGAAATAGATAGGGAAAGAGAGCCTTACTTATTGGACCAGAAGCAATGGACCCAGGGCAACCTACAGAAGAAAGGTGCTAAACAAGGAACATTGTGACCTGTATAGAGATATGCTTATTTTTATAACTCTTGAGTGTATTAGAAGCTCTATACTATACTAAAGAGCTAACTTTTTAATTTAATCCTCACTATACCTGTCACATGCATTAAGTTAGATGTTGTAACTTGCTACAACTCAATTTTCAGACTAGAGAACAGAAACAGTACAATAATTCTCTGTATGACAATAATTTGCTTCAAGTTCCTAAAAAAAAAAAATCTTTTTTTTTTTTTTTTTAATTGAGAGTATTTACATTTCTCTTCTCCTCATTCTCAATATCATTGCAGCTTGTTTTGCTTCTATCTTTATGTCGCACTTAGACAAGTTTCAGTCAAAGACAAAAAAAAAAGAAGCACTGGAAAAGTGAAGCTTAGAACGAAAGTGTGTGTGCATCTTTTCGTGACAGGGATAATTACCATTGCAGCTGTAGTGTTCGTTATCCAACACAATATAAAAATAAAATAAGTAGTTCTAAAGTTACGCTGCCATAGGCCTGTCAATGAAAATAAAAATCATGACCACTATTATACTAGCATAAGAACCAAATCAATTTTGGGATTTGGGATTTGATAAGCTGGGTATCAAAATTAAAGGTGGTATGCTGCTTATACCACAGCCAGAGGTGGCATGCTGAGAAAAGTTGCAGGAGATTGGACAGAACTATGTGAAATGTTATCAGTGTCGGTAACTGAACTGACAGTGTTATGCTCCCACGTCTGTATGACAGCCACTCACAAAGTGCCCGTTCCAGCAGGATTTGATTCTAACTAGCAAAGAGAAGCAAACTGGTCGTAGACTGACAGTGATCCCACACCTTTCCTGCTTCTCCATTTAACAAGGATGTGCACACAAACAAGGCACAATGAAGTTAGGGTGGGGATTCTGAGTAAAGCAGCTACTCTGTGCTAATATATACTTTTCAACCCATGGTAAATGCATGCAAAATAGCAGTTATCACACAGCTGTTGCTGCTTAGAAATCCAAGTTTATCCCCAAGTAACTTGTTTTTCTGTAGCCATCCTGTGAGCATCTTTTCTAGACCCGCTACCAATTTTAAAATCAACTAGTCTGAAGGTCACCAAGAATTCCTGCATTTGGCTGACTTCTCTTCATCCAAATTGTAGGAATACAAAGATTTTGACAGACCATGGAAGAAAAACATTCTGCTCCCGCATCTGATGCCGTATCTTAAACAGCATTTCTTATTTCCTTTAATTTGATCTCAGTATTAACAGCACACAGAATAGCAATAGGTACCTAAAGCTACTTTAATTTTTGAAATACTTACTTATGATGACCACTGCTGTGACGATGATGGTGGTGGTGATGGTGGTGGTGTTTTGAATGATGCTGGTCTTTCTCAGTAAGAGATGAAGATGAGGAGTTAGAATGTGAAGATCCTAGACTCTTCCTCTGTTCTTTTGTCTTCTGTAGCACTCGCTTGTAGGACAGGGTGCAGAGCCAACACAACAACTTTCCATCAACCTGTTGGGAAATAATTCATACTTTTTTTCATGTATACTTGAACTACAAAGGTGTGTTGCAATATTTGTGAAAAATAATAATAACAATAATAATGCTTCAGTTCACCTGTTATCTTTAGGAAAAACCCAGACATCTCTTTGGTATGAAAAAGCACTACTGTATCTCTAACATACGCGTGTTATCCTTTACTAAAGTGAATCTCATTCCATTTCTTTTTGCCATTGGAAATTATGTTAGAAGGCATTCTTAGCAAATATGGGACTTACTCTGTATCACAGAAGTGACAATAACTTTTTTAAGGGCCAAATCATTTTTAGTTTAGACACCATGTAACCTCTCTCAACCCATCGTATTCCAGGCAGAATCAAGATGTCCAGCCAACGTGTTACTTGTACCATGTAAATTCTTCTGTAAAAACAGCATTATTCTTGGGTTCAGGCAAGAGACTTTTGAGGTCATTTCCTCAGCACCTTCTGGAATGAGAAAGTGGTACTCACCAAAGCTATTTAAGAAAACAGTACACACAGGGACGCTCTCTGGTGCTGTATTTTAAGGCAAGGCGGGCAAATTGGAAGAGGTAAAGTGACAGATTCAAGTTAAGGACACACATAAGATGAGGTGGATAGGGAAATTAAAGAAAAAAATCAAAGCGCCAAGTACTATTCAGCTGCTCTGTTCCTCAGCTACTACTGTCACCTTATTCTTAAGCTTACTTAAAAAAGAGTGATTTAAAATAAAATAGCTCAGTAGTGAATGTAAAAATTGCAAGTTAAGAAATGTAATTCAACTACTGAAAAGCACAGCATCTTTCATCTAATATTAGTGAACCCGAATACTCCTGTTCATCTTTCTTTTATGAAGCAGGAACATCTTCTATTGTCAACCTAAGCCATTACAGCTCTGGAACAAAGCCTACCTTCCTTCTTCCCTCCTCTTTTCGATCAAAAGCACACTGCTGTTTGCACTGTTCACACGTCTGAGGCGGGCCATACTTCTTTTCTGAGTTGGTGCAACGCTGACATTTTGTGCCAATAAATGCTGCAATAATATTACAATACTGACAAGGCTTGGGCTGAAAAACAGGTAAGTTGAACTGAGGTTAGTTCATTACAGAAACTGTAAAGTTATTAACACAGTTAATTCAAATCACATGATACGTCTAAACTACTATGGCTTCATATGATATATCTTAAAAAAAAAAAAACTTTTTTCCTGCCTTTTCTGTCTTTGTTAGTAACTTTCCCCCCTACAATGATACTCCTTCAAAGTTCAAAAAAAAACCACTCTGCATTTTCCATGAAAATCCAGGTACAAAATCAATGAAATAAACACTTCTTGATTGTTCTACTCCGTCATCATTTTTTTTTTTTTATGATCCCATTGTTGTCTCTGTTTACTACATTATTAAAGAAATTACTTAAATTTAAAAGAAGTAATCAAGTCATTTTTAGACTTTGGAGGTTCTGAAAACATCCCTCTCCCTTGAACAACTCAGGGATTTGATAGCCCTGCACCTCCAAGATTTGTATCCTCACCTCTGCAATTCTATAGGAAATTAAAAAAAAAAACAAAACAAAAAGCTTCAGGCACCATTGGGTCAGACAATCAGCTTCCTGATTAGACAGTAAGCTAGAGTAATATACTGGTAGAAAATAAAATTCCTGACAGTTTGAAAGGTGACAGGTGAGAAACAGCTGATTATCTTCCACGCAGTTCCCTTTTTTTGATGAACTACTGACAAAAACATTGCTGGATCTGTCCTGTTCTTCATTATGCTACATTTTAAGCTTTTCAAAGAATGTTCTTTGTTCAGTTTACGTTTACATTCACAAAATGCCTGACCACATACCAACAGCTGTTACGTTTCTCCAATAAGCAGAATTTCATCTAAATGCTTGATGTTAAGCCTGAAGAAGTTACCTGCTTTTGTTTCACCAAGATTATCTTGATACCTTTTATAAACTACTATCTGCAGGGCACTCAGATACAATGTGCGCGTTCATATATTAAAAAGTTTAATTTCTCTAACAGAACTGAGGCTGAAATTCAAGACGAGGAAATGCAAAGTAACATGAATACAACTAATGCTCAAAATCTTTTCTACTTAGTAGCTTTGTATAATTAACATGCACCTGAAAAATTTAAGACTTAACATAATACAAACTACGTGGTACGATTAGATTTTTCCATTTACCGCTCATTAAGAACACAGGCAGCTAATGGTCTTTCTGCTGTCAGGTGTGCATTTATGAGAATATGCAAAGAACTGCTTTACATGCACAAAGCGAATTAACATCGTTTTTGCTATGAATAACTACGTTGCAGGCATTCATAACTGTTACACCACAAATAACCACAATGGATTTAAATCTGAAAAAAAAGAAACTGTAAGCCATGAAAGAAATCAAGAGCTGCCAGCGATTTTCATCACCTTCCCTAAAACTATTCCCTTCTTCCCTCCCAAATTTAGTTCCCAAAGTTGCCTTTTTATTTTTAGAAGAC
>VXAA01005483.1:240427-321787 GCA_013399115.1 Anseranas semipalmata
CCTTCACGCCCTTCCCTTCCCTTCCCTCCACCCCGGGCTCGGGCTCCCGCGGACAGCCAATCAGCGCCTCGCGCCAAACCGGCCTTCGAAACTCGCCGCCCAATCGCCGCCCCCGCCGAACGAGCCGCCGCCAATCCGCACGCGGACGCGGTCTCCCTGCGTTGCTCGCCCATTGGGTGGCCTCCTAGTCTTGGCGCTGATTGGTCCTTTCCCGGCGACTCCCGCTTGTCGATTGGTTGGAGTTCAGGGGCTCACTTTGACAAAGACCATCCTCTTCCGCTATCGGCCCGCTGCGCGCGCGCAGGGAGCGCCCCGTGCCGCACGCAGACCCCGCGGCCGCTCGCTCCGCCCGGATTCGTTCTCTGGGTTCACGCGATTGGCGGCAGGGGGCTTCTCCCCTTCGGCTCACTTCTCCGCTTCGATTGGCTGAGAAGCGCCATTCTTCTTTCTTATTGGATGCCTAACATGTCACTCAAATCCGACTCTGTGACGTTTGCCCGTAATCCCTCGGGGCGGGCCTTGCGCCCGGCTCCTCCCTTGCCATTGGCAAGCTGGGCCGTCAGTTCGGCGGCACGTGACCGGCGCGCGAGGCGCCGCCGCTGCACGGGTGTTGCGCGCCCTTAAAGGGACATGCCCTAGCGCGGGCCGCCCTGGGACGACATGGCGGCGGCGGCGGCGCGCGGCCAGCAGCGCACGGTGAGGCCCGGCCCGGCCGCCTCCTCCCTGCTCCCCTCAGGGCCCGGCGGCGGCGTGAGGGCTCCCGGGTCGTTCCCGGCGGGCGGTGCCCGAGCGTGCGGGGACGGGGTGCGCTCAGCTCCTTAGCGGTTGCTGTGAGGCTTCTGCGCGGCTTAAGGAGGGATAAGGGTCCCCGGAAAGCGGGCGGGTGACGTGGGTAGCGAGCGATTCGGAGCAAACGCCTCGAGTTCTCCGGTTTCCGTGCGTTTTATTCAGCCTTCAGGGGTTTTCTGAAATAAGCACAGCGCGATGCTCCCCCTGGGAACACCCGAGGGCAGAAACAGACGCAAATAATCTTGCATGACTTGGGACAAAGGGAGCAGAGCGTAGAATCGCTGTGCTGTTGGAGCCTGAGGTCTGTGATGGTGAATTCCTTGACGCTGTTTCATAAATTTTCTCCAATTTTTCAGTCAGGTGCAATTAGAAGTCATTGCTTGTGAAATAGAGTGTAAAACAGTCTGGCTTAAGTGTGTAAGGAAAATATACTTGGTAGCAAACAGTCTGGCTTGAGTGTGTAAGGAAAACATACTTGGTAGCAAGTCCAAACTATACATTAGACTCTATTTCAGTTTTTTTTAGTGTTTGTTTCAAGCAGATGCCTGCACTGACTATTATGGTATTGAAATTGGTGCCTCTAGCCTGCATCCAGGTGATATTTAGAAGAAATGCAGCTAGTCAAAAGCTTGTGTTTGTTTTGCTCTGTGTATCTTTAAGTATGCTAGCTTTTTGTTGTTGGCTAGGTGAGTGTTACTTTTGACAGTTTAAAAAAAAAAAAAGCAGGTCTTTTTGTTTGTTTCCGTAGTTATTCTGCATGGACAAGACTTTACAGGTGAAAAATAAAGACACCTAGGAAAATGCTGGTGTCTGGTAGCCTTACTTTGCTTTCGAAGTGATTCCCGTTTTTTAGACTGGATCATCAGGTACTTTTGTTTTGAGTCAGTAGCAGATGAAAACAGCAGATTGGTATCTGAATCAATAGCCTCTGCCATTCGGGCTGATGAGGCTTACATTGCTGCTGTTGATGCTCCGTTGCCTGTTGCGTGAAATACCGTGTTTTGCTTCATTCATTTTTACTTTGCTATCTGATTGTATTCATTATTATGCTTGCAGCAGTTCAAGATCTTGTAATATTTCTGCGGGACCGAGATCTCTGCTAACAGATTTTTCCTTCTGTTTTAACATTACTCATTCTACAAAGTTAGATCCGTGTGGCTACTGAGCGTAAAACAGTGCCTATATGCATAATGCATAGGCACAAAAGTCTGCTCAAAATATTTTTGTTAATATAGTCTTATTTAGGGATTAGTGTTTTAATTGGCTTCCCGTGGTGGCAAAAGTCCTTGTGCGAATGCAGTTATTCCAAGAAAAGCGCTTGTGTTGTGTAGGAAAATACAAACACAAACTGCAGAGCATTTCTTTGCAGATAAAATGGTGCTTAGAAACATTCTGGGTGCTTAGGGTTTTCATTTTCTTGTCTTTGTAAGAGAAAAATAGGTGTGTGTAGGCTTTAAATAACTTATGACTTTTCTCAATTTTTTTCCTTGTATTATTTTTCTTCCTCACAGTGTGATTTGGGTGTGTTGTCTGATTAGCTATGAGATGCTTGCATAAATACTTACTGTATTTTAATTTAGGTCACAATATGCTCCCAATAGTTGGTATTTGCAAGAGCTAGAAAACCCCTGCCAAGATCAGCAGTTGCTCAGTTGTCATATTAGTGAAGCAAACGCTCTGTGAAAAGCTGTCGGAGCCAGAGCATTGCATCTGCTTGGGCCTCAGGAAGGTACCCCCAAGTTCTGTTACCCAAACGTTCAGTGATGGGTATGGTTGGAAGAAATTTCTCTAGCACTTCAAAAATAGGCAGCTTTATTTTATTTCATTCTTATGCACGAACCGTAAAGCATAGTTTTGAGTCAAAGCCCCAAACACAGCATGCAGAGTGCTGTGGCCCTTTTGCTTAGAAGAACCATGCTGGAAGGCATGGGATTTAATGATATCCCAACTGTGTGGCATGTACACAGCAAGGTGGGCCCTTCTGATGGTTGCAATCTCCAAAATGTAGCAAACGTTTGGAAAGCAGATGCAGAGTGCTGGAAAATCTGTGCCTTCGGTGGCCGTGTTTTCTGAGCCCAGCGTTAAGCTGATCTAGCGGCACGTTGCCGCTCGGAGGCAGAGGTACCTTCTTTCTTGGCGTTGATTTTCTGCTGCTTTTCTCGTGCTGGTACCACTAATCGGGTATGGGATAAAGTCCTCGTGATGTTTCTGCTGCTGAGGTTCAATGTATTCGTGGAAGGATGTGAAGGATGAAGCCAGTGGAAAAGAGGGGCTGGGGCTGGGAGAGTGAGGTGCAGAGAGAGCGTCCTGAGTGGATGTAGGGCTGCGGTTTGGCCACTTCCATACAACTTCTTGTGTGCAGTAATGACCGTAATCAATAATTAAGAACAAGGCTATTTTCCAATAGACTGGTGTAGTACCCTCTCGCAATAAGCAAGAGTATAAATAAGTAGAAAACAAAAGCAGACATGGAAAACTATCTTGAAAAACTTTTTCTGATGCTGTTTTTGGCAGAGGGGACTTTGATGCAAAAATGACACAGCCCAAGACTGTAAGGAAGGACATACAGCCTTTGAGATATTAGTCTCCTGCAGCAGTACTTCTCCACATCCTAGAATCTGATTCTACTTTTACGGGGACAGAAGCAAATGTGCTGAATAACAATTTTGTTTTATTTTCAGGGTGATCTACACAAAGCTCATAGGTCTGCGTCAGCCACAGATGGACTCTCTGCAACTTCATATATAGATTATCCAAAGTACAAGCCATTTATTAATTCGGATTTGCTACGCTCCCCACGGAAACCAGTAATTCCATATCCTGAAAGTAACAGCAGAGGTAATAGTTCAGCTAAGTTGTTTTCCTACCTGTTTCCAAGTCACCTGTGTAGTGGGTAAAGCATCGGGTATGAAATGCTGTATGTCCACAAAGGATGCGGTCTCCATCCTTTTAGCACTTCCCAGTCATGTGCGGGTCACCTGTTTTGTAGATCCTTTTTGCTTCTCTGAAGCATGCCTAATGAAAAAGGTGGTCTTACAGCTGGAGAAGGATGCTCCCCTTCAGTATAGGGAGTTGTAAAATTGGCGGAGTGGGACGGGCCTGATGTGTTTGCTTTGTCCCTTCTTTGGTCCTCCTGTCCCTCAATTGTTCCACTCCCCAGCTCACAGCTGAGTTTGGAATGAGACTTGAGTTCCCTAAATGGTTTGCAGCAAAGGAAGAGGTTTGATGTTGATGAAATGAGGCTTGTCATGTACAAAGGGTGTGGTGGGAATCAGCGGGGTATTCACAACGTACAGAAAAGAGTATTTTGCAGCAAAGTACTGAACTGAGAGCTCACCATCACCAAAAAGGGAAGAAATTTGTGCTACCATTTATTTTTCCTTGTTTCTAGTCTGTTCCTTCTCCTTCCTTTCCCACTTCATCTGGAAGTGAACACCAGAACCAAACAGATCAATTTTGCCTGACCTGAGATGAACAAAAAAAGTTCTTTGCTAGTTTTCTGTTGTTTTAGTGAATTGGCTTGTCATACAATGAGAGGTGCTCCAGAGCTGCCTCAGGGTGAGTACAGGAGGGAGCCTGGGGAGCTGGGAGGCTGAAGCAGGATGGGTCCTTTAGTGTGAGCTGCTTGGCTCAGGGTCCTGGAGAAAATGCTCCCTGAAGACTGGTGTTGTGTGGAGGCTTAAGGCTATGAAAAACTTGGTATTTTCTTCCTTATAGAGAGAAAAGTGAGAAAGATTCAGGATGAACCCTTAAATTACTCTAAAAGAAAAGAAAAAAAAAACTAGCATGATAGGCTCAAGTACCTGTTCCAGTACTGTAATTAATGTTGGAATTACTAGAGACTTGTATGTTAATGATCTAGTAGATGAAATCTGAATTCTTGAAGTGCCATTTAAAAATGTTCCATATGCTCTGGTGTGCACAATGCAGTCTGTTTTGAGAGTGCCTCTGACACAAAACTGAAGGACTTGCATGACATAAAAATTGGGTGCGAAGCAAAGAGCTTACTTGGGAATTGTTGGTACAGGTGTACTTTTGTAGGTTGTGCTTTGTGTTGCATTAGTGACAAATTTGTCACTTCCAAGTTTTCACCTGGCAACTTTTTTCAAGCAGGTAATCTGCTAACTCTGAAATAAGTGCAGGCAGAGGGATAGGATCTGATAAACCCTATCCCTTTTTAGAAGTTATAAAATGCCTTTATTTTCAAAAAATGTTTATGTAAATATGAACGCATATGGAAAATACAATCCAGCAGGCAGTTTATCCAGTACCTTTTTTTTCATAGGCTTTACAAGTCCAAAAATGTTCACGAGTGTATATTTTAGTAAGGTTGAGGATTTGGGTGTTAACTTCAGATGGGAGAATGGATTTGGTTGTTCTTGGGGGCCCTTACTGCTGCTGCCCTCACTTTTAAAACGGTATTTCAAAATCTGGAAATTGAGTAAATTCTGCTTGCTTTGGTTTGAATTTCTTTGTGTTGTGTATGTGTCTCAGCATCCATGGCTGGTTTTAATACTCTGATAAGGATGACTGATATAGAGTGTCTGTTATTTTGACGTTTATTTCCTTGTCCTGACTGATAGCTGGCATCCTGTTGGGTTTCACCTTTATCTACCCATTGCTCAGATTGCTTCATTGATGTGTTTTGCTTGCCATTATTGTAAATGCACAGAGGTTTTAACCGAGCTCTGAGTAGTATGTAACAAAGCTGTTTATAGTTTCAAGATTTCAAGATTCGATGTATTTTCACTCTGGAAAACTCATTCTGATAATTATTTTTCCTTTTTTGTAATCCGATGCTCAACCAAATACGCAGTCTCGACTTTTCCTGTGTTCCTGCATTCTGTAATAAAAGCCCGTTCTTTCTCTAGAGTGTGTTTAAACACAAAGGGCTAGGCTGATGTGACCTCCCAGATAAGTCTGCTATATGAGCTGTCTATACAGTCGTTCTCACGTTTTACTTTAATAGGACTGCGTAGGGGAAGGGGCTTATGGTTCTGGTTCCCTTTGCGGAATTAAACAATACAGCTAACAGACATAATACATCAGATTACCAGCAGATGGTCTAATCGCAGGATGATGCGAGTTGTGTTACAACTGCTTTCTTTTTTTGTTTGTGATGAATATATAAAGGCTTTGAGTAGTTGTTAGAGCAGGGGAGTGGACGGCAAGTGGGGAAGTTTGGCACAAAGGAGGTGCCCATCTTGTGGGCATGAAGGGAACACCTGTAAAACCAGAAGAGCTGCCAATTGGGGAAATAAATGTCCTTATAGCTCTTCTGCTAACTAACCTTCGTTCTGTTCTGTGATTATTAACAGGAATGATGCTTTGTAGTTGTCACGCTAGCATGCACTTGGTAGAGGAATAACAACAAGCATATAGAGAACTGCCACTGCTTTAACTATTCAGTTGTCACCTTTGGGTTCTTTTTGATAAAAACTCAGAAGATGCACCGTTTGCACTTAATCTGCAGAATATTTACTTGACTTATTCTGCACAATGGATGCATCTTTTCCAAGTGTTTCTGGTGAAGGTATACACCAAAGGCATCTATTCATTTGAGACTTGTTTAAGGATTGGATACAGCTTAGGGGGAGAATCAGGTCATAATTCATGGAAGGAGTCCTGGCTGGTGGTGAGGAACACTCTGGCTTTCTCATGTAGCACGCTTTTATTAAAATATTTCAAGTTCAATGTTATCTTGAAGTGTAACTAACAGAAGATACTTGCTCAATTACAGCAATATTTTCTGCTCTGAAGAATCTCCAGGAAAAAATTCGTCGGCTGGAGTTGGAACGGCTTCAGGCAGAAGAGAATGTAAAACACCTCAGCAGAGAAACAGCAGACTATAAGAAAGTACTAAGTGAGCAAATGCAACACAGAGAGCATGACAGAACTGAAGTGTCCAAGAAAAATCAAGGTTGTTTGCAACTTTTATATAGATACTACAGAACACTGATGTAGATGAAATTTGAGTTTTCTCAATGCATAAAACTATTTTTATTGACTTTGTTCAGTATATTTTCCTTTGCAGTGACACATGGCGTTTTGAAGAAATCATTTTAAAAGCATACTTCTTTGTAGGGATTTGCATACATGAACAAGTTGATTCAGCTTAATCTGAGTTTTAGATGGTCCTTTTCTTGCTTGTTTTTGAACTGTCCTGAAAGCATTAAAAAAATAGGAAAAAGCAGTGCATGATTTCATTTTTCTGCCTTCTGTTGCCTGCAGAACTGGCTTCTCAGCTGGCAGCTGCTGAGTCTCGGTGCAGCCTTTTAGAGAAACAGCTGGACTACATGCGAAAAATGATCCAGCATGCAGAAAATGAGAAGACACATCTCTTGGAGAAACAGGTGTGTTCCCAAGATTATCTCATGATTAAATGGAGAAAAAAAAATCGTAGTAATTATGTCACGATTTTTCATAGTTACTATGATTTTAATACCTTCGAGTGTGGATGTCTATTTGAGCTGCCCTTTATGTACTTAGGTGTGGGTAATTTCCCTACTTAATTTTCACAGTCTTATGAAGACCCTGGTATTTTCTGCCTTTGTGCATCTAAGGCAATACCATAGGCTCTGATATTAATAAGAATTACTTGCTTCTGTGTGGCTGGCTTGCTTTAGTTAGCTCATCTGTATCCCTCAAAGGACAATACCTCTGTGCCACTGGAAGAACCTTCCCTTTTGTGTTTACAGTCTTCCGGTCTTTGGAGATTTTCTTTACTGGTACTTTTCTTGATAAGCTGGGTCTGAAATATTGATTCTTTAGAAATAATGGTAAAATTTGTTTCCTACCATCAGTGTTTGTGGGATTTGCCCTATATCTAAAATGAGCTTGAATTTTGTTTTATAGGAGTATGGATCACCCAGAGCTCTCTGTTCATCAGTCTCTGTGGCTGTCCTGTTTCAGTCTATTAAATATTTACTGAAGAAATAAAATTAAGAAAATTACCTCTAATAGCTGAGTAATAAAGGTTTTTCATTATTATTTGTGGTTTGGGAGGGAGGGAAGACTGCAGAATTCTTTTATCTGATTCTGTCTGGGTGTGAGTTTCCCAGCAATGGCACAGAGTTCCCAGCTGTGCCAACAATGCTCAGTTGCTCCTTAATTGTAGCAGTACTTAAAACTGTGCAGAGAAAGTGGTTCCTTTGGTCTGTTTATGGTCCTCCTTTGTGTTGCAGACATAAGGCTTGCTATAGATGTGCTTGTTTTATTGTGCTTATAATTGTTTTGCTTTTTACTTCTTCCTTCAAGGGTTCATTGGAAAGAGATCGGCTTGATCAATCGCATGTTCAGTCTAAATTGGAGAAGCTGGATATGCTGGAAAAAGAGTACACCAGGCTTACTACAATGCAATCCATAGCAGAGGTCTGTCATTTGTACTTGCATCAGATTTATCTTTTTTATTGTAATCAGCACTTTATAGTTATATGTCAATATCAGAGCTGAGCAAAACTTTGTCCTATAGGGAAAGAGAGCAACTAAACATCTTTTTAAAGTTGAAATGGTGTAAAAACTTCCAGTTACTGCTGGAAGTCAGTCAGGCTGTAGGTCACTACACGCTACAAGAACTGGAGTTGTTTACACTTAACAGTATCTGTTGGTGTTCATCTTTTGTTTGGTTGGCACACGGGCACACAGGATTGCGAGTGCTCCTGAACTCTTCACTTCTGAGTTACCTTGTACTCTGCTGAATGCTAGCAGTTATATTCGATTGTGACCCAGATTTGATTCGAATGTGTGGTGTGGTGGTTTTCTTTATCTGTTTGTTTGTTTGTTTGTTTGTTTGTTTGTTTTTTTTTTTTTGCTGCTTGGCCTCCTTCTCAAGAAACACAATTATTACTAGTTATTTTGCTGGCAGAATTCTGGAGCCTGGCGCAGCTGAGCCTCCAGCGCTGCTGCTGGCTGGCTGGCAGTGCATTTCAACCAGCCTGCTTCTTCAGGATTCATTTTGAATCAGTAGCTTTTAAAAGTTCAACATGGCCATGTTTGATTATATTCTTTGTGTGCCATCTGTGCTGTTGGCTTCTGAAATCCAGTCCACATCCTACCTCTTTCTGCTGCTATAGAGACACCACAAGATTCCTGAGTATGGGAACTACAGAAGGCTTAAGGAGGGAGAGGCTTCCACCCACAATTTTTTTTTCTCCCCCCTAAAGCAGCAGATAGCACATTGATAGATTGTGGTGTGGAGGGTAGCTCTGGACTCTGTCAAAGTTGTAGGCTTGCCACCTGCATCCCAGCCCTACCAGGTGCTGGAGTAGATAGTGGTTTTTTCCATGAGTATTTAAGATGTTTGATAGTAAATCTTCAGCTAGTTGGTCTGCTATAGGACCTTATAGACAATACAGCTCTTCTTGGGAGACCCTGATCCAAGGCAGCTGTAACAAGCTAGTCAAGATCTTGACACCCCATTGTGGTGAGCTCCCTTTATGGAGTAAAAATGACTGCATTCTTTACTTGGCCAAAACTCTTTCAAAGAGATGAGTGTCTCCCAGGTCTTGTTCCCTGAAAGCAACCGTAGGTTCTTCCGAGGACAGGCTTGAAATAACTGGTTTGGCAATAGGAATTGCCTTCTCATGAGCTTTTACCAAGTTTTTGACTGGTAGCAGCTGAAGTTTGGTGGGGCTGGGTTATTTGTCTTTTTGTGCCTGGCCAGTGAAAGTAATTACAGCATAATTTTTTTTCCTGGATCAAACTGAGTCTCTGAGATCCCAGAATTAGTGGTTGTCATAATTAAATCAATTCTAGTGGAATCGGGTATGAAATTCACACAGTTCTGAATCAATTCTCAGAACTTGGGGAAATGGAGACTTAGCTCTGTCTGAAGGTCATTTTCCTTCTGATCATTTTGCTGTCACGAGTCGCTCCCGATGAGCAGGTCAGACCGCCTCTGTGCTTGTTGACCATGTTCCTGCACGAACCTCCACGTGCTGAGTGTTACCTTACAAGCCTGACGGGGTGACTGCACTCAAAACAGTTGCACCTGTTGCCTCTGTGGTGATCTCTGCTTTAGTTGTGGCAAGACCACAGGAACATTTGCAAGTTTAATTTGAAGCAAGAAATAAATAAGGAGGACTATTTCCATACACGGCGTACTGAAACGGATAGAAGCTGGTGAGGTGGCTACTCATGAGCGAGCAACGATTTAACTGCCTCTGATTTCAGATGTGCCAGAGCGAAAGCTGTGCGTGTGTCTTCCTGAGAGCATTTAATCTCCAAAACTTTTGGAGCCACAACCTAGCCCTATAAGTATTACCTTCAAGCAATTTGCTGTTACTGTTGGCTGTAAAAAGGAAATGCTGAGATTCTCAATCGTGTGACGGTCTGCTAATCAGAGTACTGACCTCAAAAACGTTCTGTAGTGTTTGTTCGTTGGAGCTGTAGTCCTGCAGCACAGCGTCTGGACAGCTGACTGGGAGGATCTGAGCATGTCTGTGTCTAAGGATGGAGGTAGGGGACGGGGCTGTTCCCTAAAAGTGCGGTTAGGGCTCTAGCTGTGCGTGTGTCAGATGGCCAGTCTGTGTGTGTTTTGAAGAACCGTAGTTGGTAGTAACCAATCTTCTCTTACTGCTAGCAATGAGACTTACAAAACAGAACAACAACAACAAAAACACCATTCTGTGAACAGCAGAAGTGCTGAACATCCTGTTGTGGCTGTATGCTGCCTACCCCTCTTACTGTTCTTACATCCCCTAATTGCCAGGTGGTGAGAAGCAACACCTGCCCCGTTGGAGCTGTGTGCGTGCTGCCTGCTCAGCTGTCAAGCAGGTGCTAATTTGCAAGGCAGTGAAGCACAGAGACGTGAGCTGTCTTCACACCAGGGACGTTTCCTCTCTGGTGGACCTCACTGGGTGTTTATCCCCGCAGCCAATGTTTTGGGAAAGAAAGGCATTCTGTATCTTTGAGGTCTCACACCTTTCTGTCTCTGGTTAAAATTGTTTGAAATTTATTTTGGTGACAACCAGAGGATGTGCGTGGTGGTCACCTGAGATTTCACTTTTAGAAAATGGGCAAAAGTATATATTGAAATACCTTATTTCTGGTTTTTATGGACTTTCTTTTTTTTAACAGTGGTCAGTGTTGACTGAGGAGAGCATTTTAGGCAACTTGGTGCTGACCTGCAGTTCCCTTTTGTGCCGTGCTACCTTATGTTACGGGAAGCATGGTCAGGGAATGTCTGTGTTTCCATTAGCCAGGCCTCTGGCTTGCATCTCTCTTCGTGATGCACCAGTAATCTGCATTTGTATGTGGGATGTGGCCATTCTGAGAGCTGAGTTTGGAAGAGGGGTTTCATAATACTACTTTTCTATAAGCAAGGAAAAAATATTTGGGGAATCTCGCTTAGAGAATTTCCAACGTGGTCTGTCACTGAAGGCACAGTAAGATGCAGTCTTGCTGCACAATTTGAGCTACACAGTGATGCTAAGACACCAGACTGGGCGAATGCTTGGTTCATATTTGTTTCATTTCAGTACAAAAGCATTGCTTTGGCTTCATGTCAGTCTTCAGTTCAAACAGAAGATTTGCTTCAGTATTTGTATATTAAAATTGTCATACATAACAGGCTCCAGAAGGATTTTCGTGCAACTGTCAATGTGGAAATCAAAAATTGATACATGTTGATACATTTCTTTGGAAAGAAAAAAAAAATCTTTCAACAGAAAAAGTTGGTTCCTTTAGATAGTGCCTTTGTCCTTGATGTGTATCCAGGAATTTGCATTTTAACACCTTTGTATAACAGTGGGTTATATTAATCTTACAGTTAATGCTTAAGTAAAGCTGAATTGAAATATTTAACACCTCTTTGAGCTTTCAGGGTACTGTGTTTATAAATAATGCAAATTAAAGTGTCCAAATGTAGCTGCTGCTTTGAATTGCGTGTTTTTTTGACTTAGGTTTGATTAGTGGCTCTGTAAATAATATTCAGTCTTTGGGGGAAGAGAAGGGAAGGTTCTTTTTGTGTGTGTCCTGGAGCTCTGGATTGTTTTCACTCTGCTGCATGAAATTAGAAAGTATTTAATAACTTTCATATTGGGAGTTTACGTGTATCCTGCTTAAACAAGTTTTTCATCTTGTTGAAAGGTCTACGAAGAAACGTGTGCCTCTCTTGTTAACTCTTTTCTTTGAAACGGGCTTTCAAGAAAACTTCTTACATTATTTTTACCATACAAAGATGAAATCATTTTGTGTTTGCTTATAGGTAACTCAGAGGTGTCATACGAACTTTCCTCTCTGTTCTTTATTAAGAAGGTAGCTAGATGTTCAAAAATTCCTCTTGCCTAAGAGTTCAGCCTTGCGTATTACTTTCCCTGTAGGCTGTGGCTTAAATTCACATACCAGTCGCGGAAATAAAAATAGAAAAATCAATTCAGCCTAAGGCATAGGCACTTGACTGCTGTATTCATGCCCATATGGGTAAAACTTCAGCAGTGATTTTAATTCTGAAGTCTTTGCTTAGTTTGAAGTTGCAAGTTGAACTGATAGACTTTTGCTCAAGCTCTTGGTATTGTACACTTCATGAAAAAAAGAATTTGTTTCAGCAGTAACACTATTATTTTCGTTCCACTTTAACTAGAAAAAAATGAAAGAGCTGGAACAGAAGCTTCAGGAGGAAGAACACGCAAGGAAGCTTGTTCAGGAAAAAGCAGCTGAGGTAACAACAGGAAATTTCTCTTGTACTAGTATGCACTGTAATTAGCTCTTCCTTTTCATCAACTTCTCAATTAAATTTGCTGATAATGTCTTCTACATATTGAATAATGAAAACCTTGTTGTGGTCTTCCCTCCAACCGCCATCTGAAGTTCTCAAAGTGTTTCAGAAAGCTTTTTCTAACGGCATCTGTGCACTGAAGCTTCACTTCTTCAATAAAAGAAGCTAGTTGGAAAAGAAAAGTAACTCAGACTGATTCATAGTTGAGGATGTATGAAGATCTCTGCTTTAAACAAATCAAGGTCGAAAAGTGTACTCCCTTCATAATTGTAACTAGAAATATTGCAAAAGGAGACAAAAAAGAGGCATATTGCTATAGGTCAGAGTCTGTAAGGACATGGGCCTTCTCCTAACCCTGAAGTGGTCATTACATACTCATCAGCTGTATGTTGAAAAAGTATGTAAGTAACATGATAGGCTCTGGCATTAACCTTTCTAAGGAGTGGCAAGCTCAAATTAATCATGAGTAGTTGAGATTGGTTAGGAGGTGATTTCCGAAGCCATGTTGTAGCTTTCTGTTGAAAGAAACAGCAAAGCATATAGAGATCATTGTTGACAGTGAAAATTCTAATCTTAACTCTTCCAATACATTTTTCTTTTTCCTGTCAAATTTAATAGATCGGAAGGAATAGTTGTCTGGTAACTATATGCCACAGAATCAATTGAGCAGGATTGGTCTCTTGACTTCCCTAATATTTTGTCAAGCATAAAACATGGCTGTTTTTTTTTTTGGCACTTGCCCACATGGGAATAATTTAGTACGACTAATTCCTTAACTTACTAGGATTAGTGATTAGAAGTATTCTTATTTAATGTTTAAATTAGATTACAGAAGCATCCTACACACTTGCAGCTCTTGTTTTCAGAGAGCTTGTATTTTAAAAAATTGCTGTGTTGCAAGTCTTAGCACGTTCTCTCTGATAATCTATTAATAATATTAATTATATATTAATAATTTCAATAACTTCTTCCATTCCCTCATTTATAGCTTCAGACAGGCCTGGAAACCAACAGACTCTTGATTCAAGCAGCATCACCATTGCTTTCTCCAAAAGCAAGAAAGCCCAGGAAAAAAACTAAGCAGTCAGAGAAGGTAACAAGGGGAGGAAGAGAGGGGCAATTACTGAGGGGTGAAATAAGGATCTGTGCATGCAATCAGCAAGTAGGCTGCCTCTTTTATTACAAAGCAAAGGAAAAATGGGTTTGCTGTAGTGTCATCTTTGATAAACATTTCTCTCTTCTTTCCTTCCAGAAATGCTCTCTTACAAGCCATCTCACTACGCAGCCCCATTACAGACTGTGTCTGGGTGATGTACCCTTTGTAGCTGGGAAGGTGAGCTGCCTAATTCCAAAGCTTAATGCTCAGTAGCTGCAGCTCCTTAAGTGGCTTTGCCTTGGTGCACTCCTGACACCCAGTGGTCAGATCATTTTGTTTTCTTTGACTCTTTTCTTCCAGTTTATCTTTAAAAGGCCTGTTGCATATCAGTAACTTGCTGAACTGGCATTTCCTAAAATGGGTCCTCTCTGTGCTGCTAGTCAAGCTTCTTCTTGTTATGCATATTCATTCAAACAAGAAATACATTGGTGGCAGCAGATCAAAAATGTCGTTTTGGTGTTCTCCATTACAATCAAGTAGGTTGTTGACAACGTCATTTGAAAGAAGTCTTTTACTTTTCCTTCCAGTCTACCAGTCCCAGCCATTCAGTTGGCGCCAATGTGCAACATGTCCTACACCTGATGAAACAACACACAAAAGCTTTGTGTAACAATCGTGTGGTAAATGATACTCCACTAGCAAAATCAATCAGTACTGGTCATCCTACCAGCAAAAGCAGAAAGTCATCTCTGCCAAAGGACTCTTCTTCATCCCAGGAAGAGCTCTCAGAAGTTCTGCTGACTTTACAGGATGAATTTGGGCAGATGAGTTTGTAAGTTTGGTATATTCTACTTGTAGATTATGAATATGGATGCTTTATATTTTTGCCTTTTGCTTTAAAGTTGCGAAGATTTTGCTGGGCAAAGGAGTTAGTTTTGTGAACTCTCTGGCATGGAATCTACTTGTTCTAGTGGCTGCATAGGTTTTCATTTCTCCTTGCAGTAGATTCTCATAAACCATGTGGACTCCATACCTGTGTTTATGCAGTATCAGATCTGTGAGGGGTAGGGGGAAAAATGTGGTCACAGCCCCGATGCAGTGGACAAATATTCCATTAAAGGACAACTTTACTAGCCCATTTTGCTCATCCTGGCTAGTAGAACACGAATTGTTACCTGACTGCACAATTGCAGTAGATACAAATGTACAAAATAGTAACTGAACAAGTGCTGAGATGTCTTCCCCAAGGGGCCATTTGGTAATTTTAAGTGTGTGTACTGAAGTTTGAAGCCACTTGTTATTGGCAATTTAATGTTGCAGCAGTCTGCTGCCAGGATGTGCTACTTTAATGATGCTACTCGCCAGCAAAGCTGTTCTTAGTGGTTCATTATGGCATGTTGAATGTGTTGGGCTGCTGATACCATGGATTCCTGAAAGTGTTATTTCTGAACTATGTGCACAAGCACTAGAAACTGAGGGAGCCTAATGCAACCTTTGTTCTGTCTAAATTCCATGCTAGTGATCACCAGCAGCTGTCAAAGCTTGTCCAGGAAGCTCCAACCATTGCAGTGAGGGAAGATCTAGAGAGGGAACTTGAGGCACTGGTGGGAAAGATGGAGGCAAAGGCAGACCAGATCAGCAAAGTCCGGAGGCATCGGCTGCAGGTGAGTTACTTGCTTATGTTCATGCTATCTTAAGGTGATTTTTTTTTTTTTTTTTACCTTATATCCTAATGTAGCAGCAACAGAGTAAAGCAGAAATAATTACTGTAGAGCATTGTACCTAGCTTTAGCTTGAAGTCCCAAAGTTGGTCTGCATGCCTCTGTCTTTCTCTGTCTTACCATGTTACCCTTGTGCCTGCTCTTCATCCTGTCCTGGGCAGAACTTTTGCATCTGTTCTTATGCTGCCTTTTATGCTCCTCTCATCCCCCAAAACAGGGAAAAGATTGTCTGCAGCATGATAGCAAGTTCCACAGCTGTTCGAAGTCTGTAAGCACAGCATAAGCTGGTTGGGCAGTACACAAGCTGAGAAACAGCATATATAGGGTGAGAAGGTGTGAGTCTACTTCCTGGGCCCCCAACAGTGGGTCTGGGAGGTATTTCTGGTCATGTCTCCTGACACATCAGGTACCTGTGTGTTCAGATCAGTCACACTCCCAGCATAGGTAGAACAGCTGTGGTTGAACTAAAGCAATTGCTGTGCATGGAGATCCTAGTAACAACCAGCTGCACGTAGTGTGTGGGGGAAAGGCCTCATGCAATGCTGTTCTTGGCAGTAAAGAAAGCTCTGAACTTCTAGTAACCAAAACTGTATTTAAAGAGAGAGCTAGCTTCCCAGGAGCTTTCACTGTTGAGCTAACTCTTTGAACAGTTCTCCTTTGTTTGGTGTTAATAACCTATTTATAATGTTTTGATTTGCATTTTATATAAACCAAAATATCTGTTCCAGTTTGAAAAACCTTTCAAAAAGTTTTGAATAATGTAACCTGTTCACTCAAAGCTGTAAAACCTTTCAATTCCGTTTTCTCTAATCTTCATTTTAGTGAAATTTTTCCAAAGAGCTTAACCTGATGTATTTAATCCAGTTCAGTTCATATGAACCAAGACGATTCACCCTCATCTGGTGTAACTTATACACCAAATATATACTGAGTGCACTGCTGATGACATGCAAAATGGATGGATGTGAAATATGTTTACAAACTGTTAAAAGTATTTTACCTTTGATCTCTCTTGTGATCTTCAGAGGAACAGATGTGTGGTAGTCCACAGTAGTAACGATTCTCCATATACTGTAGCCTTTGGAGTAGCTACTGACCAAAGCTTTAAGAGCTTTAAAAACATTTAGGAGAAGTGCTGCGTGCTATAAACTGGGAGGGGAGACCACCCTGACATAAAATAAGGGGAACTGTGGAAGCTACCCGTTTTGCAGTTTGATAGTATGAATGTGTCCACCTTAGAATGTCCAGTCCCCATTCAGGCTTATGCCAACTCTGTCTTTATTGCTGAGTCCTGGAAGCTGTGATTTCTAGTGCTGTGTGTGGATACCAGCTCTCTGTCTCAGCAGAGTTTTGGTATTCTTCCTAAAGCTGCATCTCTGGCAGCGAGTAGCTATTAAAATCAATAGTATGTGTGTGGAAGAACTTTTGTCTATTTTTTTTAATCATTGGATGGTAACAGTAACAACTAAACTTTTTGTCATATATAACTTTCTCTATTATGTTCATGATGGAGACATTCCCCCTAAAGCCGTAATCAACTTCTCAATTTTTAAACAGAGAACCTAGTAGTTCAGGCTATAAGCTGAACATGGCACTAAAGGTGTGGATATAGCAATGCTGTGTAAGGAAAAGAAAATACTTGTTATTCAGGGTGATGTGGAAGCATCTGTTTGCTTAGTTGGGTGAGATGAGTGGTGGGATTTCTCAGCTGTCTGGAAGAACTGCAGAACTTTAAGCAGTGACCTTGTTTCAGTTTGTTTTCCTTTGGGCTTCTCTTTCAGCTAGAGAGACTTAAGAGAGAATGCAAGTCCAAAAAGACTCCTGCTAAACAACTGAAAGACAGCAGGTTCCCTGTTAGTGAGGTTAAAGTAACAACTACAGTAACCACAAAAGGAAAGGATGCTGGTCCCATCAAAGTGAAACCTGGAGAGAAGAGTCGGAAAAATCTGCAGTTGTTGAGAGACATGCAGACCATACAAACTTCACTACAGAAAGATGATATCAGCTGGGACTACTGACTGTTCTACAGGAGATGTTCTTGATACCATCCCAGTCAAGCTTGCTCACATTCTGGATATAAAGCAGCTGCCTTTCTTGCTGTGTGAAAGAGACTACTGTATGCTAAGTGCACTTTTGAAATATGGGTCCTTAATTCCTCCATCTGTGGGTTTGACTGTATATACTATGGTTTAGTTTAAAACGCATTCCATTTTTAAGGTATCCAGCCACTGGATCTAAGCACAGGTCTCCACCAGTTCCTTTTGTGTTAGGATTCCAGCAATCCCTCCCCCCCCCCCCGCCCTTTTTTTTTTTTTTTTTTTTTTTAATTCTGCACACCAAACACTGTGCTTATGTGGGTTGGCTTGTGTGAAATGCTAGTGTGATTTCACACTATTGTCGTCGAACTCCTGTGCTCTGGGAGGCTTCTTGAGATGCATCTTTTTGAAAACAGTGCCATGTCCCTAAGTCCTAAGGGCTTTTGTTAGTTCTGTTCTGTGCGCAGCTGCAGTTACTCAAACTGAATGTAAAAGGGAGAACAGGTAAACTTCTAAAGTGGTTTTTGTAGTTCCCCGAAAGCTTTCCTAGTTCTGCACATTCCAGTCAGCATTAATGGCGATGGATGTTTGCATACTCAAAAGGAACACAGCAACTTTTCCAAATTATTTTAATGATTTGAGTTGCTTAAGTCTGAAGAGTGAATTTTTTTCCTTCAGAAATCATACTTTATGAAAAGGCTATAGGATATGGGGATAATATCCCTTCTTCTAGTCCATGGCTTCGGGTGGTAAAGGAGTGAGATAAACCACAAGTGTTTTAAATTGCAAGTGCCTCAATCATGCCATTCAGTCCTGGCATCTTGCTTTTAACTTGAAATATGTGCTTTAATGAGCTATCTATTTTGGTAGTGGTGCAATTCATTTTGCACTCTGACTTGCACAGCTGAGTAAATGTTATTTATTATGTTAATAATGTAAAGAATTTCCTATTAATGGAATGTATAGAAGACCCAGATTATCTGTTCATACAGTTGAAAAATAATAAAGCCAGCTTGCCTGTTGAATGAAGTGTGGGAAAGCTGCAGTTCCTCTGATCTCAGTGTTTGCTGCAGCACTCTGCACCATCCTGGTATGTTTTTCTTGGTGATGTGAGCTGCTACCAAGCTGCAGGTAACGTGAGGGCCAGAGTTGTCCACCCTTCTGTAGCTGAATGAGCAGGGACCTCTGTAGGGTCAATGCAAGAGTCAGATTGAGTCTGGTGGAAGGAATTTGAGTTTAATTATCTCTAGGTGATACACCCTGCTTGTCTCCTTGTATCCAAGGCACAGAAGGTTTTGGCTCTGAGGAGAGAAGTCAGAAGCTGCTGACCACACCTGGTGCTACCCTCCTTAACTTCATTTAAGCTGGGGACAGGGGCTGTGTGTAGCTGGAGCAACTATTTGGACAGCAATTCATCCTGGAGGGTCCTAAAAATGAGTAGCTGAAGTTATAATTGCTTATTTTGCTTGGAAAGGCTGCCTGGAGATTAGCTTGCTTAAAAGAGGGTCAATGTCAGTATTACCTCAGGCTGTCTTAGATGAGCTAGAAACTGTAGAAGAGTGCTTAGGAGCATTTTAGGCTCCACAGGCACCTCAGTCACTGTATTGTGCATAGGTTGGAATTAAGCCTATTAAGAATGAGTGTCAAAGAATAGGCATGGAGTTGTTGATCCCAAATTATCCCAGTGAAGTTGGACTTAACATGAGTTACATAGAAAAATGTGAATACTCCTTTTTCCTAGAAATTAATTACTGTGCTAATGCACTGTAAATTGCAGAAATTGGTTACTTTTCACTCTGGAAGTGTTTTTGTAATACTGTGCAGCTAAGTACTGTATCCGTACTAACAGTGGTCTGTACAGGATAAGAGAAACTTGTCCAAACAAATTGTTTCCCTGCGATTCTAGGTTTGAGTTTGAAGAACAGCTTTTTGTAAGACCATCTGTATGAGTAAGAATGAATAAGATTTGGATTTGCCATACTAAATTCAGTGCTATTTTATTGTTTACATGTTTACACATCCTTTGGTTTTGCTAACCACAGAGTTGAAGATATGAGCACAAGAACTTCATCCATTTATCTATTTTTATTAGTGTTAAGGAAACCAAACAGCCTTCAGAAAAACAAAATATACACACATAGCCCATTTGCTAATAGAGAATAATGCTATGAACCATCTTATATAGTGATTGTACATAAGAGCGGATGTGCCCTTCAACCTTAAAGCAAATTTAAGTCCTTCAGAAGCTATTTTGTGTGGATTCTTTGCACTATTGAGCCATGAACTCTCAGGCCACCCTGTACAAACACAGTAATGCTATACAACCTCAATCATTCTGTCAGAAGGTGGCAGTGGATTTCCCTGTAAGTAGTGAGACATTGATTGCAGTAGAGCAGGTAGGAATAGACTGCAGCTGGAAATCATTCCTTTCTCAGAAGGAATGTGGCTTTTGAAAGGCAATTTCTTCTGTTTAAATTGGTCCACTCTTCTACCCTCTCAAAAAATCTCTATCCTGGGAGAAAGGCTGAGAGTAAAAGCATGCTGATGAGTACATAAAACAGGAACCCATAGTATGGGATCCTATTGTACAAGAGCAACACAGGAAGCCAGACCAAGCCATGGTCTTCTTCCTCAGTACAGAGGTGAGAAGTAGCCTCTAGTAAAGATTCTTGCAGATACACCACTTCATTGTAAGCCCTGCTATCTACAGGCCCTTGTTTATGTGTTTGAAAAGCAATGCAGCAGTCACGGTTTCACCAAATGTTTTTCATCTCTACTTTTACAATAAAAGTTTCTATTAAAATTCAATTTGTATTTACATTTAGTCAGCTGACACTAATTCTTGAAGTATGCTATGAGGAAAAAAAGACTTAAAAGCTAGGGCTCAGAAACCAGCTAAGCTGTTTTGGCTCCCAGACTAGTGTTATGTACCAGTTGCAGTGTAGGCAGAAAGGCTTCTTTGGTTGATACAGTTGCTTCCATTAGTTAAGTATTTCAGTTTTCTGTTAAGTATGCCACTATGATCCTGCACAGAAGCATTAAAATCACTAATTATGCTTACCCAAGCAAAATGAAATGACTGATCCCAGCAGTTTACATGTGCCCCTTGGTATTCCACTACCTTTCTCCTGCTGTGGATGAGGCACTGGAGAACAGAAGAGCTGCAGGAAGCGCAGGGTAAACCATGCTCTGCTCCATCCCTCAGAAATAAAGGTGCTTAATTTACATCCTGGCACACTCCATGTAAACCATAAGCAAAAATCTAAAGTTGCAGAGATGGAAGTAAACGTCCTATAAAGTTAAGTCAGGTAGGTTGCTCCTCTACCACCAAGTTCTCTTGGTAGAAGATGCCCTTTCTTAAGTAAGGCATCATTTACATGGCTTCCTAGATCTAGGTCAAAGGAAAAGTAAGAACAGTGATATGTTTTAGATTCTGCTACTAATTCTCTTTTAGTATGTTGGCAAACACTCTCACACTGCTATGCATGTGTTAATACTGCAGTTTCATGACTTAACACAGTTGTATTCGAGGCTCCAATACAAAGTCAGATTCTATGCTTCTTTTAGCAAAGGGGAGCTTTTTCAAACTCCTGGGTAGATATTTTTCCTACATAGTACTTCATTCTAGTGCACAGTCCCTTTTTGAAAGCAAAGTGATTTCCAACACATAAATGAACAAAGAAAGCTCTAGGTTTCTTTTAAGTGGCAAGTGCAATTAGCTTGTATTATAATCTAGCCACTGAGAAGGTTAATTGCATAGGGGGCTATGTTTGTTTGTTTGTTTGTTTTTGCTTAAGCTTCCTGTAGTGCTACAGTACTAATAAATTACCCTGGAGAGAAATAAATAAATAGGTCGGTATCTCCCAGACACCACTATGGAAATACAGAGGGTTTCAGAAAAGCTGTCCTGATGGTCCTGGGAAGGTACTTGGCAAAAAAGTCCATATTATACAACTGTCTGTACAGGAGTGACACACTGTGCGGGAGAGCCAGCTCTCTCCGAGGACGAGGTGGAACGGTTGGTGATTTCTCTTTGCAGTTCCTCCACTTTCTTCTGCAGCTCGGCCCGCTTGGCAAGAAGCTCCTTGTAGCGATTGTGGACAGGTTCCTGCAAGAAAACACGTAGCTGAGTGCTGGGAGGCAAGCGAGAAAGTCTGAACCACAGCGTGGTGCCACTGACCTTGCACGTGGCTTTGAGGGAAGGAGGGTCGGTAGGTGGATTACGTTATTGTCTCCCACCCAGGGGTGAGTAGTTTCTTTGCCTTTGGGATACTCTTACTTTACTCAATGCTTGTAGAGTAACAGTGCCTAAACAAAACTTAGTGTATATTTTGAAAGATGATAATTATAGAGCTCTGATCTCTGACATTTCTGGGGGATGCTGGCCTTGGCATCTCAGCCTGGCCGTAAGTTCAGAGCTTTAGGGGAAAGAGCAATATAAAATTTTCTAAGTATTTTCACACAGTCCTGACTGTTAAACAGCTAGTACTGAAAAGCATTTGTTGGGCTCCTGTATTTAATGCCCCAGATTTGCAGAACTTTGTTAACTGCAGTCAGACATTGAGGCAGTCTGAGAATTTGTATCCCTTCTATCTAAAAGTGATTTAAGCATTTAGGGCCACATTCAGACTGCTCATCTCAGGTGCCTGCCTTGGGGAAGCCAGTTCCCCTGCTATCAAAGTTCAACACCATAACAAGGATTGGAGCCAGACCTTGTGCCTTAGGCAGCCAAAATGAGCAGCAGGTTCCTAGCACCAGTAATCTAATTACAGCCCCAAAGCTCAGATCTAGAATCCTATACCCAAAGCAGTCACGGGTTTTTAGGCTCTTCTGTAAACAAGAGACATTTCAGATAGTTTTGGCACACTCAAAGAAATTTTACAAATTGCTGAGTAGCTTCAGCTCCTGCAGATTTCACAAGGTGGCGATCTCCAGCTAAGCACCAGCCAGCTGTAATGCTGCTCTTTTCATTTGCCTGCATTTGAATTTAGGCTTTTGTTTTCAGATTTAAGCAGTGGCCGCTTAAATTTGAACATGACTTCTTGTGCTTTAAAGGCCCGGAGCTCCACAATGACAGTATTAGTACTAGCACAGAGGGAAAGGAAAGCAGGATCCTCAGAAGAGATTGAAAGTAGCCTGTTACCTGCGGTTTCATCCTGGGGTTCCAGCGGATATAGTAGCCGACCCACAGCTCGAGGTGGCGCATGCTGGCCACGGGATACAGGACGTGGTTGGAGTAGCTCACGTACAAGGGGTTAGTGAAGTCCTCAAGCTGGCTGTTGATGTAAGACCAAAGTGACACAGTCTTTTTCGGAAGGCCCTGTAAAGGAAGGGGTAGACGAGGCTTTATTTCCCATATGAACACTAGCATTTATCTACAAAGCTTTATGAGTATTTATAACAGCATATACATATGCCTGTCATTAATACGGATCTGGTTGCGTTCTCGTAGCTTAAAAAAAAAAAAAACAACTCGTCTTTTGATGTGGTTATCGTACTTGAGGCACATGGATGCCTGCAGGCAGGCAGGCACACATGCACCCTGGCACAGAAACACCCGGCTCCCAGTACAGCCCAGAAATCGTCACCGGTGCAGCAAGGGACACCACAGAACCGGCATGTGAACTCTGTGTTTTGGTTAAACTTCACCTCTTTAAAGTGCTCCTGGAGGACTTGCTGGGGCATTTAATTGGAGGAAAAAAGAAAAAAAAAAACAACCACCACATTTGACTTAGGCCCTGATGTAGTGGAGTAATTAGGCCTGTGAATAGTCCCAGTGAAACTGGAGTTGAAGGGCTTTC
This sequence comes from Anseranas semipalmata, assembly GCA_013399115.1. Classification (NCBI taxonomy): domain Eukaryota; kingdom Metazoa; phylum Chordata; class Aves; order Anseriformes; family Anseranatidae; genus Anseranas; species Anseranas semipalmata. The sequence continues at coordinate 263,587 of VXAA01005483.1, forward strand.
TAGATTAAGTACTTTGCTAGGCTGAGGCCTTAGAATAAAAAAATAAAATAAAATAAAATAAAATAAAAAATAAAAAAAAACACCAAACCCACAAACAGCAGGCAGGTTTTTGTCTCTGGAAATTACAATTACTCGATCACTGGGGACTCTAGAGAAAAAGGGACTCTGATTTCACTTCAGTATAATGCTATCACTTCCGTACCGCAGTAACTTTAGTTTAGTTTTTAACCAGTGTGCTGTCAAATACAACACAGCACTGTCCTCTGGGCTGCAACCTTTGAGTGATAAAATTCTTCATCCTCAGGTAGGAGAGAGAATGGATATCACTCCTTTTCCTTCTGATTCCCAGTTGGGGTTGAGCAGGGTAATGTTTGAATGGACCTGAATGTACACGACTATACACAACTCCCTTGGAGTCACGAACAAACCTAGACCAGACTGCAGGGCAGAGCCAGCTGATGGAAGGACCTAGAGGCACGTCCTTCCTCAGACACCCTATCCTCTCCCAGAAAAATGCAAGCACAGCAAGAACACACATTGAGACCTGTGACTTGCTGTAACCTGTGTGTGCAGAATGACAATGCACGCTTGTTAGTTTAAATCAACCTAAAGGGACCATATCAAGGAAAAGGGAGGGGCAAAAAGGTACTAGTTTCACTAAAGTTCAAAGAAAAACTGCATTTCCAACTACTTGGGAGACACCAGGAGCTATTGAGCCACCAGCAAGTAGCCAAAGGCCACACTGAAAAGAGCGGGCCTGTCCAGAAGGGAATGGTGTTGCTCTGAAATGTAAAGTCCCCAACAGACAGCAGTTGACACAGAGGAAATTACCATGTCCCAGCTGCTAAGATGGGGGCTTGGCATTACCCAGAACTGCACCTCCCACTAGCTTTGAGTGCTCAAATCAATTTCTCTAGCAACATCTGGCTAAATGCTAAAGCCATCACAGTACCATACCTTCACCTTGGAGAGAGGCTGTCTTACCTCCTTCACCCTCTGCTGCTCACTGCTGCACAGGAATGTCCCAAATAAACAGCTGTACAGGTGATCCAGGATGGTTATCAGGAAGTACTCGTTGAACTCAAATGCTGTAGGAAACTTCAGACAAAGCCAGAAAATAGGTTGGGTTGGGGTTTTAGAACAGCAAATCGCAAATAAACTTTCTCCCACTCTCTGGTCTTGGTAAGGAGTTTGCCTTTCATTTCTGAAACAGGATTTGTCTCCGTTCTGTTTGGCTGGATATTCAGGATCATATTTGCTCCTTCCAGGAGCAAGACTTTCTGTCTTGGAAAGCCGCTTTACATGTGCAGAGAGGAATTTTGAGCAGAAGCCAGGGGTCTGAAGGGTCTGACTGCTGTGTTTACACACACTCAGTGCCGCTTCAAGTTGAAGCTTGCTCTGCTATGCCTGCCCCTAACGACAGACCATGCAATGAGACTGTGAACATAAGGCTGGAGCATATGTGAAATAATATATAAAAGAAACAAATTCCCTGGTGCCAAATGGAAATAACCTGTGTGCCCAACAGAGCCCTTCCCAGAGGGAACAGCAGGGAGGCACCACACAACAGAGATCATCAGGACAAATGGAGGTGTATGGCTAGGGGCTGTGGTTGCTGTTGATGTACCATGCAGAAACAATCAGACCCATGACAGGGAGAACTGGCGCTCCACAAAGGGGCAGAAAGAATATGTGCAGCGTATTGCACGTATGTGCAAGATGTGCTGGGGAGATGGAGATGGCAGCTGGAGGCCTTCCCTTGAAAAACACCCTTCTCTTCCTGGACTGCCCTGGTTGCAGCTCTTGCCTCACCAGCTGCACATCAGGACGTGGGCTCCTAAGAGCTCTGAGGAGCAATCTGAGGAGAGCACAAAGAATTGACTTCTGAGGAAGGTAATTTGCCCTTTCTCTGCCTGGATACAGTACAGCTTCATATGTAGTGGCATCCTTTTTTCACCTCATTTCACCTGTTACAGTCCATGTTGAGACTGATTTTTTCAGTGAACTGCCTGACCATTGCTGACATTTGCTTTTGACAGCACAGAGATCACAGCAGACATTAAGAACTTCCCAGGTCCCACATACCTGGGGGAAAAAAAAACACCAGCCATAGGGGATCTCTCCTAAACTATGCCTCTGCCATGCCTGATCTCAAGTGAGGAACTCAGCTCCTGGCTCTGTAACTCAAGCATGACTCAGGAGCAACATGTTTGCCTTCAGAAGAAGTCATTTTAGAGCAAATTCAAGTCTTCCCTGCAGGTTTGCTTACGGGATCAACTTGAGCAGAGGAAATAGGGATCTGTCTGCATCCACTGTGCCAGAGACTTACGTTAGCAGCTCAAATCAGATATGCTTCTGAAGGCACAGTGGGCTAGTAAGGATGGCTGGGATGTCTGTCCCTCTCCCGGGTAAATGCGAAGAAGCTGTCCACTCTTTCAGAGTATGGCAAGCTTCTCAAAAGCTCACATTTATTACAGCAGCATTCATGTAAGAAGCACCCACTGGCTAGCTAATCTGCTGCAAGCCTGCATCATGGCTCTCCTGTATGCTTGTGCATTCAGGCTCCCTGCTAAACTGGGACTCCCAAGAAACTTCTTGCTAGAGTGAAACAAAAGGCCTGTAAAGGTCAGCTTGGCCTTTAACAAAGTGACTCCTGTGACCACTGTGCCACATCTTGGTACAGAAGCTTTGTGGACACATGTGCTGCCCAGCAATTTACCTGTCTTGTCATTTGCCAGACACAGTCGATGAACTGGAGGAAGACAGGAGAGCGATCTGCATCTGCGTGATTCTTATCTCCATGGCCAACTCTCTGAAACAGAGCAGGACAAAGAATATGAGTCGCTCAGGGCTTCATGGGGAAACTGCTGGGGTCTCATCTCAGTCACCCAAGACTGTACCAGCAGCTTTAAGAAGGTTCAAGTAAGTCTTGATTTTGCTTTGTCCATATTAGTGGGTAAAGGAGTAAAGGATAGCTACTCCTTTAGTCTTTGAAGTGAAATTTCTTTATGGGGATATTTTCATGTTAAATTAAAACATGAGTTGTTTGAGTAGAGGCTCCAGATGCTATGCTGGCACTGATTACAGTTAATAGCTAAAGTTCAGAAGGAAAAAAAAAATTAGAATGCTTTTTGCTTCAGTTGCAGCTGTCGTCCTGGCTACTTCAGTAGTAGAGTGTGCTGGATCTAAACACTACCTACAGACACAGCATGTGGTGAAAACCATCACACAACACCTCGCAGCTTCCAAGTGCTGTACAAACAGTAACCCAGCCCATCTCCTGCCACCTCAAGAGAGGCAATTATGAAAGTATCCCCAGAAGTAGGCCTCCAACCCTGACCGTGCTGTGTGGCCTTGGATAAGACATGAGGCATGATTCCTTATTACTAGTATAGTACATTACTGGTATATATTACCCATGAGCCCTAAGCACTGTACAAAGACAGAACAAGAGCATGGAAGTAACGGAGCAATCCCTACCTCTTCTGTAACACTGTTCTCTTCGCAGAGGAGATCAATATCATCTCCTTTATACAGGCAAGAAAGCTAAAATGCTCACAGTCCAAACACCAGGTAACAGTTTTGCTGAAGCAGAACCTTTGTTACTTAGTGCCTCAGTTATCCCACCTTCTGAGGTGGTGAACAGCATTCAGCTACACAACCCACCATCATTGCATCTGTCGTAAACAGACCTTGTTCTAGCCCTTGCCAAAATTAAACAACCACAAGAGAACAGCTAGGAGCAAAACACGATAGGACGAAAGACTGAAAGGATACTACTGAAGTGCTCTCCCAATTCCCATCAATGCAAATTGTAACAAACAGCCAAGTTACAGCTTCACAAAGCTGCCCCTCTGAAGACTCCAGGCACACATCCACAGACTACTCAAACTGCTGGTCTTTTGCCTAAACAATTAAAAAGCCTCCCCAAAAGCAAAATGTGCCCAAGAAAATGTGAGATCAAGGCCACCACCAAATTCCCCAGCCTCTTCAATACCAAGGTATTTGTTAGATGACAACATCGAAGCAGTTTCAGAAAATGGACTGAACTGGAAAAGACAAAGTACCCTGGTGGTCTCTGCCAACTCCCAGCAGAAGTGCTTATACTGAACCCAGAGCACACTGTTAGTTTAAGCCTGAGCATGTGAGCATAATATGTCATCAGTCAGGCACCCGAGATGTTTAATACCACCTGTTCCTCTTATCTAACCAAGACTGTCTCTAAGGAGGCTGAGATGACTGCTTTTATGGGCAGAAAACAGTATCAGGAGCATTCACCTTTCTTCTGCAAGTTCAGCTGGGAAACTTCTCACAGAAAAGGCTAAACTCCTTTGAAATCATTCAAGATGGACAGTAACTTTCTTTTCAGTTCCTTCCAAGGGCTAGTAACTCACCAGCTGAAATCTGTGGCCGAAGCTCAGCCACTCCTTCTCCACTAGTACTTCAAAGCCCCTGATAGTTCGGTAGTAGCCATCTAACATGAGCAGAGAGAGAGAGGTGAGCTGGGCTGTCCGGTCCCAGCCATCGCTGCAGTGTACAACCACAGATGTCTTCCCTGACTCCACCTTGTCGGCGATCCGAAGGGCTCCAGCAAGAATGAGCTAGGACAAGAAAAAAAAAAAAAGTTACAAAAATTTCTTTGGAACAGAAACTATGCATGAGAAATGGCTAGTGACAATACAGGACAAACCAAGGGCTCCATCTGCCTCAAGGAGAATGGTAAATCAGTTCCAACTACTTCATAACTAGGACAGCAAATTGGTGAACACATTTTTTGTTCCAGCAAGATGACAACACATCTAAACCATAATGCAGGCACAACTCTGAAAGAACCCCTGCGTTAAGCGCAGTCCTTGGACAGGTCAAGATTTCAGCCCAGGAGCATTCTGTGTCTGAACATGAACACAAAATGGTCATCACCTTGCAACTGCTCAAGAAGCAGGCTGGCTCCTTTCTGCACTAACAAGGCAGACAATGTAATCTGGACGGGTTTTTTGGGGGAGAGAAGGAGCTTAGTTTGAAAACCAACATTTGTAGAAGCTGAAACATTTTGCCCCGGTCATTCTGATTCTGCTTGGATTCCTGAAAGGCTGAGAGGGCAGGAACTGCCAACATCTGCTGGTCTGGGCCAGGCAGTAATGCCAGGATGTCAAGAATCCCAGAGTAAAGAGGTTGGAAACTCTGGAACTCTTATGCTCTAACGAGGGCTTTCATGACTACACATTACCCAGGAATACACTTCACTTCCAAAACACTGTCTTTCAGTATTTCAAAACCTCCCTCTCCTGTTCCATTTCCCACCTCTTCAAAATTCCCCATTCCAAGGAACTGTGTTTTTCTTGCTTTTAAATCAGAAATTTTAAATTTACATTTTTAATCTTGAAATGTCTTATTAATTGAAAGTCTGTCACTGGAGTTAGCTCTGGATAACATTTCCCAGTGAACAAACTGGTACAGACTTGTGATTACTCAGCCACATCCAGTGGATGCAGACATGCATACCTTGATATGCTCTAGCCAGTGAGTTGATTCTAAATTAGACAGCCAGTGAGTCTCCTCAATATTGGGATACACAATTTCTTTCAGTTTTCTCAGCGACTCTCTCATAACATGAATATTGTGAATGTCCAGGAACACTAATTCTGCATTCTGATAGGCATCCTCGCTCTCATAGCCTCCTCCTTTAGCCTGAAGGAAAAGAAAACCCATATAAAAATAACTAAGTGAAAGCATATTTGATCCCAATAGTTTGTCCTGAGCAAATATCAGCTGACAAAATACCACAGTGACTATGCTATCTAAAGCAGGCAGAAAACATTGGATTTATCTTACAGTTGAGAACAAACACGTACACGGACACACTTTGTATCCCTTTCCTGCAATAGTAATGAATGCTATAATTTTTACCGAATAATATCACATTACAAGCTTTCTTTTTCTCAGTAATTATCATTTATCCCCATTCAAGCTGCTAGCTCATTAGATTCACTATTCTGTCATTTATAAATTTACCATACAATTATAGAGGAGTATATCCCACACACTAATTGCCTTTCCTAAGTAGTGGGAAAGTAAAAAATAATTCACCATTAGTGCAGCAAAGCAGTTCTACCATTAAAACATGGCGTGAGACACAACAACAGGAAGAACACAGTGACATTCCTGGACGTTGGAGAACCCCAGCTTCTATTCTGAAATTAAAAATCATGATGCCTAATTTTCAGAAGTGCTGAGCATCTCCTGTTCCCATCAGGGTTAACAAGGACAGAGCTCTGGTACTGCCAGAGGGGACAGTTCTCCAACCATGTGGAGTGAAAAATAGTGATCCACACAATTCAGCATACTAGAGTCTCTCTGTTACATACTACTGACCTCAGTATCCTGTGCCTTTTTCAGCAACCTTGATTTTTTCCCTTCCAATCTCATTTCAATTTATGGATTAATCCAAATGGACCTTTAGCGGTCACACTGACATGTACTGCTACCAGCGCAGGTAGCAAAGTCTGTCTAGCGAATCAGATCACTGTGTATTGTATCCTCAGTGGAAAACTCTTTGTGATCCTGAGGAATAATCTGAAATGTTGCTGTGATGTGTGCTCTAGATGACTAGATTCCCGCCTCTTGACAAAGGAAAGAAAAGAAACTGACCTTATTGGCTACAGCATTCACACTAGGCCTTGCATCAAATATGAAGATTTTATGGGACTGAGCATTAGAATCCATGATGGCTTGAAGGTACTTCTCATCTTCCTTGCTTCGTTTGCCACTCACTCCCACCATTGGCTGGCTACTGCGAGTGATCGTTGCTTGACTTTCTGGGTGAATCCATGATAATACCTTTGGAAACAAATGAGAAAGAAAGGAGGGAAAATAGGGATTCGTTAAACCAGTGAAGTGTTTTACCTGTAAGGGCTTGCTCTGGGATCCTGCCATGCATTAGTTGGTTCCAAAAGGCTGGATTCTATTAAATCATGATTGAATGAAATGTACTGTACTTATTCATTTTGTACTTCTGTACTTACTCATTCTGGTTACATTCCCAAAGCTGAAACAAACAAGAGGTGACTGAATAGGCTTAAGTCTGAATGTTTTCTCACTGTTGCATGAGTCACAAACACACCTTCTCGCTCTGCAGTCACTGGGCTGTGTCTTACCCTATGTTACACATGTAAAATTTAAGCACTTTGGGAACAGATTTAATTTTCTATAACCATGAGAAGTAAAAGAGTACATTTTCCATTACTGCTGAAATAATCATCATAATGATGTCTTTTGTCTTAATTTGATTTAATATGCATTTTTTACTAAGAGTATCCCTAAGTATTCCTCTATCCCAAAAGTCAGAGTAGGCCAGACAATTGTAAACAACCAAACAGGACTCATTTGCATTTCCCAGGAACTGAACTGAGATTCAGTCTGGGTTGTGCTAAGCTATCTTATCTTCTCATTTTGGTTTAGTCTACATCTCTTTCACAACAGTAGTTCCAGCAGATAATGCTGCTTTCTAACTCCTAAAACATGTTGCTGTCACTTTTATTATCCATTGACCATTTATTTGCTCCCTGGAATCCACTCAGCCTGATCTTGGCATTATTTATGGCCCAAAGGTATGTAACAAAACCACATCAAAGTAGTTTCTCTTGTCACACTCACTGGTATGCGTCCTCTTGATCTGAAAGATGCTACTCTTTTTAATTCTTCATCAGGAATGTTTACGGGTACAGCTAGAATGGCAGGGTATGTATCACACAGCTCATAGCGCTCATTAATCTTGGTCAACCTCCAGCTTTCGTTGGGAATTCCCTAAAGAGGAAACAACAGCAGGTTAGCAAACACGTTGCTCTGAGGCCTCAACACAGTCAAATTCCAAGACTTGAAATTCAAGGCAACTTTTGTTAATGAAGGATGTTTAGGGCTGGAGCCCAGGACTGCATTATCCTGGTAACTTGCATTTCATGTCTCTTCCCAGAGAGGTAGATGTTTTGCTCAGGTCATTTAAGAAAAAGAAAATTAGAAGACTGCACGCAGGCTCATCCATGGCGAATGAACTGTGGAGGCTACCAATGAAGCGATCCCCTGAGAGCTACTTTAACATATCTCCTGTTCTCACAGTGGTGCTTACAGGAGACCTAGGAGAAGGGATGAACTGACAGCCCCCATTCCTCTCACAGCACGTAGCTCAAACATGGTGGGTGGCAACAGGAGATGGAAAGCAGAGTTACCAGACAGGATGGAGGGGAGGTCAGGAGGGAGAAGAGGCAGTAAAACACTTCAAAAATCAATGCCAAGAGACAACTGGGTTGACAAAGACTTTCAATTTTTAAACTGAGGACTACTGTACAGCACATGAATGTGTCAAGTGTTACTTTGCTCAGGGCCATTTCGTACAGGAAAATAGCAAAGGGTAATTCTCTTTTGGGCCTTATTCAGTGCTTGTGGCACAGCTGTGCAATCCCCGAAAACCACCAAGAACCTCACAGCAGTATGTTTCCAGTTGTGTGACTGCATGTGATCTGGACAGTGACGTGTACCTTCAGTGTTCTTCTCAGACTAAGCTCTCTGGCTGTGTTAGTCTGACTTTGGGCTGGGAGAACATGGAGTCTACACAGGCACACACTGAACTCAGTGTGTCCTAGGCGGGAAGCAACTCCAAGCTCCGCAAACAATAACCTCCAGGTAACACCTGAAGCACAACAGGATCCTGAAAACCTGCAGACTTAGTTTGGCCAACGCTGGGAGGCAGCAGATCAAAATGGTGTGGTTCCTACTGTGTGCCTGCAAGGAGAGATTTAGACACATGCTGCAGCCGGGGTGAGCACCAACACGGAGCATCTCCGTGAAGAAGACTGTGAGAAGACAGATCTACTACACGTCCTCTATGGCCAGGCTGTTAAGCAGATAGTCTGTTTTAGAGGAAGATCAGCTCTTAAAACAATACACGCTTTTGTTCTAATAAACAGTACTTCACTTTAAGGAGGGTGGTGAGAGACTGATTACTACTGTCAAGGCTCCCACAGGAAATAAATGACAAATCTAACACAAGTTAGATGAGCTGTGGTAATTGGGGTTGACCCACACAGACTGCAGCCAGTTCCCCGTCAGAGCAGTGAGTCATACCGCCAAAACGGGTCATGGTTAGAAATCTGGGGAGAGAGAGGACAGAGCTCCTGCCTAATACTGGTCACACCCAGCTTGTGAGCCACCTCTGGTCCTGAGGCCCACCCTGGGAAGGAAATGCTACTCCAAGGAATTAGCAGTGCTGCCAGGATCATGAGTATCCAAAAACCTCAGAGGAAAGCTGGTTTTGGTGCTGTCTGAAACCAAAGAAGCGGCAGAAACCAGGAACAAACTATGTATGCACACAGCCCAAGCTTACTGATGGGTAAAGCATGCTAAGCATATACTATGCTGTACATTATAAGGATGGGATCTCCTGGGTCCACCAGCTCTACAGTCAACCAGGGAACAGCAAGACTCCTGCTCTTGGGTGATGCTGGATTCAAGTGCCATGGGAAAGCTGGCTCTGTTCATCAGCTGTGATCAAATTGGTCGCTACCTGGAAGTGAACGGTAAATGACTAAATTGTTCTCTGTCCTGTACGTGACTGTGCTGCATCCATCAACAATGCTTGGAGATTCCAACCCTTCCACCGCAAAATTTGAATTAAAACTATACTGTCGGCACAGTCTCGGCAAGTAAAACAGGGGCTGATGAGCAGTTGCCTGGAAGAAGAGCTTCTTTTCATTCTACTGATACTTGCAAAGAAGATTAAGCAGTCACTGGCACTGTAGAGCATCCTCTTCACAGCACTGGGCAGAATGGCTCCAGCACTTGCTGCTTAGTCCAGAATTGACATCTCCAAAGCTCCAAGTCCTGCAGCTGCCACTCTTGCTGCCACCGTGACACATTCAAATGAAATCTTTCCTCTGCAATAGCCCAGACCAAGAAAATCCATGACAACCTCCAAAGAAAGAAAAGGGTGCGTGTCACTGAGGTTTTCACTTCCTTTGAATCACAGGGAATGTCTGCTTTCCCCTGGCATGGGAGCCTTAAATCACAACACCACCCAAAGAGGACTTTGGATTCAGATCATGACTTTCTCTAAGGACTTGAAGCAAGCAGAAATAAGCAAAGTTGGCTGGAAGAGGAGCTGAATTCACATTTTCCCAGGACATTTGCTACGATGTGGTGTAACTAGTGCATTTATTCATGTTGCTTCAGATTTGCATTTTCTCCAGCTGGAATCAATAGAAAAAGCTAAACGTGATATGAGGAAATACCAATGTGCTTTATATAAGATGCATTTCACTGCTTCCTGGTAAGTTGTAAGCACCCAAAAGCCTACTATCAAGCCAACCCAAACTGTCATGGATGTAGCTCAAGAATCCTCTGAAGGATCAGGACCAGCACAAGGAGCAGCCATTTGTGCACCTGCAGGAGGAACTCAAGCATGCCTCACTAACAGTGTGTACAAAGATCCAGAAGCTGCTAGGGAACGTGGCTGCCACATGTCCATGTTAGTGCACGTGCTGCCCTGGCTGGTGCACAAGGTCTGTCTTCTCCAGGTATACTAATGCCACTAGTAGACCCTGACTGCAGGAGAACTTGTATGTTCGGTTACTGGCAGAGGGCAAAGCAAGGAAGGCAATGTGCCCACATCGATATTATTAAATTAAATGTGCCCGTGACTGTTCTCACTGAGAGCAGCTGGCACAGTGTACCTCACATCCATACTATTCAACTCTTTCATCCTCAAAACAGGGCAGATCATCCAAACTGCCTACTGGTGATGCTTGGCTTGCACCAGTCTCTGAGCTGTGCCCAAGACTGGTTTGAGAGAAGGCTGGATGGCCTTGCAACCCTCCCTCATCTCTGCTCCATAAGGGCTCAAAACTGCCTTCCCCAGGGTCCATGTGCACAGCTGTGGCTCAGGCTGCCGAGAATGCTGCAAATCTAGAAGAGCTGCGAGGAAAATCTAGAAAGACAAGAAATGTAAAATTAAAGATACAGGAAGAGGACTGTTGAGATGGGGATCATTGGTAGCTCAAGGTTTCAAGAGAGAGAACACCACCATGAAAAGGTATAAAATCCTAAAAGAAAAAATGTGAGTTTAGTGGGCAGTCACTGGGTGAGGGCCAACAGCTGGGTCCCTCCATGTGTTGGTGTTGACATTATTGGTAGAAAACAACAATCACTCAGCTGAGAGAGGTGCAGAGAGGCTGATCCTTCTCTCACTGATGCCTGCCTAGCCAAGAGAGGCTCTTCTGATGCCTTCTCTGGGATAAGTACTAATGCTCAGCCTAGCAGCTAGTTAAGTCCCAGCTATCTTTTTTGCATGTTAGCCAGTACATTCATACTTTCAGTCTGCTGGCAGAGCACCTTCATGCATGGCTAAAGAGGCTCAAACACACTCACTCAAAAGAGGGACTGAAGCTATGCCTGGAACTTGCAACGCAGGTGCCCCAGTGCTCAGGAACACTCCTTACAGCCGCATCACCTAACCACAGAGACATAGCCGTTGTATCACCTCCACTCACAACGCAGACTCGGTTTCCCCCTGGCTAGTCAGTCATGCCTTACTTCAGTCACCCATGCTCAGTTATCACTTGACCTACACGTTCCATGCCTTCTGGAAGATAGCGTTCACTTCATCTGCGGGTTAAAACTGCTGAAGACAAACCAGCAGAGCACTGAAATCAGCACCTTGCAAAGTACACAAACATGTTTAAATTTAAGTACATGACAATCTTTCATTGACAGGAAAAAAAAAAAAAAGAAAAACATCATGTCCTTGCTGGACAGGATCTCTTTGTTGGACCTTGCAGACTGATTCTGAGCTTAGCCCTGCACTTTGAGCTGCAGTAGGCAAGGCACGGAGGATCCTGAGTTACCTACCAGCAGTTCCTCTCCCAAAGTGGTTTTGGGCCATGAGATACCAAGAGGCTGAGCATATTAGCTCTGGCACATCCCTGCACCACACAGGCTACAGCTCCCAGAGCCAAGATGGTCCCTCTGCCACGTACTCAGCCCAGGTTGTCTCCACTTGTCACAAGAGAGCTATGATCTGTTTTGCAGTAGAGACATACCTCGCATAAGCAGAGTCTCAGTTAAACCATAGGACATTTAACAATTCAATTCTCATTTTTCTCTCCTAAGTTGTACCCAACATTCCTCTGTATGTCTCTGCTCTCATGCTCTAACTTCCCGGCTCTGGTTGGGAACCAATGCTTGGCACTTCCAGCTTCTCTTCTAAATGATTCATTTCTAGATGCTTTCTCTGAAAGCAGCCACCACAGCCCTGTACTGTGGCTCTCTGGTACTTAAGACCAGAGCATAGGATTAGACAAGCACGACTTCTGTAGGGAAACATCACACATTTCCAGCTTCACAACCCCTTGTAATATTTTCCAAATCCTCCCCACCTTGTTAAGGAAAATAAAAGCTTTAAGTTACTCCAAAGGCATCTCAAGGCCTTTTGGTTTCAACTGAGTCTTATTCACTTTGCAATTCTGTTTTATACTCTGCCAGCCCGTGTGTAATAAAAATCAGGGAGCAATTTCAGTTTTAAATTTCATTTGCCACATGTGATTCCATTTACTGACTAAATCCCAAACCTCTCTGAGTTCCTTTTGTTCTCCACAGGTTGTTTATTACTCCCCATAGTTTTACACAATCACAGATTTTTAATAAGTTACATATTTCCATCTTTCACAAGAACACTAGCAGCAAAGTCAGGGGGTTACTGAATGTCTTCCCTAATTGCTACAATCTCTATCATATCAACACACTTATATTAATCTGAAAAAAATCCTTTCCTTACCACACACAGAACTTGCCGTGTCTACTAATGTAGACATAGATCCTTCCATTGATCCTCCTCTAGAAATCTTTTCTAGATTCCTTGTAGTTGGCTTCTGCTTTTGCTCTGCCACCCTCTCTCTGTGTTCCTGCTCCCACAGGGAAATGACTGGCTTTGCCTAAAGTGCACCAAGTTAACGCCTGACCATATTGCTGGGTTGCTTATGCCCTAGGCCAGCTCTTCTGTATTAGTTTTTAAACCAATTCCAAAAGGTCCTGCAGATAGTGCATGTGTCCTGCTTTTCTATTTCTGATCACAATTCATACAGTCAGAGACAGGTAATCCCATTATCTGATTTGATGATGCCAGTTTTGTTTCACTGTTAACGAATCCCTGCTGCCATTTCAGGACATAATCCTGATTTATTGTAGTAGTAGTTATTGCTTTACCAGAACCTTGCTGGATAAAGAAAAAAAGGCTAAGACATTCACACAGATAAATTGAACATCCATAGTTATAAATGCCAAAATTAAATAAACAGACTGAAATATCTTAAAGTTTTGGAGGGGACATAAAACCTCATGTTGCAGGACCTAAATCAACTCTAACGAAAGGGATGAAATTCTCCTCCTGGCCAGATTACAACATAAACATCTACTGCAGCATGGTTTGCCTCTTCTTCAGCAGCTGGCGTTGGTCACTTTTGGAGATAAGCTGTTGGGACAGATGGATTGTGTGATCTGGAGTGGGAATGACTGTGGTCCATCACAGGTAAAATTCAGATAGGCCGTGGCTGCAAAAAATCCTGTTTTGGATTCATTTTTGCAGATACCAATATAAGCAAATGACTGGGGGCGTTAGAATATGGACATCAGTTTGGTTTCTTGACATAAAAGCAGTCAGGCTAAGTTCTTCCTGTCCACTCAAGAATGATACAAAAGCAGTCATAACAAAAGTAGCTCATGTTGCAGGAATGCCACAATCGTGACATACTTAACACACAATAGTTGCTACCTCATGTGGCCAGAAACAAAGACCCCATGACATTGAGTCTTATTTGCTTTACAGAAAGGCCATGTAAAGCTGCAAATCACATGCACATAAATAAATCTCTGTATCCTTTCACCGTGTAACCAAGCTCCGGACAAATCTAAGGTACTGCCAGTCACAATATAAAAGCTAATATGGACAGAAAAGCCTGTATTCTAAGAACCGACATGCCAGGATTGAGAAGCTAGACTAATTTACCTTGAAATTCTCAAAAGGTCACTGTTCCTTCTTTCCAGGTATTGTAAAAATGTCTTTCGTCCTTCATCTTTTTTAACCAAAGCTTAGCTAAGTGAATGGTGTGCTTTTCAATGAAGACTATTTTGATAGCAAACACATATTCCTTAGTCTTTACTCTAAAGTTCCCAGTCCTATAAAGAAATATGTTTCCCACACAACTTGGGCTGCAGATCCTTCTCTATAAAACAGATCCTTAAAATACTACCAGGAGGTAAGATTCCAAATGCAGCAATAATCTCTACATTACCTGGTGTAACCAGTCAAAGTTAACCTGATCACAGAGAGTTTGTCTCTACTCATTTGCATGGTGGCATCTCATTGCAAAACATACTTTTTTTGCAATGAAGATAGGGGGTAAAATTCATCTCACTTTCAAATAGCAGCCTAGAAGCCAGTGATCTATCTTAGGCAGCTATTTTAGGAGGGAACAAATCACCCCCAACAGTGAAGCGCTCTCTCCCCATCTGTTAATGACAGGCCTAGATAAGCAATTTAGAAGGAGTGCCCAGATTTTAAAAGACTAAAGCTAGTAAAATGAATCCCCTCCTTAGATTTTGGATGTCAGGAATCAGACGAACAACTACACTGGGACACAGGTCTTGTTTCCTTCTGTTTTATGGGAAAGATCCAAATAAATCTTTAAATTACGTGGCTGTAAATGTCTTAGTTTTACACAGGAAAATTGATTTTATCCTGACAGATCTGGATAAGGCAAAAGTTTACTGTATCCAGGACAGAACTGCCACCAAATTGTGTTGTTCCCTCAACTTGAGGATTTTCTTACAAGAGTGATTTCATTATAAAAAAAAATAAAATAAAAAATAGTAATGCAAAAAATCCCCCATCTTTTTTCCCCAGGGAGAAACATTCGATCTTGTTATGCTGCTATTCCTAATTGACAACCTGTCACTTCACGATCATTAAAACCTTTGACCAGTCTATTCTGGATGCATTACAACTGTCTCTACTCCAATTCCCCAAGAAAACGAAGGCATTCTACACTTAGATTTTTTCCTTTCAAGTTCTTGTTTGAGATATCGTATAGAAAACTGCAAAGAATTAGAACTAATACGAGCAAGAATAGAGGTGTGAAACTCAACAATGAGATGCCTATACCTGCAAAATGCCTGCCTCAGTTCCTTACCACCATCAGTGGCTGATGACTAAGCGAGAGCAATAGTCTTCTCTACCAAAGCCTAAAGTCAGCTTTCTGCAGCCTGAATAATCTCCCATCAGTGGATGCTACTATCTCTAATGCTGTACTGCTGTCATCAATCATTGCGCCATGGAGAACAACGTCCTAGTCCAGTCTGCAAGACATTTGTCAGCAGGATCATTCTCTGCTCCATGCGACCTGTAATTATATTGCTGCACAGAGCCTCATGTCTGAAAAGTAGAGAGGATAGAAGGATATGACACCTGTCTTCTGTACTCACCTGTCTTCTGTACTCCCAAATGGGGTCATACACCTTCCATCCATTTTCTGGAAAAACCTCTTTGTACTCAAATGCGAAAAGTGGCTGAAAGAGAGAAAATTTGCCATTAAGAGCCCACTCAGAGCCCATTTCCAGGATGTTTAATATCTAAAATAACAACTCTTGACTGGTCCTTCTTTTTTTTCTCCCACCGTACTACTTTTCTTTTAGAGTTTTGTGAAAAAGATCAACATGCTTGCTGAAGCAGGTAATTTGTACAACAATGTACCTTCCTCTATACCCCTGATCCTTCTTGTCTACTACCCAATACTTCATGGACAAAAGGAGTTTATTCTAAAGGAGAGAAAGAAAAGACTACTTGTGCAAGAACAACCTTACATATTAAGAACTAGATCCTTTCAATGTGATCATGATCCTAGGCAACCTGCTCTAGGTGGCCCTGCTTGAGCAGTGGGGTTGGACCAGATGACCTGCAGAGGTCCCTTCCAACCTCAATCATTCTGTGATTGTGTGATTCAGCCAGTATTTGAAGCTACTATTGCAGAGTCATAAAATGACAGAACAGATGAACTGCATTCCAGGTTTGGGAGCAGTGCAGTCACCATTAGCTGTAAACCTCTGATGGATGTCACTGTGCTTTGAATATTTTCCATCCATTATGATGATGATCAGTAAGTCATTCTCCATTCACAAAGTAATCCAGCCCCTTGGTAGTAGACTTTTCCTGTTTTCTATACAATCTAAATTCCTTTTTTGCAGTAAATTCCAGAATTAATTTTCAGACAGATTTAAAAACCAGCATTTCTCCTCATTCAACAAAAAATGCACCACGTGAATATTGCACCAGATAGATGAGACTCAACAAAACAGCTCACTACCACTCTGCATCTTTTGGTAACAATGGGCAGGGACACACACACACACACACACACAAAAAACAACAACAAATACTTACCAGATTATTTGAAATTGGGAAAGCATATTTCATTAAGTTCTCAAATATGGACCGTCTAGTTCTCCCTTCAGGTTTATGAGCAAATCGTAAGTTTCTAATGTCCTAGGAAAAAGAAAGAAGTCAAACTGTACTTTTCTAAACCTCTTGAACATCCAAAGGAACACCAAAAGCCAGCATTCAAAACAGGGTCACATCATGATGTTCTTTCTAGTACCAACTTAGTATTGTACATTGAACAGCACTGTAAAGCAACTGGGCTTGGCTCAATGGTCAGCTGGAGCCTCCAACAAAGCCTGCCACAACCACAGGGCAGCAAAGGGAGTGCACGGGCACAACTGATCAGCAGTGCCTTGCCTCCCAGTGAAGCTCTCTACCTGCTGAAAGCTTAGGGGAGAAACTTGGCAAAGGGACAAGCTATCTCTGATCGGCAGGATTTTGTGAAACAGACCTCCCAGCTCTTACTGGGCTCCCAAGCTGAGCCGTGCCAGAAGGCACTGCCTCACAAAGTGTCTCTGTAGAGCTACTGCACGCAGGGAGCCCAGGCCCAGCTAGTTCAGTGCAAAGTAACTAATGCCATCTCCCTTTAAAGCCTCCATCTCAGAGCACCCAAAAGGCTGAGCGAAACTGAGAGCTCCTCCACTTTGCATAGCAGCACAGCTTCCACAAAGAGGGTAACCCAGGACCTCCTTCCTGTACTCATCTACAAAATCAAATTCAGAAACTAAATAAAGCATCTCTAAGGTGCCAAGATTTTCAAGCCAAGCCTACAACTCAAACACTTGTAGTAAACAGTTTAAAAGCCACCAGCAGGAAATGAACCATCAAGGTCAAGCATATGAAGATAGTGCAGCAAGTCAGAGAGTGAGAAAAATGGCTAAAGATTTATCTGTCTTACAAGACTGAGATGAGGTGACAGGTCTCAGAAAATTTCAGCATGTATAAGCTGTATCTGTGCTATTCTGTTACCAGCACTAAACTGCTCTGCATCTCCTGGGCCAGGCGGGCTGGCGTATATACATGCTGCATAGGGCCAAGATATCTTTTAGCTTGCGCCTGGGTTTCCCACCCAGGGAAACAACGCAGTTCTCTCCAAACTTGTGTGTGCAAGCTTGCATGTAGACAAAACGGCTGAGAAGAGGACTACGAATCCAAAGCAAACCAGGGAACAAATTGGCCTGCCAGCACAGGCACCCCCATGGTAGCCAGAAAGGATTATGACTGCAGCAGGCTGAGGGAGCAGCTGGATGATTTGGTACAGATTATATCAACCGCTCGTGACTCAGCATGCCCGCAGCTTGCGAGTCTGCTTAGCTTCCTGGTGCCTCGAAATCACAGCAGTGACCAGAGCTGTTTGGGGCTCATTTTCATGCCTCCATCTGTTCCTATCCAGAAAGTAACATCCTTTCTGCCTTCAGGGGGGTCTGAGACCCACCAGGTTCAGAATCCAGCTCTCCCCACATTGCCACCAAGGAAAGCAAAGGGGCTGTGCACCCTGGGTAGGTAAGAGGTTTAGGACTGCAGACAGTGGCTTTATCTGCTTTGTGTGTCTACATTAAGTAGACACTGGGAGGTGAATTGATAATTTTTATTAAAGTTTGCATTTGCAATGACTCCAAGGGCTCTTGGGAAGCATACTTCAAATGTCTACTCCCTTGAAAGAAATGGAAGAACAGCCTCAGGGAGAACTGAAGGCTACTCGCCAGTCCCTCACCACAAAGCACGGCAGCAGGTGGACACAAGCTAACGATTTAGACAGAAACATGCACCCCTTTCTTGCTCTTGAAATGCAAGTGCGTGAAAGGCATTCCATACTGTGCAATGAGTGGAGTCTTCCTGGGACATCTGGTAAGCAACATGGAAGCCTTGAGGACTGCGTTATTGGGGTGCAGACCTAAGTTTCTACTATGAAGAAGAAAGACACTACCTAACACAAAGCCTGAAAAAAGGTTTGGATCTCATCCAGAACTTCTTACAGTATTATAGAGAAAACCTTTTAAAATATATTTTCCCCTTCCCCCATTATAAAACAGACATAAAAATTTACCTTGCATACAATCTCCAGCCCATATGAATTCTCACCACGACTGGAAGCACCTCCTATTTTCTCCACTCTGTTGATTACACCTAAAGATGCATCTAGGACAAAAGGAGGGTCCTGTAGACAGTTGAAATTTGTGAGTTTAAAAAGGGGAGGGGGGAAAAAACCCAGCTCCTGTTCCCTTATGCCTATATGCCCAATCATACAGCTATGATTCACACAGAACTACACACAAAAAAACAAACAAACCAAAACACACCTAGGTCTAAAGACTGAACAGCCCACAAAGGCAGATGGTTACAAAAGCTTACCCGTTCCATGCTTTTAAAATACAGCCTGTAATTGGTAACAGTAAGGGTTCCTCTGATTGCTCCAGTGAAGGGGCAAATGTAAGTAACATCCTTAGCTTTAAAAAAAGAAAGGAAAGAAAAAGGAAGAAGTTAATTTCATGGTTAATTTACAGGAGTAAAATTATCACAGCAAAAACACTCAGGGGGTTCTACTTTTCAAACCACAAAACTAAAACAAGCTTAATTGGGGGTGCTAGCCTAGAGCTAACATGCCAGTTTCAGTTCTGTTGAGAAGAGAAGAATTTGGGTGTAAATCAAACTCCAGGCAACTACCATCACCTAGAATCCCACATTTGCACAGAACCACCACCCCAGTAAAAAAGCCAATATTCAGTGCAAACTGTTTACTCTTACCAATGCATTACCAGTAGCTGAGAACACCGTGCATGAGGACAGGAGACAACTCCTGCCTGAATGCATATATTTGAAGCTGACAACAATCTGCATAGAAAGCTAATGATTGCCAGCAATCTGTTTTGTGCCATCAAGAGCAAGAGAAAGCAGCTCTCCTACAGATGGCATTTGGGATGCCTGGGTCCTCTTTTACACCAGAGTCAGCCCTGGGACGTAGTCCTTGCTAATAGCCCTGATTGAAACCAGTGGAGCTACGGTGACTTCCAGCAGCCAAAAAAATGGATAGCACCCAATTGCCAGCGATTTTAAGTCTTAAGACAGTGATCAAGTTACTCTGCAACAATACAATTATTTTTGAACCTGAGTGACGGTGACTCAAAACAGTCCCCTTCGTAAAAGGCCTCAAACATTTCTCACTTGTGCCAGCAGAAGAAAAGAGGTGCTGCTGGTTTTCCACAGCAAACACCTCTCCTAACTGCCTTTCTGTTTTATTTCAATTAAAAATGCCAACATTCACGTTGTTCCCCCCTCACCCACCCACCCGTGACCCACCACACCTTCTGTCACTGAACAGTTGGCTGTGCCGTGGCCACGGCTGATGCTGTTACTGACAAGCAGCAATCCTCCTCAAACACAGCCAGCCTTTCAGAAGGAGACCCACTGACTACAGCTGCCAGATCCATGGAATTTGGAAAAGAAAACAAAATCCCTGGACCATTTTAACAACCTTAAGCCTCCAAGCCCTAGGGGATCCGTTTTGCAAGGGCTGTGTGAAGTCGGTAAGAAAGCTCGCCTCCCAGCCAGGTGACAGCCACCATGCACAACAGGCACAAAGCTGGTCGGTGTCATGATGAGGACCCAAATTTCATCTGCCTTTATCCCATGAGATTCAGGCAGGAGGGAGGGAAGGAAGGAGGGAGACTACTTTACTCTAGGACACTCATTTCATCCTCACGTCAGCTCTGCTTCTACATAGTCATCTCTGACTCCCTAGATTTGGACACGGAGAAGAATCCTGAAAAATCAACGGCAGGCAGGCAGGCAGGGTCTGCAGCACACTGGTAGCATCAGCCAGAACCAGCTCTGGTGGCCTTCAGAGCCTCAGCTAGGAAGTTCAGGGGAAAAGGGATGAGGAGCGACTAGTTTTGAGCAAAATAGGTAGCACAGGATTTCTGGTTTAAAATATAAATAAATAATGAAGTTGCTAGCCTATTTATTTATTTGAATTGAAATGCCTTTGTTGGAAGGGCTATTAAACACAAAATGCTTCAGCTCTAATTAAACCAATGTTTCATTACTGGCTGATTATTAATCACTTTTTCAAAGAGTAGATTGACAGAGGCTTGAAAGCAGACTCATGAAACACATAATAAGGGGGAGGGCACCATGCCTGGCTTTTCCACTACAGCTCTCATTATTGAAAATGCAGTTTCTAAATGTTCTATATAAAAAAAAAAACCTACTAATAAGAGAAATGTGCGCATACATCTGAAAAACAAAGAAATTTTCAGTAAAGTGAAAAGGTGCTAGAAAAACGTTTTCCAGGTAAGGAATCCTAGGCATGATCTCAAACACTGATCTTAACAACTTATAAGCCACACCACCTTTCACGTTTACATTTTATTAGCTTGGTTTCCTAAGGAAACAATTTCACTTAATTACACTGCACATGCACACACATACCTACTACACACATGGATACATATATCCAGCTGTTTGACTTTAACCCTACCATGGTTGTATGATTTCAGCAGTGTCCCTCTGATAACAGGGTTCTCCAAGGCATTAAATTCCTTCACTGTTCAGGAGAATGGATGCCAACTATGAGAGAGGTTGTACTATTGCTACTACCAAGGGAAAGTCTAAGAAGCTCAGTCTTTGTTAGATATAAGAATCATATGGGAGAAAGATACTGGAAACCAGGATTTATTAATTCCCCTGCTTATGGAGTTCCTGTCTTTTATAGGACCAATCTTACCCTAGATATTGGGCTGGCTGAAATAATTTTTCTTCCTTCCCTATAAGATACAAAGAGAATTCTATGAATTACATTTGGCTTTCTTGACAATTAACAGGAAATAATTATTGTTGGTGAACAATAAAGATTTCCCTTTTGCTGCCTTTAATTTCTTGCTGGACCAGGCAGCTGCTGTTTGGCCTATTCTGAAAGCCACCTGGTCTTACAGACTTATGTGGCTCACCGCGTCATTTGCCAACAGATAAAATACTGGTAACTCTGATCTCTTAAACCATTCCCAGGACTGGTTTAAAATACAGTCTTGCTGTCAGAGCTAACTGTGCCTGTGGAGTGAGTTAAATGTCAGCCTGCAGTCCACAGTTGGAGTAAGAGTTCAGAGTCTTTAGGAAAGGAGCAGAGAAAAGGACTGAGCATTGAGATGTTCTCGTTTGGGGGTTTGGCTTTTTTGGGGGCGGTGGAACGGGGGTGTGTGTTTGTTTGTGTTTAGGACTGAAGTTACTTTCTTCCATATCACTTTAAGAGGAAGGGAACATTAAACCAATGAATGCAAAATCTTTCACAAAACTAATCAAGAGACTTACTCAAACTTTCAGACTGTGGAGCGCATCAGCAAACCTGTTTCATGTCAGAAAGTCTGAAAGGAAGAAAAAAAAAAAAAAGCCCCACCCCCATATCACAACATCTTCTCTGCAGTAGCCCTGTATCCTCTCCTGCAGGTTGTGATAGTCACACAGTCATACTATGTCAACCCAACAAGTTACTCTGTGGCAAGCACAACTTGAAACAGTCTACCTGTCTTCTCATGAAGCAGCAAATGCAAAGCTGTATGACCTCTCATCGCTCATGCAAAGGCAGACTGAATTGCCTTCTATTTGCTCCATGCTAAGAGGAAACATACAGTTACCTTGGCTCACGTGATGCACAAAAACTTGATTAATGAAACAACCTGATCATGGATCTCAAAACATCAGCAATTTGCCATTGTTGGTCAATGACCACCAAGGTATTTTGCTCTATGAATATTCTATTTGATCAAACAATAGGAAATTTACTCTTCACTTACCCATGTCTTTAATGGTTTCTCCTGGTAGCAAAGGTGGCTCTTCCATTTCAGCCAACTTATTAGTCTCCCTCAGGACCTACATAAAAGAGGTAGAAAAAGAAATTCATTACTTTTTCATAAAGTCAGAAGTTTACAGTTACCTGCAACAGGCCAATGATGTCAAGAACAACAAATATTCAAAGATATTTGTACTGAGGTACTGCCTAGTGTCTCAGCCTCTGAAAGGTCAACACAAAGCACATAAGAGACCTTGGCACAGTCCTGCAATCTCTGAGCATGCCACTGGGCCACGCAGAAGTGTTTAAGTGAGGATGCTTTGTGATGGAGAAGCTGTTCGAGCAGGCTGTGTGCCCTGGCATCATACTTACCAAGTGGCTGTCTTTCACAACCCAACTTCTCCTCCTTAACCTATACATCATCACAAGCTGAACTCTTTGTCCACACAGCCACACACAGAACCAAAGGGATCAGGTAAAGTGACCAACTATTACCACGATGCTATCAACTACTATGTAGAGTAATTTCTAGTTTACGTTAAGGAGAGTGACAAGAGACACCTTATTGCATCAGTGTCCTCAATGAGGGTCCAACAACTGCAAAGATCTTGATTTGGCTCTGTAGTAATAACTTGTAAAAAGGTCACAGGGTTTGCTCTGGGGGGCTGGTCTGCCAAATGACTCCTCCTCCACCTTTCCTTGGGTGGAAGTTTACCACAGGGCATTACTTCCCACAGATATAACTGCATTTACACAAGAGTTTTCACTGGAACGCACAGCACAAGGAGATGGACATTTTAAGAAAGCACGTCCCTAACTATGAAAGCGTAACCATAGGTTTAGACATCAGGTAAGAAACAGGCAAGAAAAGCGCATAAAAGTGACCAAGATTAAGGCTGAGTCTACGTGGCCAAAGGTTGATGGATCTGAATCATAATGCCCATGCCCTGAACCAGCCAAACCACCACAATCCAACGAGCACCCAATTGCTCAACCTAATAACACAGGCAGAGAAGGAGCAGGTAAGTTAGTCCAGACTCTGCCTCATTCTATAACAACCACAAGACTTTGGATTTAAAGTTGGCGTGCATCCTTCCTGGTGAAGAAAGGCAGAGAGCGCTCATGTCTGTTCACAAAAATGTGCAGACTTGGCCAAAATGCCTTCTTTATCTTATGTGAGGAAGGAGAAAGAATTGGTTTAATTTGATATCAGGAAATCCTTGCAAAGAAAATTCAAAGACATGGCCTAAAGTGGCACTTACAGCCTGACATATCTGTGGTCAACTTTCATGTAGGATCAAGCCAGAAGGAGAGCCTCAGGGAAGAAAAATTCTCTAAACTATGCAGAGAAATGAAAACAAAAACCGAAGAAATCCCATGCCACAATAAAAGCACGTTCCAGCATTTTCACACAACAGATTGACGTATAGATGAAAAGATTACCAAGATCAAAGCCTTCTTGCGAACAAGATGTGCATTAAAAAAAAAAAAAGCTTTCAAATGACTAAAAAATACAATAATAAAAAAAGAAAAAAGAAAGAAAGAAAGAAAAAAGAGCAAGCACGGTCCTGACTTCCTAACAGGAACCTCCCAACCGGAGAACTAAAGGAACGCACCCACTTAGGCCAGCTCTTACCTGGGAGGCTGCCAGTGCAGCCAGACTGCTGTACAGGGGACAGATAAGGGAGGTCAGCACCGACAGAGCTCACGCTGGCAGCACTGAACTTGCAGGAGAACTTCTCCTCACCCCCCCAGTCCCAAAGCAATACCAGTAAAAGCAAGGTTTTGCTGGTGTAACTAGCAGAAGCCTACACTGGGGACTTCTTGTCAGCACAGCTGTGTTGGCCAAAGATCACACACCCCATCAAAGCCCTGAATGACAGCCTCCCCAACAAAAGCCTGTGATGTAGACCCAGTCTCAACTCCTCCGTGTCAATTTTTGCGCTTGAATAACAGCCTTGAAATTAGCTGTTTGAAATTTGGCATAATCCAGATAACATCTGGATTATGCCAAATGAAATGGAGGCTTCTAGCTAATTAGTCCTTAAGTGGTGGTCGTCTTCGCTGCCTTTTATCTTGGAAGGACATTAGTGAAAACTCTGCATTCAGGACACGATACACAACTTCTTTTAGAAGGTCCGTACCCAAACGGGCAGCAGCTGCTGTTGGATCGCTTGGGCCACCAGCTGGACTCACTGCTCTCCTGCAGATGTCAGCGGGAGCACGTGCAGCAGGAAACATTTGGAGGACTGGGCTGTATCTTAAGCCAAAGTAAGTATGAGGTAAGATATACAGAAAGCATTCAGCACGACAAAGAGCTGCTGTGGTCGCTTGGTGGGCAGTGCTCAGGTGGGTTGGGGAGGGAAGGACAAAAAGGCAAGGAGGAGGCAAGACAAAGAGCTGTGTCCACACCATTCTCTTAAAGACAAAGTCAAAAGCCTTTTCAGTTTAAAAACTGGCCCTCCTAAGTCTAATAAAATCCAGCTGCTCACTTGCACTCTTTGAAATGTGGAGTCCCCAGGGTCACAGGAAAGGGTTAGCAATCCAAATCTGCATTCACTTCAACACAGGGCAGCAGACAGATGATCTCCTGCAAGCATAGCACTTAAGGGTCGACAGGTTCTGCCTTTTATTTCCTTTTTTTTTCTTCTTCTTCTGTGTAGAGTTAAGGACTAAATTATCATTTTTACCATCCTCCAACTGACCTCAGCCACACGACCCACCTCAGGTCTGCACGGCCTGCCTTCCTGATGGTTGCAAAGCCAGTGCTTGCACACCCCCCATGGATAATATTCACCCTTCCCAAGAGGCTGTGATGGTCAGAAAGCCCAGCCCAAACACTTCTTTGGTGTGCCGGTCTCTGCAGCATCTGCCCAGCTCTAGACCTTGAATGATCCTCCTAGTTGGAGCACGAATACTTGAAACCCATCCTGGCAGAAACCTAGAAATGAACAGTATGCATTTTGCTGAACTCCACCTCCATCAATGGCTCCTTAAAATTGATTTGGGGAAATGCGATCTGGGTACAGCTGACAATGCAGGGCATAGGAGAAGACATCTGGGGCAGCACTAAAGGACAGGGAGTTACTGGAGGGAAGAAAAATGAGTGGATAAGGAAAGAGAATTTTTGGAAACGGATCAAGGGGAGAGAATGGGAGGGGATGATGAAGTGGTCATGTGCAGCTCTGGGAGGATACTGGCTCCCTAGAGGGAACCTCTGCCCCTTATATGACTAAGGAAATGATGTGAAAGCCTCCCCAACTTACTGTCCCCCTGCCAATGGTTCAAACTGTCAGAAAAATCTTTTTATGTACTTTAGCCTATTTTCAAGGCTCTAAAAATAACACTCCTGGACCCTAAAGAAAATGTAAATTTAGCCCTCTGCACATCTTGCAAAACAAAAGTAAGGGCTACAATGAGGCAAGGAAGCAGGTAGGTGAGCCCCAGGATGCCACTGGGCAGCCTGGAGAGACAGGCTGGCAACAGATGCACTAATGCTACTGAGGCAGTCATATACATCTGTAACTGAAATGGTTCACCTCTTTGAGCCTCAGGATTTTAAACTTTCAATGGGAACAAAACCAAAAGAGTGCTCTGAGATCTGCAACGAAGATTGCAGCCAGAGCTGGGCAGAACCAGCGTTACTTAGGAATAGGACCACTTTGATGTAGAGCCATACACTGGCCATAACTGTCACAACCATCGCTAACTTCTGTAAGAAACAAATACAAGCACCAAAAATCCCAAAATCTGCAGACTAGCTTGCCTTACCTCTCAGCTAAACAAGGTCCTCAGTATCTTTTTCCCCATAAAAATGTTATGCTTGGTAACTGAATCTCCAGGAGAATGATGAGTTCAGTTACACACCAGAATAACCTTTATTTGTCTTCTTTTACCAAGTAATATAATTTACCCATTACACCCCTCAGCAGCTCCCCACGATAGTGAGCATGCACCTCAGCACCTAAACCACTCCTGCCCCAGCTCAGGGACAGCGTGAGGACTTCATGCCACCACCTACCTTTGTTCTCCTCTCAAGCAGCGACTTGGCAGAACAAACCCACACTTGCTACATTTAACAACTGCTTCTCGTACTCCAGGATCCCATCTTGTGTTAGCTCCATCCCACTTACCCACGGCTGAAGGAGCAGAGCTCTCTCATACCCTCCCACTTATAGTGCCAAAAGCAGGAAAACCCTTTGCTGTGGACACAACCTCCAGATCTCGGCAAACAAAGCGATCGCTTCCTTCGCTCACATGGATGGGGTCAGGCAAAGAGCTTCGGATCCTGCTAAGGAGGTGAGACCTCCCCTTGCCTCATCCCTCGCATATTCGTATTGCGATTCAGGACAGCGCAGTTCTGCCAAGCCCCTCCAACTCCATCTTCACGCTGCCTCCTAACACAGCAGCCAGCACGCTGCTCCAAAAAATCCCTCTCCTGATTCATGTTCCTGCACGACTCACGCACGCAGCTAAACCTGCGTGGCTACAGCCAGCCCAGGGAGGTACAGAGTTAACCTTGTACCATAAATCTAAGCACAGGCTCTCCGAGGTCTCAGCACTGCTGGATGCTGTTCCAGGGCACGATACCCGAGAGGGCGCGCGAAACTCTGAATTCAGGGTTTTCTTTCGCCTGTGAACAAAACAACAGATACATTTTCCTCTCGTATTTCCTGCAGGCTTTTACCTACCAGCTGAGCTGCACAGCCAGGATGACAACACACATCCTGCTCTGGCTGAGGCCAAGCCAGGATTACCTCCTCCTATCAAATCTGCCAGCATAACCGTTCATATAATCACTCCCATATCTAGCTCAGTCAAGATGCCTGCGGTAGCTTAATGGTTTTCTAAATGTGTATTTTTCCATAACCTGGACCATTTTGGCAGGACTGGCTTGGGGTGCAACAGTAACTTTGGCCCTGGACATCGACGTCCGCAGCGCAAGCTTCCAGGCAGCAAACCACCGGCCTCAGGACACGGAGGTGTGCTGAGAGCACCCGAGGCCTCTCCTGCCCCTTTTCTAATTATTCTCTTCTACTTTGTCCTGAATACTTGAGTCCTGAGACCCAAACACAGACAAAGGTATTTTTTGCCTTTATGCAATGTAAGGGCAGAGTGCAGGTTTGTTACCAAATGGCCGTGTAACAGTTGCTCCCCAGTTCTGGATAGATCCTTCTATTCTGAATCACAGCCAGAATAAACAAAAAGAATCTTTTCTGTTTCAGACAAAATCAAAATGCACAACAATTAAAAATTGGTGTGATTTTTCCCCTCCTAAGAGTTAATCTCTCCTTGGTAACCTCCTACACACTCCAAATGATTTTGCACATTTTGAATAGATTTGTTACATATAAAGCCACAGGGCGGGCGCGACACGTCCAAGCCAACACTGTGACCACCTTGCTCCTGCATTATTCCTTTCCCCAAAACCACGTCTGCTCTGTCTATTCAAAAGCCGAGCTCTCCAGGCTTGGAGCTGCTTCTGTTCCAGCAACACACAGTTCTGTTCTGTTTCCTACAGCAGGAAACTGGTCTCTTAACTGGTCCCTTGACATAAACATATATAACCTGTACATAGAGACAAACATTATACACACACACACACACTCACATATACACAAAAAGCCTTTGCATCTGCAGCCCCTGAACTCAGAGGTTTGGCACGTCTGTCTCGTGATCGTGCACCGGTCAGCAGCAACAGGCAGGATACACGCTGGAGGGACAGGAATATGTGTATGCAAGCATACATACATAGAAGTAGTAGATTTTAAAAATAAGTTGTTTTCAAATTCTGAGTGAAACATCATGGATGTGAAACTCAATAGGCAATCGAAAGGTTTCATCTCCTGCAGGATAATTTGTCTGATATTTCAAATTGTAATGGACTACCTGTGAATCTGCTTGTAGTTATCAAATCTAAGCCCTCCTTTTTTTCCCTGGCACATGACTAAGTGCCCTCCTGAATCAGCACTTGTGCCACCCCGCAGGCAGGGTAGCCAGCACACTGCAGGAATATCTATTTCACCTAAAACTAGAGATCTACACCTGAGCTACTCACCATAGGCTCTGCACAGCCAGTAGAAAGCAGCAGACCTGGAAGATTCACCTTTAAGATGACTGAGAACTACCGTAACTCACCCTGATGCAGACATCGCATCTGGGAGGGCAAAACCCAACCCGGGTGTCTCTCCGTGCCCAGTGCAGCAGTGCCCTGTCTCCTGGACATCCCAATATGACAGAGTAGTCAACCTGTATTTTCCAGAGAGGTCCAAACTTACTGTGTGCAGGCAGGCAGCAAAAGATGAGCACACTCACATCCAAAAATTGCATGAACTTCATTAAAACAGGCATGACTGCAGAGCTCCTAGCCCTGGGCTTGTTAGCTGAGTTACCAGTGAGAGCTTCTGGGTTAGAGCTGGCTCCTTTCTCCTGCTTCAGAGGACCACAGGGACATCAGCCTTTCTGCAACGACTTAGCCATAGGATTATTTTTGCATGCTTGATTTTTTTACTTCTTAATCTTCTTTGTAAATCAAAGTAGTACAAAGTAGTAAATCAGAGTAACCAATGCCTCTCTCCTTCTAACAGCCTTTTGGTTGCCTCAGAACACGTTCATCTACTGCTCCCCCTGAACTGCCACCCCCCATCCCTTTCCTCTTTCATGGCAGTTGTCATGCATGTCAGTCAACAAAGGACAGTGCCACCACAGCAGGTGGACCAGGGTGAATCATTACCCCAGCGATGCTGTGAAAACCTATGAAACAACACAGGTACAGGAGCTCTTTCCTTTCACCACAGAAAACACATGGAGGCCTAATTCTGTCTAGCCGATGTTAAGAAAAGCTGCAGAATTGACACAAATACGTGCAGAATCAAGACCTACATGCTTATTTAGGATAATTTTTCATTGGTGCATTGATTTCCTCTCTAAATGAAACATTTCTTACAGCAGAGAAGGGGCAAATTTTGAGGGCACATTTTTTTCTAGCATTTTGCTGCCAAGATGCTTCTGTCTTCCTAATGCTCAATTAGGAGAGCAGTAAAACAGTGGCTGTGCTTACTTGACAAATCCTCCTCTAGGCTGCAAATACTGTACTACTTTGGAGAGATTTTCAGCTGCCACTTATGGCTATTTCAAGTGTACTGTGAAAAGATTTATGTACTATGTATCCTACTGGAAATGTAATAAAACATAAATTGAGCAAGTAAATGGACTTTGTTGATTATTTTTGAATCATTAGGAATACCACAGCAGAAAGAACAGCAGTATCTCTGCATGACTGAGGCACAGGGACTTTTCTGAGGATTATGACCAGATGCATTGGAAAACTGATAGACATTCAGACCAGCAAGATATTAATTGCAGGGAAATGCTTTGTGTCTTATTCTTTTGGGGATATTAGAAGTTGAAAAGGGGACAAGACAAAACACCATGGGCACATGGATCACTTCAGAATAGTACACGGAGAATCAAACATACTGTTCAAGACCACATCAAACTCATTCAGCTCCTAAGAGAACACACAACCATAGAAGGCTTCCTAGCTTGGTTTAAAAACAAAACAAAACAAAACAAAAAACACACACAAGAGGCATTTGAGTTATCGATACAATGTTCTGACAGTAGACTATTACACTGCTCTAGAAGACAATCACATACAACGTGCACTGCAACTGCCTTTCAGTCATGCTTTCCTAGTCCAAAAACCAAATCACAAATTGTGATCTCTACCTACCGTATATGTTTTGAGAAAGTATAAAAAGGCTTGAGAAATCCACTTGCTTACTTCCCACTACCTCGAAAAATCTTTAAAAAGAAGCTGAAGACTAGTGCATTACGAAAAAAAAAAATACAGACAGCAGGGTAATAGAGGAACTCCTGTGGAGGAGGAAGTAGCCACCTTGCAGTATTTCCTTGGGGTTTTCTGCTTTGTTTTTTCCACAATGAACCTCTCCACTCAGACCCAAGCTTCTAGGGATGAAGAACAGTCTCTTCAGGCTGGTGAATCTCGTGGGCCCTCGCTGCACAAATACAAGGCAAAGCTTAGAAGCTCAAAGGAACACATTGTTGAGGGCCACTCGTTCAACCACGGCTGGCTTGTCTCTTCAAGTTTGTGTGGCTTGGTGCCTCAAGACAATTCTCTTATTAGGCTCCCACAGAAAGTCGTCATTGACTCAACACAGCAACGGTCCCTGGCACAGAAGGTTGCCGATATTATCTATTCAAACAAGTCCAACATTTTTTAATACAGAACCTTCCTCAGTGCCAAGGGTTCTTGAAAGACAACCATTCTGTTCTCCACTGGCTGCTCAAAAACTTTGGACAGCACACTAGCCTTACTCTCTCCTTTTTGTTTTTACTGTGTTTTGTTTAGCAAACAGCTGATAAGGGAAAATAGATTAAAATTTTCAAGGAAAGCCTAAACTAGTTCAGTGAAGTTCATACTTCATACAGTCTGAAGAAATAACAGAAAAATGCTCTGACCAATGAGAATTATAAATTCTGCCAACCAAAATAAGTCATAGAAAAGTATCTCTGCTACCAAGAATTTCAATTAGGAGATTAGTGGCATGTAAGATAAAGAATGAAGCATAAATAATTATATAGTTACAACCAATAAACAATTACACATAGGGGAAAGAAGATGTTTCAATCAATGCACAAACATCTACAGAAAAATCAAATCTTGGCAGGTGCTACATGCAGTCACAAATCTGACCGCTCCTTTTAAATACCATGCTTGTTCATTCCTGCCTGATTCGTGCTTCGATCTACAAAACTAAAAGTATAGGAAAAATAAATAAATAACCACCTCTTACCCAGTTTTAATCAGCCAAAGGAAAATTCTTGCACTTTGTAGCTAGGAGAAACACAGCAGTTGATTAGCAAGAGCTGAAAATATTACTGAGGAACATCTGAAGGCCATTTGCTTTTTTTCCTTAGTTTTCCATTCCTAATAGATGGCAATCATAAATGCTTCCAGAGATTTCCTTCACATTGCTTCATATTCAAACATCCAGGTACCTCTATATAATAAAAATTAGCAACGACTGCTGTCTTTGCTCTCTTCTAACTAGACGAGCACTTAGGGAGTATCATTTCCATGTAAAGGAGACAGAAAACTGACTGCTTCTGGCTTTTCCCCCCATCTAATTTGCATGAAATCAATATTTTGCAACCCAGAGTTTGACTACTCAGTGTTTCTGTTTCCTTGACAGGGGGAGGTATAGAAATGGACCTGGTGGCTGGAGGCTGGGGGAAGGGGACCAGCATTTTCCATCTCTTAAGACAGATTAAAAAGAAAAAGATTGTAATTCTCATGAAATATATAGCATTTACAGTCCCGGAAACTGGACTCTTAGAAAAACAAGTTAACAGCAGGGGCTAAATTCCAGTCACTCACTGGGCTGTCCTGGAATGACCATGCTCATGGACAAGAGCATCATTGATCCTCCAGAACCAGTCCTTTGTGCCTTTGTTCATCGTCAGCGTAATGCGACAGAGAAGAAAGGAAGCCCGTTTCCCACAGACACACGCATGCAACTAGTATAGCCAAAAATCAGGATTTCAACCCAGTTAAAAGTGTTCTCCATAAGATTTTCCTATTTCTCAGCTGCTCTAAGTCCCTGTACCTGATCCGCTTGATAGGTGAAGTTTCAGCCTTTCTTGGATTTGGCCCTGAGTTCAGCCATGCGTGCAAAGGGACCTGTGGGATCACTACACGCAGATGAAGTAAGGACTATTTCTGCCCAGGAAGCTTCTACTCCTGTACACCCGCAGAAACGTGAGGTGTGCCTCCGTGTGGGAAGGTAACGGAGCCCAGAGTGGTGACACAGAGAAACACATATGGTCAAGCCTTCACAGAATGGTAGTAAAAAGATGGCCTGTTTATTTAAATTTGCTGCCGTATCGCCAGTTCGCATCTAGCCGAGTCTTTTGTGACCACAGGTCGGTTATCTTCACCAGCTAGTGGCTTGTGCCATATGGTATGTCATTTAATGGTAGTCACAGTCTGGTGTGCTGGGAAGGATAGCTCCCATCACAAGAGAGGTCTCTGCATTTGCTATGAACTGGTCTCCTTACGGCAGCCCCTGGCGAAGAGCCGTGGGCCAGACCGAGCCAGGAGTGCTCTGCTAAGCCAGGGGTGGAACCGACTGGCAGGACGGCGTCTTCAGCTACCCCGAAGGTGCTTAGGCAGAGGTTTTCCCCATGATTTAGTGCTTCTAAGCTAGCATCATTCACTAACCAAGAAGTCCCCTAAAAGCAAAAGTAAAATACATAGCTTAAATGAATGCTTAAAGCTTAAAAAGTTATGCCTCTCTCTCTAAACCCAGCTCTTGTTGAACATGTGTTACACATAACCAAAGCCTGACACACTTCCTGCGTTGGCAGGGAGATAGCGATGGAAAAGCTCACTGAGGCTAGTTTTAGTGATTTACAGCAAAGGATGGGGAAAAAAAGAATCACATCTTTCTTCAATATGTTTTTCTACTAACAATGTACATGTTCTACATAAAGCTAGTCTAAGCCACTTTGCACTAAAGCTAGAATAAAGTAACACAAAGGTGGCAAAGTCAGTGACTGGCATTTCAGTTAATCCTACCCAACATGGCCTGAGGGACAGGATTTACTTGAATTTTAGAGGTCTAGATCTGGACAAGTTATCCTGAATGCTTTTCATAACTGGAGGAGAAACATAGACAGTTTCCATCAGACAAAACTACACTTTTACTGGAGCACAGCTAAAGGTGCGATCCACTCCGAACAATCAGTGGCTGCGCCTCCAATAACATTCACAACATCCTGCAGCAAGGGCTTCTATAGCTTAGCTACAAGACGTTCTCACCTACCGTGGGCATTTCCTTAAAGTCAAGATAAATCACATCGTAAACAACGTCCTTCTTCCCATTGACTACAAAGGAATTGTGGTTGGCTAGCTTGAATGCAGACTTGCTCAAAAGAATTTCCTTCTGGAAACCTACAGAAGACAGTGATGGCATCCATTTACTGTCTTGGAAGAAAACTACTTCATAGACCTTCTGTCATGCATGAGTTAGGTATCTTACAAAATAAACCACATGGGCTTGTCCAAAGTTTTCAACTATACACGCAATGGATAACAAATGAAGGTTATGCAAGCAACTGTGCATTTCTTCCCTTTCCTAACTTTCGAGTCCTGGAAATGCCATGAAAATGTTCTTGCATCTTATACACAAGTCCATTGCAAATCCACTGATTCCTCTTATATTAAAGGAGAAAATTGTTACTGTGGATGGAGCAAACAATCATGGAGAATAGGACACGTACAATATTTTGCTGGACCTCAGAGGAATATTGGAAATTGTAGATCTTAGTGTTGTCCTCAAAGGGGAGGATGGTTTAGTGGTCACAAACAGCAATGGCAAGAACAAAGATTAGAACCACTTTTTCCTGCAGGCTGCACAACTAAGCAGGTGACATATGGGTCTGCCGTGCTGGAGACTTGCTAACAGATTTTCCTCTGTCCACAGAACAGACTAGAAGCAAGAAGCAACATTAAGCCAACATTAAGAATTTCCAAAGTCTGGTTCAGTCTTTCGCTGTATACCATCCAAAACTAAATACAACCAACCTTTAACTTTCAGGCAAAGGTATTGTTCTTAAGGGAAGTGGCAGCAAACTCTGCTGGCCGCATGCACTGCTTCCCAACTGCAGATGGAAGGGATCCAACCCTTTTATGAGAACTCCTCCAAAGCTTTGAACATGGTGAACTTCAGGCATTATCCTATAAATCAACAGCCAACTCAAAATGAAACTCCCAACTGAAAAGCTACAGCATTAGCAACAAAGCTTAAGAGAAGTACTATAAACTGCACAGGCTTATCTGCCCATATGCAGGAGAGAAAATACCACCTATAGGACTTTGGAGTAAGAATCTCCTTGTACTTTAATAATCATCAAGTTCCTAGATCTATAACAGATACTGATGTACCTTTGGCAATCCCTTTGGCAGCATTGGCTCCAAGGTGTTTTTAAAATCTCATCCCAAATTACAAAGTATCTATGAATTTCCAGCTCCTTTTCACTTCCGATTACTACTACTCAGTTCTGTTCTTGCCTTATCAATAACTCATGTTAAAACACATGGCAGTGTATTTGCTAAAAATTCCCTCAAAAAGTGCGTTCCCTAAATCAATTCTAAACAGCTTCAGATTTCAGATCAGAAAGGGATGGTGCAGTAGGGGACTAGAACCTAATAGTGCTTTGGTTTTTTTCAGTTTTTTTTTTTTTTTAAATACAGCCAACTTAAAGCAGCCAAAAGTTATTTAGAGTTAGTTTATGAAGTGAAAATTCTATAAATTGTAGTGGAAAGGCAATTCAATCTTAGCTCCAGGTATTGAAATGCTCAATATACATTTAAAAAAATTCATAAAAGTTATTATGAAATACTTTGGAGAAAGATTTAGGAAAAATACTGCACATGCATTCAGCAGGAATCCCCAGTGGTTGTCTCATTTACCTCATTACACACATGCACGCACACACACTGAGTGTTAATTGCACTCCAAAAGAAATCCACAGGCACAGACTGCAAGAAATGATGTGGGTCCTTCCCCTCGTTCCCTCCTCCCGACGGACGCCTACTATTCTGCTAAAAATTCCCCACAGAAAAAGAGAGTGCTAATTGTAGCTATCACAAAGTGTTTTTCCATCACCACAGAAATTTAGTTCCTAAATTTGAGTCGATGCACACACAGAGGCAGAGACCAAGTAGAGGTAGGAGTGATGATGGATCTATGCAGCAATTCATTCTAGCAGGGAAAATTTAAATACACATCAAGAGCATAACCCCACAATTGGCAGATCCACTTCAAAATCTTGAAATGCTTATTTTCAGCCTCTTAAAGCTAACTGATGCAAACCCTTCCTGTGAGAACATCATGTAGCCCGGGCACTTGTCTCCCATATCACAGAGGTACCACAAAACGTATTAGTTCCCACTTCAGTGCTTTTTCTCTTATATTTTTCCAGCAGCAACGTGGAACAAACTTCTTGTCCTTAGAAGAAATAAGGTGCTTAGCTCAAACCTCAGTATGCATTAAGATGTAGTTCACTGTTTTGTGTCAATCAGAGCGGCACAAGATGCTCAGGTGTGCAAGGAATGGCCCAGCGTGCAGAGCACGCTCGCGCTGCTCTATCAGTTAATGCTATGCTAATTGCTCATCTGCGATATCAAAGGCAAAGCCACATCTCAGAAAGGTCAAAGAAAATAGTAAGAACAATCAGGACCTTGAAAAACCTCTCAGTGAACTGATTTTAAAAAAAAAACAACTGAAGAACTGTCACATGACAGAGATGTTAATTTGGAGAAAATTGGACAAAGAATGATAAGCCCAGAGACAGTACATCTGTTCTTGTTTCGAGAGCTGGAAGAAATCAGTTTGAGCTGATCAGCACACAGAACAAACCTTCCATTCCCCAGCCATCCCACTGAGGAGCTAGTGCTGGGCTCCAAGAACGAGCACGGAACAAACAAACGCACCAGCACTGACAGTAACTGATTTGGGGACAGGCTGTGGGGCTGCAGTCACGCTGGCGATATCAACACAAGAGGCTGTCCACAGGAAGGGGACAGATCTCCGTCACACCTTCCCAGGCTTGTTCACCAGCACCAGCCGCTCTCAGATATGAAGAACGAAATGGTTATTGCTGGAATTCCTGTAGGAGAGAGAAAGGCTAATGGAAACTGCACTTTTCTCACTATACCCCACCACAAGTGGGACCATGGGAATCACTGTTCTGCAGGCCTGCTTAGCATCGACAAGCAGTCACTCAAGCGTAAATTCAAGAACCAGCTCCATGCTTCCAGATGACCGCATCGCAGCCACTCGCAGCACCTCCGCAGGAGCAAGCTTCAGGTGGAGCACAGCAGGTGATGCTGAACTCGGGCCCAGCAGAGCTGATGCAGGTTAACAGCAGGAAGTGTTTGCCAGCAGGGGCATGTATACTTGGCTTGAAGTGCCTTTATTCTAGATAAATAATTCTCTGCTTTCACCACGTCTCCTTAAACCCTATTCTAAAATGAAAGGGGACCGGTATTTGTTCCAACCAATTTAGGTTGCTTAATAATTAAAAAAAAAAAAAGGGGGGAGGGCAGGCTGTGAAATCATTCTGCAAATTACAGGAACTGTGACACAGCGAGGAAGTATTGTTTTTTAATGACCTCCAGCAAACACTGCATATGCATCTTCAGCCTGAAAAATGTATCGTGTAGCTATGTAGCTAAGTGAACATTCCTCTGCAAACATCGTTTTTGATTGCTAGAGATTACGGGGGCCCTGTTGGATGGGGAACCAGACAAACAAATGGCATAAGGAACCCTGCCCCAAAGGGCTTACATTTCATGCAGACAAGGTGACAGGAGGGAAGGAGACACGAGACACATCTGGAGTTACGAGGAAAACACGTTGAGCCACCTTAACCACCTGGAAGCAGACAGCCTTGAATCTAGAAAAGGAATATTGCTTGGTTCTTTATCTGCAAAGGAAATCCCTAAATGTAACAAAAATTGAGTTGTGCACCAGAACTGAAAAAAGAAACCCACTTATGCAAAATTAAGAGTAAAAACATAAAGGAAAGAAAATAAGTCAGTGTAAAATTTATTTATGACATTATGTACACAGTTACAGCTGTAGCAGTGCTTGCAATCATATATATTCATAACAATGAATCAGCCTCAGCCTAAAATCCGTGTTTTCTGTATGTTGGAGAAACTCACCTCAACTTCACAGGGGAAAAGCTTCAGACCTATTACATATAACTTTATCCAGACATGTTCTGAAGATTACTTTTTGTATCCATAGGTAAAAGATGCAAACTAACATTTACACAGACTACTGATTCATTTTCAAATAGTAGCTTAATACTGGCTAACAAGACTCCTCTAAAAAGAAATATTTACTTTCTTGCCACTTATGAACAAGTAGACTTTCTGTTAATTATGAACTACTGAGACAACTCACGGAACAAAAAATTATCATGGTTGTCAGAGAAAGGAATTAGTTTTGCATTTAGAGTTTTTATGCAATTTTATTGCGTTTAGATTTTACAGAGCTGCTCAACCACAGCTGAGAAATGCTAGAAGTCGTTACCAGAATGTACTGATACCACCTGTTTTATACTCAGGGGACCTTTTTGCAAAGCTAAGGAATATCAGCTAACGCCTTGGTTTCATAAGAGGAATGTACAGATAGTTCTGAAAACTCTTCTGACACTAAACTAGAACTTTGGATTTGACATGAACAAATCAATAACAGACTTAAAAGAGCCTTGTTTGGAACTTTTTTATGAGACAGCAATTTATTTTAATAGAAGACTATTTTATCAGCTTGAAGATAACAATCTTTCTCTGAAAGAAGATACTTCCAAGGACTCAGTGTTTACAAACAAGCAGGAGTTTTCAGGAGAGAACATCTCATAGATACACACCAAAAATAAAAAGAAAAGGAAAAAAGAAAAGAAAAGGATATACAACTGGCTGGTTGAGGATCCTCCCTTACTTAAAGCACTTAAAAGAAATTGGAATTCCTTTGAAAATTCATCTCCAAGTGTGGGTCGCAGAGTCAGCTTTTTGAAGATTAAACAACTTTAATCTCTACCGTATTATTTCCCTCTTTGTAAAGTTCAATTTCTATTTCACTTGTTTGACTTTGGGACCTTTCATGCCTTGGCTACATAAAATTTGGCATTAACCTGAAAGCTGAAATCATTTTACTATATCCAAACTCAGAGGAGCAAGAAATGGCCAGTGAAGGAGGCCACAATATATATAAAACTTTTTTTTTTTCTTTAAGACAAAGCATACATACCCTTAAATCTGGGGAAAAGTTGTCTGCTGAGGTTGAGACCGAGTCCGACGATACAGCCGAAGCAGATTTGGTATGGACAGAATGGTCCGAGTGAGAAGTGGAAGCGCTGTAAAGAGAAACACCACAGCATCAAACTGTGCTCAGGACTACTCCAAAGCCTACAAATAGGGCCACTCACTTGCAGTGGCATCCGGCAATTTCCCCTAGCTTCCACCCTTCCCATTCTTTGTTATTTAGTCCTCAGCAGTGGTTTAGGAGAACCTGTTTTCCCTTCCGTTGCTACAGATTACCAAAGCACACACAATTCGTTATCATATCTCAGCTCAGACCGAGCCAACATTATTGCAATCACAAACTTGATCAAATCCTAAATCACCGAAACTAAGGGCCTCAATTTCAAGCTTTCAGATGGGAGAAATTAGTGCACTGCAACTGGATGAAAACAGACAGGATCCTGAATGCACGCCAGCACAACTCCAACCACAGCTTTACAACAGTGGCATACATTCAGAATTAAAACTCTTTCCATCACACATAGCCTTCCTCTTTCAGGTATAAGCACAATCCCCAGGAGAATTAAGGCGACTCTCCCAGCACACCTCTCCAGGGATACAAAGCACGATTTGCTAAAAAACAAAGCAAAACAGCAATCATCTTTTTCTATACAGTTTTTCTAGGACAGCTGTAAGCAATTAAAATAAGCTTATTTTATGGCATTTTTATGCTGTGAGCTCTCGTAGAACTGTAATTGCTTGAAATTAGCATTTGATAATAATGCTTTTAAAACCCCACATGACTCCAGAAAGACCCTCTGTGGTACAACGTTCCCCCCAAAAGCCACAGCACAGCAGCAAATGCTACCTGGAGCAATTCATTCCCATGATCTCAGTGACCCCAGAAAGGTTCTACCTGGGTGTAAAGACACCCTTAAGGAGCAGCTACCGGTTGCAACCCTAGCCCTGGCGAAGGCGGAATATTCCCAGGAGTATTACCATCAATAGTTGTATTAATTAGACATTTGACAACCATTAAACAGCTTTATCTGAGCTTCCAAAGGGCCTGGAGATCTGTTAATTGTCTGAAAATTGTTTTGCTGCTTAACTGCTGGTAAACAGCCACTGAAAGGCCAAAATGTTCTGGTTTTATTTCTATTCTTCAAAGTTTGGCAAAGTATTACACAGGCAGTGTTAAAAGCATGAGGTACTATGGTAAAATCAGGCTCTTGCTGGGAGTCACTCCTTTCCCTCCAAGGATTAAAGAGTATTGGCAACTTTTTAATCCTATGAAATAGAAACTTAGAAATGGAAGTTTTGGGAACAGTAAAAAAAAATATTTAAAATAAATGATACCGTTGTGCCAATTGAATAGCGTGATTCCACTGAATGCATTTATTGTGCACAGTTCAACAGCTAATCGCTCAGCTTTCTAACTCACTTAACCCTTGAGTTTACCAGCGACGCTGCGTTTCAGAGGGACAGTGTCACTTGTGCACCCAACGCCGCTCCCTCGCTATCAGCCGCAGAATCCGTCCCAGACAGAAAATCACCTCCCACCAAAGTAACAAGAACCAAATCAACAAAGCCTCCCGTTCTTACAGACTGATTGGATTCATTACGGGGCCATATGAATCAGAGGCAGCGCACAGGAGAAGGAGGGAATCCGTATCTGGAGATGATGAGGAAGGCTGAGAACACTTCTGCTCGCAGCAGCCCGCAGGCATGCTAAATTAGGCTTAGCCCTAAACCACATCGTTACAGTGCTTTGCTTAAACCAGCTCAGACCCCTTGGATGCGTTCCCTTGAAACTCATTTCAGCCTGGTTTCCACACATTCAGTCTTCATCTTCCAAGCGTTCACCCTGATGTCTGCAACTGTTGAATTAATTTGATTTTTTAAAGCATGTTAAAAAAAAAAAAATCACACAATTTAATCGTTCCACAAAGCAGCACCAATTTACTGTACAGCAACCCATATGGAGGTGGCACTTACAGTTATCAACTACGAGTCAGCAGATGCTGTAGGCACCTCTGGCCCTCGGGAGCAGCTCCGACGCCTCTCCCTGGGTCCCCGCTGCTCCTTCTCCTCCGCCAGCTCCAGCCGGGGGAGCCAGAGCTTCAGCAGAAGCCTCCACCAGCCCAGAAATGTGTGTTTAAACGCATCTTAAAGGTCAGCGAGGCTGCTCGGAGTTTACAAGTCATTTAGCACAGGTGTAAATAACTAAGTAAGGGACGGACCAGCAGCTAACCCGGCCCATGTGCCTGGCCGTCATTTGCACCACGCAGAACCACTTACTCACCGGGTGACCGCTGCTAAATCCCTGAGCACAGGAACGTGTTAATAGAAACATCTGCATCATGACTTTCATGTCCTTTAGTCACAGAAAACGAAGCTGGAAAGGCCTTTCATGAGGAGTATTAGTCTCTCCCTCTGCCCCCAAGCTAGGACAAGCTACACCCAAGCGATTCCCGCGACCTGTCTGTCTAGCCTGCTCTTAACTGCTCCCAGGGGAAAGCACTAACAAAAGGATTAAAAATTCACCAGTTTTTCTGCTTACACAACTTGTCTGCCCTCCCAGCCTTTACCTAATACACAAGCAGTGATTATCTAACCATAATAGACCAAAGATTTTTATGAAATTGTTGGTTAATTTTACTTTGGCAGGCTGAGAGGCAAACTGCTTTGTGCAGGGAAAAAAAAAGCAAAGAAAAAGCAAAGAGAACCATAATCCACAGCGTTTCTGAGCTGTGAAAGTGTTTTGTGTTTGTTGATCACGCCTGGCTTCAAGTGGGTTTTAATGAAGGAAAGCATTTGCATTTTAGAAGGGAATTTTCAAAGGCTCCCAGCACCAGCATCCCTGTGCTCCTGCAGAAGCCACCAGTGAAGCCTCCCGTGACATCAGGGACAGCTTTCGGAAGGCACTGCCTGCGCGCACACGAACAAGAGCGCTCGCGTTGTGCAGCGTGCAGAGGTTGCACGTGCCTGGTGAGAAGTTTA
Organism: Anseranas semipalmata; assembly: GCA_013399115.1. Lineage (NCBI taxonomy): Eukaryota > Metazoa > Chordata > Aves > Anseriformes > Anseranatidae > Anseranas > Anseranas semipalmata. Next base: position 304,684 of record VXAA01005483.1, read on the forward strand.
TTAGCTTCAGTGGTTTAGTCAATCCAGAGTTCTCCCCTGCTGCCAATGCAAAAAGAAAGATCCTCGAGTCACGCAGTTTCATATGTCTTCGGGGCAGGGGAAGGAGAGGGTCCTGGGGCTGACACACAAACCCAGGGCGAGGAGACCTGGGCAAATGCTGCTTCTGCCACCGTTTCTCCACATTAACCTGGCTTTTTCCAAGGCAGAGTGAAAGCTGACTCCTACAGTGTTTTTGGCAGCGTGATGGGGTAATTCTGATGTTAGTCTAAAATGCTAACGACCCCACCAAGGATGCTGTGTTCTCTCAGAAAAACACCCCAAACAGCTGACTTGCACAAGTAAGGCAATACAGGGCAAACCTGTGTGACAGCAGGAGCGTGACGGTCAACGTAACTGCTGGGCTCAGTTACAAACGTTTGAGAACACAGGGATGCGTGGCCAAATTTCAGCAAGGGTTAAAAACCACTGAAGCTGCGCCGATCACTGCTAGCTGCAAGTCTGGTTCAGTACAACTCGGTAAGCGTGTAAAATAAGCATCATCTCAGAATCCCATTAAGGTTCTAGGAAACAGCATTTATTCAGGTTCACAAAGTACTTGGAGCTCTTCCTACAGGAAAGAAACAGAGTGCGGATGCTCCAGAACAGACCTGTGAAGACCAAGGACCTCCAGGAGCATTTCTCTTCCCATGCTGCAGGCCCAGGCAGCTCCACAGCATCCGTCCCAATGTCTATGTTAAGTGCCAAAAGGGACCCCGACAACAGTTCGGAAACACCTTCGGGGAAAGTACCTTGCTCCTGTTACCGCTGTTCCCATTTCTCCTTCCTCTCTCCTCAAGCAGAAGCAGAAAACAGGTTTGGGATGCAATTAACACTGATACACATCTTTCATCTCAGTAATTATTATTATTATTTAAATGTATTTTTATGGCCAGATTTTGAATGATAAATGAGTCCAAATGAGATCAGTCAGCACAATGGGCTCGTACAGTATCTGCATGCAGCGTTAACCCCTTGGCTATATGGAATATATATACGCAATTAATATGGGAAGTACAATGGAAACCAAGCATAATGACTCAACTTTTGATAAAGGGTTCATTGTTATTATTAGGACTATCCCACAACACGCCAGGTGGTTCTCAAACATAACTCAGACTCAGACAGATGCCCTCTGGTGATTCTTGTTCAGGCAATTGAAAGGTATTATTGCCTCTGTAGCAGAATTGAAGGAATGCCAGCATGCCTAGCTTAAACTGTCAACAAAGATGTAAAGAAACTGCAAACAGAAGCGTTCAAGACACGCAAACTTATCCGGTTATGCTATGAAGGTGCAGGGGAAGTATTTGGGGAGAAAGCAGCGGTAAAGTCTTAGGTCACTTCAAAAAGTGTCATCAAACAGCATCTGCCAGAGCCTTCTGAGGCAACCTCCACCCTCTGACCCTTCAAATAACATGGTGTATAAAAAGGCTAAGGGAAAGGAACAAAAACTTGTTGCTATTTGCTTTGCTAGCTGTTATTTAAGAAGTCTGAATATGAAGTTACTGCTTTCCTAGATAAGCACAAATGCAGCTTCTGAAGACGGCGATTTGACCGCATGAGGGTCCAAGAGCAGCCCTGTGAATTTGGGTACTAGGAGATCTCTAGGAAGAGCTTTCGGTGAAGGACAAAGCACGCTGTGCAGCCTCTTCTCTTCGGTTGTGTGATCCGAGAAGAAAAGTCACGACAACCAGTTTCACGTATCACATAAAACTTCACAACTTCTGGCAAAAACATCGACAAAGGTCTATAAATCAGACAAAGCATTACTATGAGGGATGATCCTGGTGAACCATCCCTCCTTGTAATTGCTGAGAATCACCATTCCCAAGAAGGCATCTTAGAAGGCTCGCCTCTTTCTGTTTGGCAAGAACATCAAAAAATATATATAAATATACACCTTCCTAAAGATAAGAAACAATCATGCACAGAAAGGGACTGGGCAGCACTCTCTGAAAAACTCCCCACTGGTTGTTTTTTCAGCCTTTGAAAATGTACAGGTTCCTCAAGTTCCTATCCTAAATCCCTGACTGGGAACCCATGTGAGTTTAACACCCTGAACTCCAGAACTCCCAGAAAACCTGATGAGACACGAGGGAAACACATCTCTGGAAAATATGCCATTTCTATTTACAGCATACAGGGCTTTAGGATATATATATATTTTTCAACCAACATCTGAAAATACTAACCTGGCTCACTCCAATAAATAACATAACCAAAATGCAGTCACAGATGATAAAGTCATCTCTCCGACACTTTCTTTATGAATATTCCTTCCCTGCTGCTACAAGTAGCTGCTTCTTTGCTTGCAAAGGTGTGCCAATTACTCAGATGCTAATTGGCATCAGCTGCTCACACCATTTCTTCTCTATCAAACTGTATGTTTTGTTGCAATAGTCACTGAAATGACATGGAAAACAGGTGATAAAATGCACCGCTGTGCAATACAGTTTGAGCTGCAAAGGTCATAAATGAGAAAAGCACTGCTGAGTACAAATTTCCATTTCCTTTCTTCCTGTTTTTGTAAAAGTTTCTCATTATGTACATTCCTAAAAATTAATCAAGGTGGAAACAGCAAATTAATGTTGACTAGTGGCAAATACAATTTAATTTGGAAGCTTTGGATGCCAAGAGAACAGGATCCAACAGGTTCAGATTTACAGCAGGGCCATGAATAGGAGCACCTGCAGTACTTGGGCACTTTTCTTAAAAGCATAATTACACAGAGGTACGGAGCACTCCCTGCTCACTTCCCAAATTCAAGCTGACAACTCTCCCTCTTCAATACTTTCAACGCTCCTGTTTCTTTCACAGAAGGAAAGAGAAATACTGAAAAAACCTTTCGGGTCATATCAGAGCAGCAGGAGACAAACCAGTGCTTGTTTCCCATGAATATCACTTTGTCCTAGCTAGTACTGCCTGAACCGGCCTGGGAAATCCAGCTGTTGCCCACATCAGGCTCTCCCCTTTCCAGCAGCTCTCTGGGGCTCTGGGCAAGGCTAGGCAGCCCCGCAGTCCCTATGGGTACGTATATTCCTAAGGGTACTCCCAAGTCCCTTGCACACCCCTCTCCAGGAAAGCACTTACAGCACGCCTGGTGTCTGACCGAACCGGGGCCTTGCAGCAGGAGCCGGGCGTTCCGCGCTGGCATCTGCTCCGCCACAGGGCCCTAACAAACCCTGCAGCTGTAAATCAAGTTTTAGAGTCTTTACACCCAGTCTGTCCCAGGACAGGAACCCCGCTGTGCTCGGCACTGTACGTGCCCACAACAACTGGCAAACCCTCTCCTGAAGAGCTCCTGTGGATGGACAAAGGAGTAGCACCGCCAGCGAGCAGGGACTCGATCTTAATTCTTCAGAGCAAAACAGAAAATCAAAACAGGCTTATTGTACTTACGGACCAAAAGAAACTATCTGTAGCATATATAAGATGCACCCTTGCACTCCCTGAACACACAGGACCCTCTTTTTCACACATGCAGGATACACTATTGCTACGTTTAAGAACTACATGGAACTCACAATTTTTCTAAACGTTAAAATATCCCGCTTTAACCTCTGCTTGACCTGCAACAATCCCAGAGGCAGCAGAAAGCCATAAACAAATACGCTCTTGAAGGAAAGAGGAGAACCAACTGCCAGGCTTCCTCTGGCATTCAGAAGAGGCAGACAGTTATATAATATAATAATGTACCCTCGCCATTCAAAAGGGTTGGCAATGTCAGAGCTTAACAACATCTTCAAAAGAAGCCATTTCAGCAAACAAATCACTGTGCATGTGTGTGACAGATCTAAAATAGCCCCCCATGCCACTTGCCTGAATGACAAAGATTCACTTCTGTTGCCAAGCAAACCCGGGTCTCAGTCTGACTTCACGTTCCAAGGAAAGAAAATGTCATTTTTTAAAAGTTGATCCTTTTAAGTAGCATCCTGAGCTGAATATATAGTACATGTTTTCCCATGAGCCATAAAGAGAATGTCCTATATTTTGACCGTGAACAAGCTTTTCTAGGAATGCAAATTCTGTTCTCAATAGTTACACAATGGACTACAGTGTCACAAGCACTGTTCATGCTCCATTAGTCATTCTTTTATTATTTTTTTAACAGAAATTCACAAAAGGCCTACAGTGTGTGTAGAGCACTTGCTAAACAATAGGCCGATTGTCTAAAATATTTGCAAGATTCCAAGAATAGAAAGCCAACACCCAAAGACAAACCAATATGGAGCACATAATTAATAACAGCAAGCGGCCCACAGTATCATGCTTGCATGAGTCAAACAACCCAGAAGGTAAAAAACAGGAAGAACAGCAGCAACCAGAGGCCTGAACCAATGCATCCCGATCAGCACGTGGAAGGTAAGGATGAAACAATCTGTATTCACAAGAGGAACAAAAGGGGTGTTGGGTTGCACCAAGCTCCAGGCTGGGATGGGATGGTACTGGGCTACAAGGAAGGAAATAGAAGGAAAAAAAAATGTATTTTGTCAAGTTCTTAGACTTCTGCTGGAACTGACATTTTACCTTTGTTTTGCCAACTTCACGGAGTCCAAAATCAGTTCCTATGTCCTGAAAGCAGGCTGATAATCCAACACTTGGGTCTGATTCCAGTTCCCTACAGAAATATGTTTGCTTTGCAAAAACCACCACTACTGCGAGCAACCTCACCTGGAGCACCAACAGGTACGGCAGTGATGGGTGGGCAAGGCCAATGCCCCATCTCCTCCAGGTGAGACGAGGTGGAAAGCCAGGCCAGCTGTTATGGCTCTGCCCCACTGCTGGTGACAGAGAGGTGTGACGCGCTTTCTGCAGATGTTTGTGCACGTCTGGGTCTGTACTTGAAAACTTTGGGGTTTCCTATCTCCAGGACAGACCCGTTGCATTTAAAATGAATTAAGACTATAGGGTGAATAGGGGTTCAAAATGCAACCTGCTTACCGTCAACGCAACAGCATTGCTTGCTAGAACAGTGCTTCCATCCACTCATTTCTGTGCTGTCCTACACAGTAGGTTATTGCTCTACTTTGGGGGATCATTTGGGGTCATTCAGAAGGAGCTAGAGCCTTGTTTTCAAATCTAAGATGCTGTGAAGGGCAGGACTGAACTCAAAGTGAATAACTCTCTGAGAAAACAGTATTTCTGGGTCACAAAAACGTGGTCGAGGGAGAGAAGCTCTGGTAGCCCAGGCTTCAGACGTTTGAAGAAACGCTGCGCAGTGACAGAAGGCCATCAGGGAGGTCACCGACTCACCCACGGGATGTCCAGCCAGCAGTCTCTCGGGGCCACGACTAACCAGCACTTGTCCCGAGTTGCAGCTTTCCCTCTCGAGCAGCCCAAGCACAGCCTGGGCAGACCACAGCCACAGTCTCCTCGATGCAGCACGACTGCCTCTAGCAAAAAGGCAACTTGGCAAGCCAAACCCAGGCGTTTCATTCCATGATTCTGTGATTCTTAGCTCTACCTGTGGAAGAAGCCATTTCCAGGACTCCAGACATTCCGTGCAGAGAAGCAGGAGACCCAGGTGGTGGTGTTATCTCCTCCATCAGAGCAACCTCGGATTTACCACTGCACCTTGGCTACCCCTGCCAGGAGAAGGAGGGCTGGCAACATCCAGCTTCCTCCACAGGTACTTTGAATACAGACAAAAGTCATTATGGAAATTATAAATACTGTTCAAAACCACTCTTGCTGTTTACAGTATTTAGCATATAAGCTTCAACCTCCTTTAAAGCATATCAAGCCAGAGTAAAGCACGCAAGAAAAAAAATGACTGGGTTTTTGATGCAAATTCAGACAGACCCATGCTAAGTTGCAGTAACAACTAGAGTTTGAGAACAAGGAGAAACAGAAAAACAGAGAGCAACATATGACCTCCTATAACTAAACATTATAAACAAAAATACTTTGTTTGCTTGTTTTAAAAGCTTGTTTTTGTTTTTAAAGAAAACTATTAACTTGATCAAGAAAAGAAATCAAAGTACTACCCACACTAGGAGGTACTTACCTTAGGACAGCAAGGAAATCTGGATAAAAGAAGACAGGTACAATAACTGCTCTTTTACCACTTGTATTCTGATAATACCTTCATTTCTAGTTACGTGCTAAGACCCAGTTACGTATGGTTTAACCAAATACATGTGCTGTCTCAACTTTCCTTAGATTCTTTTCTATTTCCCTGTTTAAAAAACACCTGAGTAAGAAAGTAACGTGTATTGTTAAATGTTCTGATTTTGTTTCAAACACATACCACGCAACCCCCTCACCCCAATAACCCAAACACCCACAGGAATTAAAAATACCAGCAATTTACTCATCAATGACACAAGTTGTTCCATACTGGGGATAATCAAAAGGAGGAAAGAATATATAAATACAGCCAATCTGAAGAGTCACATCTCACCTAGCAAAACCGAGGCGGCGCAACACCTTGATACGCTTTCACAGGCACTGTGCAGCAGTATGCTCTGCCAGACTTGGCTCAGAAAAGGATTTGGAACAACAGGGTTCTGTCGGCAGCACAGTCCCTGCACTAAGTTGGTCCCTAGAGGAGTTACAGAGCTAAAATACTATCAAGCGTTCAATAATTTGGGGGTTTATGAGCACCTCTACCTTCTAACAGCTTAAAGAGAGCCCAGCAACTCTGAAGATGACAGTCCTTCAAAGTCCCCAGGCTCACCACTCACACCTGGGTCCGGGTTTCCCAAGAACTCAATCCCATTTATTGTCTAAATACAAAGCCCAGTTTCCAAAGTGCTCAGCAGCCATCAGCTCCTGTTACGGCTCAAATTTACCAAAGGGCTCTGCGCACTCACCCCACGGCTAGTTGTAGGTAGGGTACATGTTGAAAGCAAAGGTCTTGCACCTTATGTCGGAATGAGACACACAAAGTTTACACGCTCATCTGAAGATTGCATTTGAAACGTGGGCTTATCTTCTACCATCAGCCACTAGCCACAGCCACTTCCTCCTGGCACTTCTGCTTGCCTCAAGAAGCAATCAGTGTATGCAAAAATCTGAGTAACTCAATAAGGAGTAGGAACAATGATGTCTGGCCAGGTTCAGCTCCTGCTGGTACTTACCAGCAGTTTCAATGCTCCCACTTGGTCGATGGAAATCCAGTCAATGGAGTCGAGAACACGATTCCACTCTGTCAGAGTGGACATCTACCGTCGCTCAGCTGAACTACTTGTGGAGTGTGTCGACTCTGCTGAGGGTAGGGAGGTTTTAGATACCTACTTCACATGGAGATATGGCAATCTGAACTAGTTCCTACCTTGTTTTCCAGAAGATGCGTGTCATGTGGCAGAGAAGTTTGTATTTGCTTTGTTTTCAGTTGAACACAGCCTTTTGCAGACACCAGAGAAAGCACAAGAAAAGAAGGAAATGCAACAATGAGACAGAGATTATGCACTTCTCCCACTCAAGAAAAGCCTTGTCCAAGAGAATCTGCAGGCGTTCATGACATCTTTCTCATCTAGGTACTCCCTTATGTTGAAAAAGGAGCAAGCGTTTTCCTTAATGGCAAAGCTGACATGGACACCCTTCCTGTCTCCATCTGCTTAAATGCAAAACTTGTCATAAGTTACTACTTTCACTCCTCTGTTAAACACGGTTAAAGTTGTCCAAAGGTTACAAAAACTACTGGTGGTCAAAGCAGACAGCTGTACACCCATACATGAAGAAACGTGGCTTAGCAAACCAGGCTACAAATCTCTGCTCTCTTCTCAGTTGCCAACAGATTCAGTTAACATGTGAAAAAGAGGAATAACATGAGTTAAGAAATAGCTCCTTCCTTTTTTGGAGTGGAGAACAAGCCAAACTCAATACACTTTTTGTCCCTGACGCAAGACGGGGTGGGAGTGTAGGTGTTTGCATCTGAACTACTCACTGTAGGCTCTCCTTACAGTCACTGGGGAGAAACCGAGATGACTCACTCCTTCCCATTGTCTACAAAAAGAAAGCCAGAGACTAGAAGAGATGCGTATCAGAGGTCTGCAGTGAGATGAGGCAAATCTCACCCAGGATGCCTGTATTATTCTTTATGCAAGGTGGAAGCAGAAGGTGGAGTCCAGAATTAGAGCGTCTTAAATAAAAAGCAGGTGACACATCCCCCCCATGGTGCTAGAGGCAGCAGCGACCAGCAGAAGCTGTACCCCAGCAGTTTCTAACAAGCGAAGGGCCAAGACTGCTCTGCTGGCACAAGTCCTGAGCACATCCACAACCAGTCCCATCCCATTCTTCTCACCTTTGCATTCAATGACCATTCTGGTAGCATCCTTCATCTTTGAGCAAAAAGGCTTTGGAAAAACTCTCTTGAGAGGTGTGGGGGCTCATTTTCAGTGTAGAAATGGGACGTTCATTCCTAGACTGAAGGATACAGCCTGAAGTTTCAAGGGAAGCCTACTCTGGAAGCCAACTTGGGTAAAATGGAAGCAGAAGATCCCACATTTTCATCTCTTTACCAGAGGTGTTCCGCTTACAAATGAGATGCTGATTGGTTTTTACTTGTTAAAGGTATCTCAACCACTGGTTAAACCAACCTCTACTCTGATGACCGATTTCGACAGTCACCCTTTAGCAGCACATCTCTGGTAGCCCAGGTTTCGGTCACTTCCCAGCGCCTGCTCTCCACAGCAGCTGGACACCCCCTGCAGTTACACGTGTAACCAGCTCAGTCCCTGGCTCCTGCTCACCCACCTGCAGATTTAGCTGAAACGGCTGATGAGGTTAGTCCTGCCACCTATCGATGCAATCTTTCTCTTCAAGAAGACCACCATCTCATAGCAGCGGTACCAACCCAAATCAACAATGGGATTTCTTAGCGCAGCAATAAGAACAGCAGCAATGCTTTATGCTTGGGAAAGGCAGGAGGTATGAATGAGGCTTTGGTTCAGGAGTTCACTAATTCAGGTATCAGTGCCTTTTGTGCCAAGAAAAGAAACAAAGCACAAACAATTTGCTCATAAAACACCAAGCAATGTAAGATACAACAAGAAACGTAAGACATATACTCACTCCACCAGTTAAAATCTTGTTCAAAAAAATATAGTTGAGTTAACATTTTAAGCATTTAGCCCTGTAATAGGGTATTGCCATGGCATGTAATAGGCTGTAAGCTCTGCAGTGAGTTTTTGAGGGCTCAGGACTGAGGCTTGTTAGGCTCGCTCTGCCTGAACTTCTCTTGGCCTGCCTGCAGCTTTGTTTTACTTGGTTTAGCTGTGACAGCAATTCCTCTAATTGGCCAGGTGTCCGTATCTAATTTATTTTATTTTTGTTATCTGTGTATGGTGCAACCACAGTTTGGTACTGATGGCAGTAATAAGGAGATATTCTATGTACAATGAGGTATTTACAACTAACCCAATGCTGTTTTATAGGGACATACGACTGCCTAGCACGCTAGCTCAGGCGTGGAGAAGTGAAGATGCAGGACGTGGCACAGAGGAGTACAGGCAAAGGATGATAAGGGATGGGGCACAGGCTTGGCATGGAGACCCCATGGCTGTAAACAACCCACCAGCGGTCAGTGAAAGAAATGCAGACCAGGAGCTGGACAAAACTGGTTTTAGGGGTAACGGAACAAAGAAAGAGTATCTAGTATCTGTAAAAGCAACCAGATACGGTAAAAGAACATACGTAACATGGGACTGCAGACCAATGAAGAAAGAAAGGTGTAAAGTTGTATTGCCAAACATACTGAAATGATCCCAGGTGGATCCGACAGTAAGGGAAGAAGAAACTATCAATACGAACCTCATTCCTCCCAGCAAAGGACTCCAGATGCTGACAACTCTCTGTGAGAACCACCATCACCGGAATAAAACCCTCAGCCTCGGGACCCAGGGCAGGGGTGAGCCTAGCACCAGGAAGAGGGGCAGAAACTAAAAACTGCATGTATGACAGTTTGAACTGCATTATTATTCTTTTTCTCTACCAATTGCATCTGGACTAATAATGATTAGACTTCCAGGATTTCGGTTACCCTAGCAATAAATTCTTGGCTATGTAAAGCCGTGCTGCCTTTTTGCCCATGAACAAGATTTTGAGTGTAACACTTTGTACTGGCACATCGGCTCTTTACATCACAGTAAATTGATCCAGATAAAACTGTTGTTTTATTCTAACCAGGTGTTGCCTGTCTTCCCAGAATACAGAAAAAACACCATGAGCTTGTGTTCTCTAACTAACAGCAGAAACGCGATCACACCCGCACACCTGATCCAAATCAAATGTGAACCTTTGGGTGATCCAACATTAGTGAGACTGGAGCCATAGGCAGAAGACTACAGAAAGGCAGGATCTGTCAAGTGGGAGCACTTGTTCATAGCTAGCAAAATGACTAGAACATCACTTTGTACAGGTTATGGACTAGAAAACTGCTAACTCTTTCTCTTCATCAAATACATCAGGGCTTAGAAAGCAATGGAAAAAGAATTCATGGAACAGAGAGGCAAGAGAGAAGCAGGAAAAGGGCTACCTTGAAATCACTGGAAAATTACTGAGTGAGAACATTGTCTGGCAAAAGAAGCTACAGATGGTAGGAAAGGAAAAACAGTATTTGTTTTTGAAAAGTTCCACTGATTTTCTGTTGTTGTCCTTCACGGAATTTTTCTTCAATTAGCTCCTAGTTACCGGGGCTATAAAACAGCCAGATGTTTTTTAGTTAAAAATGAAGACTTGGGGTAATTACTGTGACAGTGTCTCTTCTGTCTCCCTTTGCTGGGTTATCCCAAACACCTCTACAAATGAAGCACTTCATTGCCTTCCTGTCACCCTCTTCGTTGCGGTGGAACGGGCTTCCCATGGACAAATAACAAGATCGCTTTTCTCACGTCCCCTTTTACAACTACACCTTGTATATCACACTTTGTCAGAGTGACCTCTGGAAGACTTCTGACACATTTGTAATGTGTGCTTGCTGTTTCTTTCCCCCTCAACTAAGTCTTCGGGTAATACAAGCTCTTTGGGGTACGGATCGGGTCTCTTTTTACACCACCTGATACCCTCAGCACTGAAAAAACAGTAACAGTAAAGCAGGTCATCAGGAAAACATTCATGAAAAAGAAGCTGTGGACTACTGATTCTGCTGAGCCATTCAAGAGGTGTTACGACGTTCCTAAATGCAGCTCTTACCTTTGTACAAGAGTGATAAAAGAAAAGCAAAGGAAGGAAAAGTGACCATTAAAATATCAGAAATAGATAACAAAACAGTTCAAGATCAGTGTTAACTTGTAACTGAAGTTATAGCAGGAGGAAAATCACCTAACAGATAGGAATTGTGTAATTTGACATCGCCGGGTCATCCTAAGTCTTAAAATCCACGTTCTGCAATTGTGTCCCTGCTGTAGATAGCCTGTAGTTGCGGAGCTATGCATAAGACTTAGAACCGGCTAGCAAACAGACTGTTAGCCAACATAACAGCACCATCTCTCTTCAGAAAAGGCAGCGCTTGACAGGACCCAAGAGAGCCGTGTTCTGAGCCCAGCTTTCCTCCTCACCAGCTGTCAGCTCTTGCCTCGTCTCTCCACAGCAGTTTCTCATCTCATCCTTAGACTTTCTCACTTTTTGCCCAACCTCTCGGCAAGGAGCCTCAGCACTCTACTGCACGGCCAAGAGCTTAGGGAACGTCCCCGCCAGGCATTAGTAAAAACAGAGTACTACTGGCTTAGGCGTACTTCAATAGCTGGTGCCTGGCTTTTCAACCCAGAAATCACTGCTTTCTATAGGTGTATAGCAGCTATGACACCCAAAATTCATGTGAGGCCTCTAAACAGTAATATAACATTAATTACAATACAAGAAACGGGTGAATGTCGATTGTATTTTGTATTCTGAAATGGAAAACGTACTTAAAAAACAAACACGTGCACCTTTATTGAACGTTTAGGGCCTGGACAAAGGAATCTGCAGGTGCCTGACAGAGGAAAACGAAGGCTGAAGGTCTCACGTGCCAAGGGAGGCAGGAGCTGAAGCATGGATACCAAAGACTGCTACTAAAAACAATTCCCATATTCTTCAAAGGTAATAGTTTCTCTTCACAAGCGCATTGCAAAAAATAGCATTCAGACTTTAGACCTTTATCTCCACGATTTTCTGCCCCAAATCCTCAGATTCTAACAACAGATTCTTTTCATTTTGCAAGTCACGCAGGCAAAACTGCTCTTTATCCTCACAATATACACTACTTGAAAAAACTATCTCAGAATGGACCTTAGTTGCAAGTAAGTGTTATAAATTATCGCTCACATATTAAAATTAATGATAACGAGCCTGCCTGGAGCTGCTAATTGGTTCTAGGCATAGTGTTAAGTTTCTCGGAGACAAAGAAAACAGGTCATTATCAACACTCAGCCACCAACATACTTGTCTTCAATGGCAAGAACTCTCAAGAAATTCTGCTTCAACATATAAGAAATCAAATGCAAGAAGTGCTCTCAAGCTCCAGGAAGAAAAAGACAGCTACTCGCATTTCACTGAACACCAGAACTGGCAAAAATCCTCCTTTTCAAACTCTAACTTCAATGACTCATCACAAAACAACTCAATCAGCAAATCTCACACATCTGGTAGCAATGTGGTGCTAGCGAGCCCTCCTCAGCCAACAGCTTACAGACCCAACTCCTTCCAGCATCGCTCTCGTCTGTGGGGAAAGAATTCCTTCAACACAGCCTTAAATCAGACCAGGTATTGACAGGACCTTATTTGAGATGAACGGGGAGTTCATACCTCACGGAGCTATTGCTTCAACAGACCTTGCTGCACTGATTTGCACAGAATTTATGTTTTCAGAGTTATCCCTGCAAATGTAAGGACAAGGAGCATGATTATTTTCATATGCTTCAGCAGAAGTGCGGTGCACAGGATCCACTGTGTCTGCAGACCTCTGCGGATGATAATCACCAGCAGAGAGGTGGTAACAAGCAACCAGAAAGTGGTAACATCAAACATTGCTACAGTCGTGCTGGCAGGAAACATCTGCCTACTGCCTTATCTCTTTCTCTCATTTTATACTGGGGCTGAAATATCACTGACATCTCCTGCAGCAGTTTCCTTCCAGCACAATCACCTCCACACTTTTGCACAGGCAGTACAAATTTACCGTCAGCAGATCTAAGAGAAAGACTCTTGGCTATTTTATTTGACTATTGTTCAGGCTGGGCTGTAATATGCTTTTCACAGAACATTTTATAGAAACACAAGGAGATACGTTCATTCAGCGACTAAGGCACATAATCACACAGACTGCACAAACAAAACGCCTAATCCTCTTTAATGAAAAGTAAATCAGATATCTGAAGTTTGACATCGCCTTTTTCTTAAAGTCAAGTACCTTGTTAAAGTTATACGTGGCTATATCTGGCTTTTCTTTCACAAAAGGAAAGGTCATGGCAGAATTTTGCTGGCTGTTACTTTGAATTCCAAAGGTCAGAGGGCCCGTATGCAGCTTCAAATTAAAAAACAAAAACACAACTCTATGTAAAAATTCATTTTAAGAGACATCTTTCCAAAGAAGTCTGATTACCTAACACAGATGGAAGGTATTTATCACTCACCCAGGATTCCCAGGCCATTTTAAAGATATATAAGTCCATAACACTAAGCGAAGCTTGCTGTTCTGGACATAGCCATGCTGTAGCTCATCAAAGATAACATTAGGACCAACATTTTACCTTGCTCCTTTCTGTCTCATGGGTTGTTCCTGGCCTGACTTGGCCCACACAACCTCTCCTCGCAAGCTGCTAGTTCAATACCACCGCAGCTCTTTAGGAGTAGTTGGCTCATAGTCACCTGTCTTCCACAAGAACAGGATCCAAGGGGAAAGCCCATCCTAAATATTGTCCTTTGGAAACCACGGAGAGCTGCAGAACCCAGTGCTTTGCCACCCAAAGCTAGCATGAGGTGAGACAGCTCAGACTTGAGAAGCAGAATAGCTGTATCAGCACAATTATGAGGGCAGTTGTGCTAATTAGCTACGACCTGCTCAGTTGAAACCAACTCAGTATTTCCACACTTGGATGTTTTGGGATCCACACTTGCAGTTTGGGATTTTCTGCAACGCACAAACAGCTACACTGTGAGCCTCAAACACTTTTTCAAACATTTTTGTAGTCGGGACAGAAAGTAGGTAACATTTATTTGGTTATTCCCATATCTTACTCAAGGAGCACAGGTACTGCACATTACTCGGGTCTATTGCAATATCAAAGCAACTTTTGCTGTCAAATGCCATTATTGTCATATCCCATTTGCACTACTGAAAGACAAATGAACACACTATATGTTTTTAAGGCACTTATTCACGTGAGCAGCCTTACATATGAGTAAACTCTATCAGACATGCCTTACTGAGGTGTTAGATCTTAAGTATCTCTGGAAATATGAAACTCACTTCTGAGCTGGAGCTGGAAGAATGCAAAGGACGCATTGCTAGATGTATTTGATACTAGCACCTTTCCAAGTATTGTAAATCTGGCATAAAACAATTCGGTCAAACACAACTCAGTAACGCTTTGCATTGCTAGGTAACTGTGAATCTGGGATGAGTGCCCTTCCACTCATTTGTTATTGTTGTTTCTTTTAAATAAAACAGATTACAAAAACTGATGACAGCACGCTCGCAATTCATTGTTCTCCTCACGTCATCCCCTAAGTGAACTTTAAAAAAATAGACATACATTTAGTGCAAACATCTCACACCACTATAGTCATAGGTTAACAAATCCAAGTTGCTCTAACTATTAGACCATAGTAACAAAGAGATGAAAATAAATATGTGCATATTAATATGTTTCAATGTATTAGCTTCAGGGGGATTGTTCTGGTGCATAGAATCAGACTGTACTGCAGATTTAATAAAAAAAATCTTAAAAAAAAAAAAAAAAAGGAAAATGAGGAAGGGATCATAGTCCAGTTCACAGGAAAACTGATTATCTGTGTATAAGTATCACTACTTGTAGGGAGAGCTGGTAATAAACATTCTGAAGGTCACCAGGCATCTCTCATAACAAGAACATCATTTTACTTATAATTTTGCTCTAATCTTGACCATTTCAACTAAACTCTTCACAGCATACCCCAACTCAAGATGAACGTTTTTTTTTTTAATTAATAACTGCAGATGAAAAAGATCTATTTCTGACACCCAGCTAAAGAAAAAGATATTTTGTTTGGAACACACCAAAACACTTGGCTAGCTTTCTTCTACAAGCTCTTAGAGCAGAGACTTGCAATTCTGAAAGTTGTTGGGTAAACTTTTTAATACCCCAAGAAATCTGTTCAAGCTTAGGCCCTATTAAGACTTGGAGGACAGCCTCATGCATGCTCAGTAGAAACAGATTTATCATCTCAATTTCCCAATGATTCCATCCATGCAGGGCATGCTGCTGAGAGAGGCTCTTCCAGGATAAGCTTTCCTTCCATGACTTTAGGCCCCTGTGTCTCTTACAGTGACCGACCCTCAGACGGGTCCAAGCTGCCCAAGTCGATGCAGAGGGAAAAAGAAGATTACTCTGGGGACGTGAGGAGAAGGGGAAAAGAGGCCTCCAGGCATCTGGCAGGGTACAGGTAAACTGCAAAAGGAAACTGTTACAGAGAACAGAACAATTTGATGAAGGAGGGCAAAATGAGGATGAGCAGTCATAAAGGACTCAAGAGGGAAGAACCCCAGCTGCAAACAGGGCACTGCCTTCCTGGGGGCAACAAAGCTGAGCGTGGGCCCATGGGGTGACCTGGCAGAGAGGCCAACATCACCGTGGGCTGTAGGAACAGGGGCAGAGCCAGGAGATGCAGGGAAGGGACCACCCCCTCTACTCAGCACTCACTGGAGTGCTTCTGGGCACCCAGTTTTTAGCCCCCCAGTACAAAAAAGAGACATCAATGGACTGGAGGGAGATCGGGAAAGGCCACTGAGATGCTGGGGGCTGGAGCACTTGCCCTGTGAGGAGAGGCTGGGGGAGCTGGGTTTGGTCAGCCTGGAGCAGAGGGGACTTTGGAAGGACCTACAGGCACCCCCCAGTGCCTACATGGAAAGGTACCAAGGAGACGGACTGCTCAGAGAGTCTGTGCAGCCTCTATCCTTGCAGGTTTCCAAGGCCAGAATGGATAAAAGCCCTAAGAAGCCTGATCTGACCTCAGCGTTGCCCCTGCTGTGAGCAGGACTGAGGGACCCTGAGGTCCCACTCCTCCTAACCTGCCTCATTCTCTTATATCAAACTCCCAGCCTGAGCAAGACGCGCTTTTGAGTCACAAAATTCAAACCTCTCTGACAAGCTGTGGGAAGCACAGGAAGCCTCTTTTCAGTTTCTGTGACTCAAGGACCTTGGAAATTACCCCCACAGCATTAAAAGCTCATTAGGACTGCAAATTCAAGCTCTCGAAAAGCTGCGAGGGGACAAAACTACAAGCGTTCAGCATCCCCCAGGAAATTTGTTACTGAAAGGAGGGAATAAGGCCCAGCTCGGGTAGGCCAGCACGCAGGCAGGCAGCAAGCACACCTCGGGGGGACCAGCACCGCAGGATGATCCTGGCGTCCGTCCTGCGCTTCCAGCAAAAGCTCACCTCTACTACTTATCTCCTAAACCCACCGCATGCACCAAAGAAACGCAGCTTTGATTATTTAGAGAGCATTTATCTAAACGCTGGTGGAAGTGGCACCTCAGTCTCTACCCAAACGCTTATGAAGCAACGCGGCTGAGCTGCAGCCAAGCGGTGCCCGTGCCCCGGTGAGCACCCTCGCCCTGCAGCCGCCCCGACACCCCCGGGACACCCCGCGCCGGGGGGATCCCAGAGCCTCCTGCCCACGGAGGGAGAAAACGGCAGCGGCTCCATGCCCTCGATCCTCCCTGCTGAGCCTTCACCCTTCTCCTCCCGCCCCGCGATGGCTCCGGACAGGACGAGGGCACCCTCAGGTCGCCGAGCCCCCNCAGACCTCCCCGGGTGGAAGGGAACTTGGGCCCGGGTGCCGCCAAGCACCAGGCGCCGAGGGCTCCGGCGCTGCGTGGGGCGGTCTGGTGGGAGCACGGGGGCTCCGCGTCCCGGCAGCGGGGCAAGAAGGGTGGAGACGGGG